>MU386549.1:169904-637191 GCA_022497025.1 Hypoxylon sp. FL0890
TGGTGTTCTGGGGGGTGGGGGGGGGGGGGGGGGGGGGGCCCCCCCCCCCCCCCCCCGGTTGCCACGCCTGCCACAGCTATTGCAAGAGCTCTGATTGGCTTATTATAATCAGATAAGGCGCTGGAAGGGATGGAGGGATGTCACGTGTATAAGGGGGCTACTACAACTGCATACCTGCCACTTGCGACAGCTCTGATTGGCTTATTTTAATCGAATAGAGCGCTGCAATGTGCATAGCAGCCAATTGCGCGAGCGCGAAGCGATGCGCAATTGGCTGGAGATTAATACGTGGTAGAAAAGGAGAAAAGAGAAAAGGATGAAACGTGAGGGATTCGAACCTAAGGCTATGTGGGTGGCCGGTGCGTATGGGAGTGGCCAGTGCGTACGTGGGTGTGGCCAATGAGAAATCGACTGTAAACTTAAGGATTGTGCCAGCGCAGTGGGGTGGCCTCCAGTTCGGGAATCGCAAGATAAGACCTCAGATTCAGGGGTCCTTATATCCGGTATCCCCGATCCACGCCGTTTCAGTCCATCGACTAGTGAGGAGTCTACCCCTGAGGCGATTTGACTTAAGCAAAAAGACTACAGACAGAATCAACACCCGACTTTTTAACTAGGCATTTACTAAGGTAAATACACGGGTGTTAGTTAGGAAGCATTTGTAAATGATGCATCCAACCCCCCACCCCCCCTTTTCCTTTTCTATGGGTACCACAGTTCGCCTCTTGCTGCAGCCCCTAGGTTACTAGCGCGATATATCCACTCCACCATCGCAACCTTCGCAGCCAGCCACGTCCGATGTCGTCAACCTTAAAGGGCGCGGTGGATACAGATTACAAACTAACCATTTTGACTTTTTTTTTTGGCGGTGCGGGCCGTGGAATGCAGGGACTTTTATATCTGCATTTAACTGGCCCCTTTCCCTGCAGTCCAGTCTCTCATACATGGTTCCGATCAATCCCACCGAAAGTGAGGCTCACAATGGATGAAACCCAACCGTTGCTTCAAGATGCTCACTTGATATACGTCGAAAGAGAGGATGATACCTCGAATAAGGATATTGTCGATTTTGATCCCGATGGCGATGTGGAAAACCCCTTGGAATGGCCGCGCCCCTATAAGTGGGGGATAGTAGCCCTGCTCGCCTCCATGGCCTTCACCGTGTAAGTCTCTACATCTAGTCCAAAATTCAACGTCGCTGACTCTTCATCGCAGAACATTTACGTGTATAGCGGTTGTGCCCGTCGCAACGCGTATCGTGGATGACCTTGACGATGGCCAGCCTAGTGAATCCGCGAGCGTGCTTCTAGTGACAATCTGGGAACTTGGCGAAGCCGCTGGTCCCCTACTCATGGCACCACTATCAGAAGTTTTTGGGCGGTACCCCGTTATGAACGTCGCGAACACTCTGTTCATCCTAGCGACGACTCTGGCGGCATTGTCCCAGAGTACGACACTTTTCATATCCGCCAGAGCTTTGACGGGACTTGCCGTGGCATGCAATGTTTTAAATCCGGCCATTATCGGAGACATATTCGTGTCGGAGGAAAGGGGCTCCGCGATGAGCTTGATTCAGCTTGCGCCGCTGATCGGCGGCGCTATTGGACCTAGTATCAGCGGAGCTATTGCCGAAACTATGGGCTGGCGAAAAGCAATGTGGATGAGCGTCATATTGGCCACTGCCTGCGAAGTAGCTTTTCTCACGTGCTTCCGGGAAACGTACAAAGTTCCCATTCTGAGACGGAAAGCCGCGAGGCTTCGACGTGAAACCGGCAACCCGGCTTTGCGAACGGTGTTTGACATGGATGATGGCTCGAACTCTGGCAAGATATGGGGTGCTATCGTTCGCCCTTTTACGGTGCTAGCGGGCTCAGGCGTTTTACAGGCGTTATCCCTATTCGGCGCGATTATTTTCACGTACTTTTACATCTTGGCCACTACGTTACCTGAGATTCTTGAGTCGAGCTACGATTTCTCGCCTGCCGCCGCCGGGTTGGCAATGATCTGCTTTAGTAAGCCCCGCTCCCCCCTTTCTCCTCTTTCCCCCTGAATATTACCGAGGGCGCGTTATGCTAATCCATACACAGGTATTGGGTCAGCTATTAGTGTGGTGGTCTGCGATCTAACGATGGACAGAATTTACGTGAAACTCCGTGACTCCCACAAGGGCGCAGGCCAACCGGAATACCGACTGCCTCTCGTGATCATTGGCGGCTTTATCATGCCTTTCATAACCGCATGGTATGGATGGGCTGCCCAAACCAACGCCTCTGTGTTTGTACTGCTATTCTCCGTTGGCGCAATCGGTGTTGCGCTCATGCTGGGATTCTTGCCACTGTATGCTTACGTTGTGGATGCATTCGGGCTCTATGCCGCCTCCGCTATGACAGCCGTGATAGTTTCTAGGTGTTTGGCCGGCACGTTCCTACCACTTGCCGTTGGATCGCTCGTCAGTGAGTTCGGCTACGGTATAGGATTGTCCGTATTCGCGGGCGCGAGTCTATTTCTCGCCCCAATCCCGGTGCTAGTTCTTAGATATGGGAAGATATGGCGGCAAAAGTCCAAATATTCCAGAGACCAATGAGCCATTCGGTCAATCTAGCAACGTATATAGAGAGCTGTTATTTCTCACTTTAATAACACCAACTGTAATAAGTGACTATGGCTACGAGAAATGTGTGACGTTGAAAAGGAGCGTCAATCCGGCTCTAGAGTGTACCAAATCAATTCACATTTCCACCCAATCCCTCACAGCACTTCGGCCCTGGGACGAAATACAAGATTCGGCCCATCGGTACAGGCACCGAACACATCATGAATCTGAAATTCGTCCTCTCTGTCTCTCCCGTCCATCCTCCCGGGGGTTCCTTCTCCGACTTTGCCCAGTGGTCCAGGGGCCGGCTCAAAGTCAAAGTACCACAGGGTCCTAGCTAGGACAATACTGATCTCTGCATAAGCTAGCGACTTACCCCCACATGAGCGAGGCCCAATTGAGAATGGAGTAAATGCTGCCCGGGCGTGGTCATTTCCCTCTAGCCATCTTTCAGGTCGGAACATAAAGGGGTTCGGGAAATATTCCGCGTTATGATGGAGGGTGTAGATATTCACACCAACCATCGTGCCTTGAGGTACCATATGTCCATCTATGACCAGGGGTTGGCTTTGGTCGGCTGCGGGATCTTGTTCCCTCCATAGAGTAGTGGCAGAGGGGGAGGCCATGCGGAGGGTCTCGTCTATACATGCGCGAAGGTACCGACAGCTTGTTAGCTCCTTGCCAATGCGGATTTCATCCGCCGACTTAAAGCTGGACCTGATTTCCGCCGCAAGCTTCTGGTAGCAACTGGGATTGCGCGATAGATAGAAGAATGCTCCGGCTAGTGCTGTTCCTGTGGTATCGCCCCCTATAATATCGTAAGGATCTAAGAATGAATTACATAGGCGAGAGTATGTGAGAATACGTACCGGCTCCAAAGAAAAACACTGCTTCAGGCCAAACGTCACTTCTTTTAACATCCTTCAAGTCAGTCTCTAGCTTTGGAGCAATGAAAGACAAGAAATCACGTTTAGCGTCGACGGGTTGGGCAAGGCGGGTCGTAACCATCTTCTCCAAGGTGGCTAGAAGGCGTCTTCTGATGCTATTAGGAACAAGAGACGCGAGAATATCTAGTCGAAGGTGTATCAATAGTGGAAACTGCATGGAAAGATTGATGCGAAAGTTCGAAAACACTATTGCCTTCGTCAAGAACCGATATTCGTCATCAGTCAGGAGCTTGAGGTCGTAACCGAAGCCAAGATGCCCGACAATATCCAGGCCTAGATAACGGCTCATAGGTGTCATGTTGACCGGGCTTGAAGTTTTAGATGCTTGGAGTAGGACTCCGAGGAACCTGTCGATCTGCTCTAGTAGAGTAGGTTCAAACTGCCGGAGTGAGTGGTCGGAGAGGGCCTGACCTACAACCCTCCTTTTCATTCGATGCATAATCTTGTCTCTGGCGTTGAAGACATTGTATTTGTCTGGCGCTACTTGTGAGCCCCGGTAGATAGAAGCCTTGACAAGTCGGTCATTTTGGTAGATATCTATCTCAGGTTTAGTTCGCAAGTGTTGGTCTTGCTAGTGATTAGAGCGCGCACCCTTTAAAGCTGTAGCGGTATTGAATAGCAACCTATTCGGACCGTGCCTTATAACAGGGCCTCAACGGCTTGTCAGAATTTCAGGATCCCACTGCATAAGATTAGTTGATTCAACATACCGTACTGGAGATGATCATGGTAGGTCTTCAAGTGTAGCCGGCGCCCTGCCGCATAGTAGCCCGCATACACATCGGACAACTTCGCAACAAATGGTCCAGGGTACTTGCGAAGTGGATGAAAAAGTAGACGATAGCCAAATAAGATCAAGAGCTACACGTGTAATACATCCCCGCTACGTCAGCAAAATGAGGGTGGTGTGGGAGGAATACTGTTTTTCTTACATAGAGGCTGAACGCAATAGCTGCGTATCCCACGATGGTGTTTAATACCGCCATAACTTAGCATCGAATTATACAGACATAAACTTTTGAGAAAAAATAATAAGAAGTAGAATGGAAGGACTGAGCGTGATTTTTGCATCTTGCCACGGGTTTTTTGTACTTCACTTCATGGTGCCACAAGTGCTACTACCACATGAAATCCGAATATATAGATAAAGCTCAACTCTCAGGGGAACTAAATAGGCAAACTAAAATCTGACGGGAATAACCACATCACAAGTTTGTCTGTATAGACCAATTGGAATGGACCGGCAGATGCTGTTGGGAGTCACGTACCTATGTAGTTAGAAGTTGGTATGCGTTGTTGGATGTTGGCAGATACGGTTAGGAGCTGACTAGTTTACTAAGCAATATTGACCATGTGATGGGAGGGTATGTGCTGACAGGTAGATAACCATCGTAGATGTGCCTTTTAATCTTCAGAATGATAACATTCAAACACCCCTTCAGGCTCATCGAGTCAGGTTTTAATAGCGATGAACTAGCTTTATAGCCTGGCCCCCTTCCATCACCCAAGGGGCTACTAGGAGCCCTAGTTCCGTCTTCACTCTACCACGGCACACGCAACGAAAATCGTTCAGAGATGAACATCAATTCAAGGAGACACAACAGCATTACCAGGTGTCCTAGGGTGCTTACTTGGTGTGTGGTTGGAGGAAACTTCAACTAGGAGATAGCAACCCTTTCGGTTGTACTTACCTGAGTAGGGATTGAAGGTAAAGATTTATATCAACAACTTGCTCTTACTGTTTATATACTGTTAGGAGCGTATTTTACCCGAATACGCAGGATCCTGGTTGCACTCACTGTTCGGAATGGTTTCGACACTTGCATCTAGCTCATCTTCTTACTTTTGTGGCCGGTATTCAGCTCAGTAGGTGCCTGGGCCGGTAATATAAACATCCCAAATCCATAGGTAATAAGAAGTAATCTCAATTAATATATATAGACACCGTTACTGCTTGCTCAGTATACTCGTGATGACATTATCTTACGATATGCCTGAAGCCTCAACTTTAATTTGTTTCATATGTGTTAAACTAAGCATATTTCTCTTTAATTATGGTAGTAAATCCCGCTCTAAAAGGGAGCTCCTTCTAATTATTCTAGAGCTTGTCGTCATCGTGGTATTAGTATCCAGGTCTTACTTCCTAGCAGGTTCAATACCTATTGATAGAAGTAGCGATACTAATAGAATAAGTCAAACACCCCTTACGCGCACCACCTTTATGCGCACCACCATTTCTCATATAAAATCGTTAAAATTATACTTTTATAATTAATCAAGTAAAATAATTAAAAATAAACGGCTTAAAGTTTTTAAATCTTTATATAATAATTATTACGTAAAAAAATCATGGTTTAAAAATAATAACGTTTATATAGTTAATTTAAATAATTTAACATCGTTAACATTTTTACATATAAATTATATGTAAAACTGTTAAAGCTTATTACTTTACGAAACTTACGTAATAATAAATAAAACTTTATAATTATATAAAATATATTTTAAATATAACGGTAAACTTTTGAAATAATATATAAGTATTTTATTTAATTTATTATTATTAAAAGTATTATATTTTTTTTAAAAAAGTTATTTTTTTTTAATTTTTTTAAAAAAATAAAATAATAAATTTACTTATAATAAATTAAATAAAATATTTATAAAACTTTTAAATGTTATTTTTTATTAATTAAATTTTATTTAATAATATAATATATTATTTTTTCATTATTACGTAATATTCGTAAAGTAATAAGCCTTAACAGATTTATATATATTTTTATATATAAAAGTGTTAACGATGTTAAATTATTTAAATTAATTATATAAACGTTATTATTTTTAAATGAAAAATTTTTAACGTAATAATTATTATATAAAGGTTTTAAAACTTTAAACCGTTTATTTTTAACTATTTTACTTAATTAATTATAAAAGTATAATTTTAACGATTTTATATGAAAAATGGGTGGGGCGTATACGGGTGGTGCGCGTAACCCGTGTTTGACTTATGTGATTCTTTCCTCGAGGAAGCAAACTTGAGTTTAAAAGTATTGTCGAACCTTCAACCATTTCTACCAACTCTCCTATATTCATACCTGTATTCATCCTCACCACTTATCTCTCTGATGAAGCACCCGCACATTCTGTCTATACCTCTTGCTATCATCAACTTTCTCTTTGCCATTACCAGCACCTCATCATAACTACCAGCCTGTCAGAGGACTAGGCATCGGCGGTACGGTTTACCATGTCAAGGAGGATGTTCTAACCCTAACCCTAACTCCGGGCTCATAACCCGGAGGACCTCCGATCGAAACGGAGTGAAGCTACCAGTCCCAAAGAGCAGCCCAGTCCCATTCCCAGAGTATCCTGATGACCCCGACTCTGATTCCTCTCACGATTTCAAAAAGGAAACCTTCTCACAATTGGTCCCACTGATTGATTTTGAGAAATACAACATCATTATCCCCTTTGCACTACAACGCCGACGAGAGTCCAGAGGATTCCAAGCCTACGCTGAGAGTCGGCATCTTCCTGGCAAGATTCGGATATCGGGCATCGGGCCATTATGGTATTATGGGCATTGACAAAGATGGCGATAGGCGGATTGGTACGAGGTTTCTACGCAGCTTCGAATCCAAACCGAGTCCCTTCTCCCTCTCTTGAGATAAGGGCACAATCGGCACAATAATTGGTAGCACCTCTACCTATTGAACAGATTCATAATCTGTATTCATTCCCGTGCGAGTCGCATCGCGACGACTCGATTTGGGGCGGTTCAGTATACTTGGTACGGTGAACCACCGAGCGACGAGCACAAGCATGCTCGCAGATGGAAGGAGGTACCCGGGTCTAGAAAGTGCGACACACTGTGGCCTTGTATATAAGCCCGTACTGGAGCACCCCAATCTCCTCTTCTAAACTTCTATAATACAACATCACATATCCACCTATTACTATCTCTCGCCACTCGAGACAGCGAACTCAGAGCCTCAGAGAAGCCAAACACCAGAATCACCTCAAGCACAACAATAACTCTACTCATTCGGAATACCTCCTAATAATATGTCAAGGAGCATGTTATCTCGAAGATCACAAGAAACGGCAAGATTTTCACGTATTACCCAAGAACAGCAAAGGTACTTACATATGATCGAAAATGGAGCCTCTTTGGAACGGTGATTTAGATGGAGGATCTTGCGTAGCAGCCCCCCCCCCCCCCCTCTTCCCACCCGCGCGCATCCAAATACACGATGCGATGACATTGTCGCCAATGTCAGCCAAGACATATTACGACCAACGACATAAGCCAATGTTTTCCCGCAAAGGGCAGAGGGTCCTGCTACGTCTACACAAAGGCTACAACATACCCGCAGCAGCGATACTCGGGAAAAAGCTTGGTCAACAGTACGTGGGACCGTTCCAAATCGTCGAGCGAGTTGGCCGTCGCCCCCCACTTCTCGAAGACAATAATGGAGACAGACGTCGATATCTTGTAGAATACATCGGACTTGGAAACGAATTGACCAAGTAGATTGGGGAAATCATGTTGTCATTATGGGATTATAGACAGATTGGAGCAAAGAATCAACAAGAAATAGCATGTAGACGTCGATGAGGTCGTCGACGAGCTTGGTTGGCGGCAGTGTCATCTGCCATGCAGATAACCGTATTTACATTAGAGCCATAGATATTGGAACCTAATCCAATACAACCTATTCATGATCCACCATCGTACACCTCTCACATTGGTAGCACCTATGGGACTCGACCGTACCAATCGATCAACATCTTGCGGCGATGGACTTGGGTTTGGGCTTGGGTTGGCCACATTAGTTGACCAGTTACTTACAATTGTTAAGGGCAGAGAGCTAGTAAGGGCGACGAGAATGATAGTGGTTGTGATTCAGAGCGGCGTTTGTGTTTAGAAAACCTGATGTGTATTAGTTATTAGTTCGTTGGATTAATCTTCTTGAAAATGGGTTATGTACCTCCTAGTCACTATGGAACAGGTGCCAGGTCGGATATTTAGAAGTTGTAGAGAAGTAAAGAGATAAACACTGTCTCCCACGAGGGTATCATGTTATGTTGAAGAGACCAGAAACTAAATTGTGACCTCAGTTACCCGTGGGTGTCATCATTGGCCGTACATTGAAGGATCGGAAATTGAATTGTGGTCTCAGCTACCCGAAGGGATCATCACTGACCATACATAATGATGTGTAGGATCTTGCGATTTGCGCTGTGGAAATAGAAAGAGGTGTGTAAACGAAAGAATGTAAGGCACAGCTCTTTAAATACCTGTAGGAATCTACCTCTTGGGTATTGTGAGGCACGTGTGCCGTGCAATAAGCCTTTACTAGATACAATAGCGTAGCAATGCGAAACAGACTATCAAACTTTCATGAGTACCACCTATCCTAATAATAGATAGCTTCCATAAAACTCGGGCACAGGTGGCGCCAATGTTTGGATCTAGAAACCTTCTAGTCGTGAAGGCTTCTATGCCACGTAAGTATCACTTGTACGCAGATCGCGCAAACCCACGGCGTTAATGTATACCCTGTACGCCCCCTTTGCAAAGTGATCAGGTCAGCGAATAACTACCTAGGTACTTGAGGTAGATCCATAAAGGCCTCTGTCGTCGGCTTAAGCAGATCATTCGCAAAGAAAGAGATATCACCAAGAGTGAATCTTTCTAACCAGGAGCCGGCATGGATGTGAAGTATTACCTTTCATAAATTGTGCTTGATACAGGCTCTGTAATAGTTCAATCTCTGCGTATGGTTTCTCCGTAAAAGAGAAGGCGCCTAAGTTAGTAGATTCATTGACACTAGTTAAATTTAACCTCTCTTTACTTCCATCTGACTCCTTATATTTCTTAAGTGTATTATTTTACTGTACAATATCTTAAAACACTGTTAAGGTCACTGAATGTCGTTTTTCTTCCGTATACCTTAGGTACCTAGGTTAGGTAGTTATTGTGTTGCGCCTGACGTAAAATGTATGGTCTCTAGGGTTATTTAGAGGGGATGTGTTCTATATATACCATAAGGTTCACACTCAGCCGCCCTAGGCTCCAAATCTCGTTACACTCCTAAAGTTACTATGCACTTTCTTCATATAGTATAACTCTATCTTCTCATATAGTATCTAAGTTGAGATATAAGATCCTCCACTGAACTGTAAAACTCGAAAGGTTTGTGGTCCTTGGCAACAGGCACGGAGAATCGATATTATGTTTAGCAGGACATATGCCATTCTATGAGATGTATCTTTTTTTTTTTTCGAGCCACAAGACATCATGGACGCCGAGATCACTAAATTCAGGTTGCTGTAACGATATGCGTCTATGGCTCCTAGGCGGAGCCGGTGACAACTCACTCGTTGCTGACTCTCCTACATTACATAAGACAATAGGAGCCATTAAATCTTAGAAAAATGTATCATCACAAATGATATTCGACTGTGTATTCCCTTATAAATATACCTTAACTTGAACAAAGACAGAAACAACACCATGATGCTATTGAGCAATAGCTGAGATAAAGAGATAACTCGCCTATGTGAATGTGGTCCGTGCGTTCACGATGACTATCGTCACTACTTCAATAACCAATCTTACCCTTCATAACTCATATACAACTCATGTTCTTGCCTTCAGACATATCAAATATCGGCCAGGCAGTTCAGATGATACTAAGCTCCGTCTTATTCAACGTTTTCAGTCCCATTCTTGACCGCCAGTCACGGTTTGAAAATATTTTCAGGTGCCTCATGACTGAAAGACCTACGGTTCCGTCATCTGATCTTTTAGCACCGCAACACATTTGGACCATACACGAAATCAACTTCCCGAACTCAGAACTCATTGAATTCGAGAGGAACTTTCAGAACCGCATATTGATTTTCCCTCTCCGACCTCACTGGTCCAGTTTGAGCCTATTTCACTACTAGTCATAGGCCGACCTGAATCATCTTCCTTCTACCTAGTGATCTACACAGCAGCAACGAGGATATCCCATCATGGGTGGCCTTGCCTTCTCGATAGGTGCAAATCGCCTATGCACACCTCGAATGTCTCCGACCGTGTACCAGCACGTGCTGAGACACTGCCGCGCAAAGCTCCAGGAGCTCTTCGTTATCGTCGCCACTCCTATCCCAGGACCCGGGAAGAGAGACTATGGCGATATCGACATGTTAATGGCTTGGGAAAGAAGTGCTATTTCCCCATCGCCCCTAGTAAATACCCTTCTCACATCCCTCTCATCCTCTACTCGCAATCCCCTCGAGGCTTCGGCGCGCTTGCTCAACGCCGAACGCTATATCAAAAAGGAACCGAAGCTCCTTATCGCAGCTATCCCTTGGCCTGAGGATCTGCCTGAAGAAGCAAAGGCCGAAGACGCACAGAATCAAGAAGAAGTGGAAGAACCTCGGTTCGTCCAAGTAGACCTTCACCTATGCGACTCCCTAGAGCACCTTCAATGGATGCTGTTCAGGCAAGCTCATGGCGACCTTTGGATGCTGCTTGGCTGCATGATCCGCCCATACGGTCTCACCGTCGACCAGACCGGCCTATACATACGCGTCCCGGAGATCGAGGGCGCGAGCAAGAAGCAATGCAAGGTCCTCCTTAGCAGCGAGCCCACCAAGATTCTCAACTTCCTGGGACTCAAGTACGAAAGCACGCAGTGGGAACAACCATTCTCATCGGTGGAGGATTTATTCGAGTACGCAGCGTCATGCCGACTCTTCTGGGTGCGCCCCAAGAAAAAACAAGATACCAGCACAGCCGAGGGTGACGAAAGCGACGAGACTGCCCCTGACCGCCGGCGCATGAAGAAACGCCCAGTCTGCAGAAGATGGCTCGACGAGTTCATCCCCGCATGCCGCGAGGCAGGTCGCTTCGCATGGCAGCCCCTGACACGGGACTCCGTGCGCAAAGAAGCCTTCAAATTCTTCCCGGGCACGCAACTCGCGTACCGAGCTCGCATCATCGAGTGGAAGAAGAAGTGTCAGGAAAAGATGTTCTCGAAGCAAGTCATCAAACCATCCATACCGAAGCCCCTACCCAGCGAGGAGAAAACGCTGGGAAACGTGCACTGGTACGGCAATCTGGCCAAAGCGCTCAATAAAATAATTATGCAGAATGACTACAGCCTCGGCATACGCCCGCCCTATTCCCTGCGTAGGAAGAACGGGCTGTACGACAAGGTGCGGGTGAGGAAGTTCGTGCAGGAGAGTTGGTGGGAGATTGGCACTGCTGCCTGGAAGGCGCACCAGAAGCATTATGCAAAATACCAAGCAGCTAAGCGTAAGGCCGCTGGTGGCGAGAATTCGGACGAGGCTACTGCCCAGGAGGAGCGTACGGACGACTCGGAGAAGTGAGATCCATTGCGGTCTGTATGTTTACGCCCGGTACGTTCTTCTAGTGAATGATTTCTCATGGCCGGTTACAAAAGTCTATAGATCTTGGAATGATACCCGACAGTTTACCTAAGGAAGAATAATGCTGTAAATGTTGTATAGCTCCTTGCCTCACCCTGCCACAGAGCTCGCTGCGTAAAGTTGGTAAACCCCAAAGGGGTGCTCAATTCAATGCTGAATGTTGATTGACCACGAATACGTGCAATTGATTTATATGCGCCCTACCATAACCCACCAATGACCAACTCCCAATCAAAGAATACCAATGCGATGCAAATTGTGCACGTACATTCTACAGCTTGAAATCTGCGTTCGTCTTCTCCCACCCTTGTTGCGAGGGCGGCTTCGAAGCCACTCGTTCCGCTAGTTTCACTTTGAGATTTTTGTGCCTGTCGGTGCAGAGTTCGTACATAGTTGTCAGGTTGAAGAGTAGCGTGTGTGATGTCTGACCCGCATCGACTAGGCTCTCTAAGATATCTCTTGCCTTATAATCATTAGTATCGACGTAGAGAACGGTATCGTCACACCATTTAGACACTTACCTCAGGCATGTTCCCAGTGTAAAGCAGACAGACAGCCAGATTCACTCCGACCATTTCGTCATGTACGTCATTTTCCTCCATCGAGTCCTTCAACGCCTGCCACTTCTTGAGTGCAGACTCGTACTCGCCGTCCGCCATATCAGCTAAAGCATCCACGATACGCTCCGCTGTCGATTCGCCCTTTCCGTCTTTACCATTGATACAGCGCCTTGCGGCCTCAACGTCACCTAGATGTAACCATAAAAGCGCGCGACTCATTGCCAGCCTCCCTTGTCCATCGTCGTCAACTTTAAAGGGCTGGTGCCCATCTCCCAGCGTAGCGAGGTGCTCAGCCGCGCCAGCTAGGTCGTCCATCTCGATGAGAGCGCCCGCAACCTTAATGCCCAGCTCAGAGAGCCGATGCTTCCAAAGTTCAGCCGCAGAATGATCATGCGCCTTTCCCGCCTGCGCAATCTGTGCGCGGGCCTCCCTTGCCAACTCATAGTAACTCATGACAGCACGTCGTGGATCGCCGAAGCCAATCGCCTGCAGCCTCACGCCCAAGACACGCAACTCCCAGGGGACGAGGTGCGCTCCGCTTAAGGGGTCCAAGTAAAAGGCCGAGTTAAGGTCCTCGAGGGCCTTGGATTCCTGTGCGGCGAGTGAGGTCGCATCAATGAGGCATAGACACGCTAGCCGCGTGTAGAGCAGCTCGAAGACGCGCGCATGGTCCGTAGGGTCCACGGGCGGGTGCGCGGCAGCTGTGGTGGCGGACACGGGACTGCTGGTTAGAGTTTGCACGGCTGCGATGGCGGCCGCGCGGAAATGGCCATGGTTCAGGAGCTCCGGGATGGGAGTTTCTGGTGCAGGTTGGCGGGACGGGTTGCGGAAGGGGGCTGGGATGGAGAGGGGTGAGAGCTGGTGATAGATCTCCGGCCGGAGGAGGAATGAGAAATCCTTGGATGTTACTGGTGCGCTGGACCGAGCTGGGGACCTAGGGACTGGCGATGAGCGAGCCAAGGAGAGACTTGTCCGTGGGCTGGCTTGCTGGCTGCTGCTGAAGCGGGCCGCTTGTGACGTGATGGGAGATGTTATGGGAGCTCTGCGGCCTTAGAGTGAGCTGATACCGCAAGAAGACTCTAAGAATGACTAAGCTTACTCATCTGCATCGAGCGGCCCTTTGGTCGATGATCTTGGCCGAGAGGCTATTGACCGAAACACGTTAGTAAACGACATTGCGAGTTCGTGTCCATTCTAGAGAAAACAGACGACGCGGTAAGAAGGCAGTAACGTAGGGTCGTCATGGCGTGGGGTTATTGCTTTCCAATAGGTTGAAGGCACCTGGAGTCAGTAGCCTTTCATAGTGCGTTGGGAAGCTGCCATTGTATGCAACATAGCCTATCATTCTTTCTGGCAGCTGAGATTCATTCAAGGTCGTATTTGATTTCTACTTATTGAAATTTGATTGAAATAGAAATTTGTAAATTAACTCACGCCTTGCTCCGGACTTATTTCTTGCATGTCCCTTCGGAGGATTTCCTTGTATCGACTGGTCCATGGTTCGAGATCTTGAGTTGAAAGCCTACGTCACATCGGGATGCCGCGATGGCACGACACTCGATCGACCGCCTGTTCGGATAGACCTCGGTAGAACCTTAATTCGACTTTAGGTTGACCCGAAAACAGTATACATCCGGTTTCTTACATATGCTTGCTCCTATCAGAAATAAGAATGTAGTAAATGAGTACTTCAAAATTGCGTTGGATGCACTCAAATCTCATTCAATATGGGGAGGGATAAACCCTTCTTCACTCCTACCTTTAACGTGTCGATATCATCTAACAATTTCTAACCAACGAAGCTGCGCCTGGTTAGACCAGAGCGGAAGATCGCTCATAGTCCGTTATTCTGTGATACGCTGACGTGGCTCTGTGCTCTTATAGATCACTAAAATGAGGTGCTTGGCCAAACTCATGCTTAGGGCTAAGTAAGGAACGTAAATGATGATATCAAAGGTTTCGACAATGTGAACTTGCGAGCGATAAAATCGTAGCCTTTTTTATATAACATCTTAAGTTTGACAATGATGGGACGCCTAAAGCGACACTCGATCCGACTCGATGGGAATTGTCCGGTAGGTATGCCAGAGGAAAATGAGCTTATCAAACTTTGACCAATGCTATGTAAGCCCGGGCTCTTTACAATTTGAATGCCGTCTTCTTGATATGTATTTAGTGCTGGAGAATGCTTTCAGTCGTGATCCTTTTTCGCTGCCTTAATAAATGGCAACTTCATCAACTCCAAAGAGTACATCTTCAACCGTTCGGGCTGTCGGGTTGGGCTTTCAGTGGTGCAGTGTGCCCCACTTAGCGTCCACCCACCCGAGTCGGGTCCATTCGACCCCCACGACGGCCCTGGAAGATAATTGATCCACCTTGTACTTTTTTTACGATTGATCAATCAAATCGGACCAGAAGCCAAGGTTCCAATTCCTGGAGCTCAAGATCACGGCAGTTCCCCAAAGTCCCTCTCGGAGGTTAATTGCGCAACCTCGAAGCCCCGAATACCTACCGGCCCTTCCCAGTACTTCGAGCTGCATTTAGCGGCTCCCGCGGACATCTCGACTCCCGACGGTGGGCCGAAGTAAACGAGGGGCACCCCATATTCTTCAGGGGAGACGAACGACCTCCTGGGTACGGGAAAACTCAGACAGCAACGAGATATTGGCATTGTGCTAAGGGAGAGGACAAATCATTTGGAGAACCTAGGATTGTGGAGACGGGCTGCCTACTATTCCGGACGCAGACGATAGCAAGACCTGCGGTTCCGCGGCGACAACGGCAGAGGTGGCTATTAGGGACCCAATAGACAGCCGATTATAGGAAGCCCGCCATATCGCTTAGACACCATGTTCACGCCCACATTCCGCAGCCTCTTCACGAGGCTGCCAGCTCCCACCTCCTTCTCCGTACTCTTCCCCAGCTCGCATCTCACACCGTCAACGCAAACTGCCGCCGCCGCCGCTACAGCCTTCCGTTCAATACACACCACAGCGCCCCAAAATGCCAAGACGGCGTCAAAAGGCGGCAAGCAGAAGCGCAAAAAGAGCAGGGGCAAGGGCAAGGGCGAGGGCCCCGATCCCCGAATCATGATGCTGAAGGCTTCGATGCCCCGCGCCGTCCCGGCTCCCCTGAGATTCGGACGCAATCGTGCGCTCCGTCATTGGACTATTCACCGCGCCTGGCTGTTGTACCAGCGCAAGGAGCAGGAGAGGGAGCAGCATGAGTTAGAACGGTACGTCTGGTCTGGTCTTGCATCGTGTTATGAGGTTATAATGACTAGTTTACTGACATTGCGGGTAGAATGTACCAGTCGATGCACAACGCCTGCGAGGAACTGCGCAAGACAAGCGGACCCGGTCTGCGAGACGAGGGATACCTGTACCGCGTAGCCATGGAGAAGAAAGGTGTATACGGACACAACAGCATCCCAATCGAATACGCGCGAGCGCAAACCGAAACGCCGGCCCGCGAGCCCTGGAACCACGGTTGGACGCGGTGAGAGCGTCCATCGCTCTGCTAAAGGTCTGCGGTTATCTATCTGGTCTATGTAGAACGCCTTGTACTATAGAATATCTCCAGTATCACATGGACCGGGAAGCCTTCCGGATCAAATGGCATTATTACGTGATGTTTATGGCTCTGCGTATAAATCGCGTGTTCCTTTCTCGTGTTCCTTGCTCATCTTATTTTCCCTTTTATTAGGGTCGCCACTTGGTCTTGGCGTCCCGAGATATGATAACGTTAGTTCTACTAGATCATTCCATCACTTACAGGTAATTGCCGAAGCTTGCCGTAAGATCCAGATGCCTTATTAGGTAGGTAGGTAGATTTCCGATTTGTGTTTGCTTGATTCCAGGTACATAGCGTGAACATAGACTGAACCGGGCAGCCGGGGTAGAGAAACAGCGAGCATTAGTAAAAGTATAATAAAAACGTTGGGAATCCTCGTTGAATCCCAGTGCATATGCCTCACTTTCTAGTGTATGTCGGAAGCAAACTGTTATTAGTACAGAAATATTTGTTGATTTGGCTTCTTCTCCCTATTATCCAATTATTTCTCACAAGAGACCCCGTTGAAACGCTTCAGGATCGCTCCACTAATCAGTTCATTCAGTCTGTTCCAACCTAGATAGACGGGATGGTTCTCGTAGTTCAGTCGTGGGTGAGCGAGGGTAAGGTGTCGTATTAGATCTGCTCGACACTGTCGATAGATAGATGGGTAGATGGTAGTGATGATGTGTTAGTAGGTCTTGCCAAGAGTTCGTCTCCGTCTGGTAGATTGCTGTACATCCTAACCCCTATTCCGCTGGTTCTGGCACGCAACTCTGAGTAGTGCCTTGTCTGCGTCCTCCTTTCTTATTCACTCTTCGCTATTTCAAGACAACAAAAGAAATATTCAGAATATCAGTACCGCCAAACTCCCCAATTTACACCTTTTTTAGTTGTCCCAGGCGGAGATCCGGTCGTCCCATTCCCGATATATGTCAGTGTCGTGCCACCTCATAATATGACACAGCAGCCGCCACCCTCCCCTTTCTCGAACGTAAGTAGGGCCGCACGGGTAGCGGCTTCGAAGACGTCGTCGACGCCCTCGCCGCTCAGACTCGAGCATTCGAGGTACTTGCGCGCGCCTATCTCCTGCGCGGCTTGTTCGCCTTGTCGTTCCGTCACGAATTTGAGGCTCTTCTTACGCATCTCTTCGATCGCTACAGGGTCATCCCGCAAGTCCTTCTTCAGACCTACAAGGATAATGGGGACCCCTGGGCATCGCTCTGTTGCTTCTTCTATCCACTGCATGTCCTGTCAGCTAGGGTTCTTTTCTCGGCTCTTCCTTGTTGCCAATTGGAAACGGTGATTGAGTGGCAAGTCCAACCTTCTGCTTTACGTTGTCAAGAGAATCCGGTGATTCGATCGAGAAACCTATTAATAGTACGTGCGCCTTCGAGTATGCGAGCGGCCGTAGTCGTTCGTAGTCTTCTTGTCCCGCTGTATCCCATAATGCTAATTGCACCGACTTGCCGTCTACTCTGCAATCTGTGACGTAGTTCTCAAATACGGTTGGGATCTGGGAAGTAAGGGAGCGTTCGTTAGTCCGTCAGCCTCGCAGCAGGACTATAATTAAATATGCTTACGTAGTGCTGTATCCCAACTGTCAGCAAATACGTGTAACGAAGAGGGTTAAGGGAAGGAGACGGGGGAAAGTAAACGTACGGTTGGGAAGTATCCTAGGGTGAAGACGCTCAGTAAAGAAGTCTTGCCGCAAGCTCCATCGCCAATGATGACTAGTTTCCTAACCACAGTATTAGTAATGCATAGTCCGTACAGGTAAGCGTAGCGATGGACGACGATGCGCAGGGTTTGCGACAGGTGATCGCGCTTCCGTAAGGCTGGCTAAAATGATCACGAGTCCCGTAGGGGGTGACGTCGTGGGGGTGTGGTGATGACTCGAGGGTAGCCGAAAAGGGGATCGACGGTCGAATTGAACATACCTACGAATGACATTCTGCGGATTCGAACTCGCCATTGCTCGAACGCGAAATATGCCAATGCCAGGGTCTTGCTTGTTCTCGTCGTCTACTATCGTCGTCGGAACAAAGTTCTTGGACTCGTATTGCGTTTAGAACCGAGCTAGTGAGGGAGCGAGAGCTTGTTGCCGCTGTCCCCAGCTCGGGGGGTTGTCACCGCGTGGTGGATTGAAGTATGTAAGCGTAGGTAGATGGGCTCGGTGATCAAAAGTTGACGTGAGTTCAAGGTACTTGGATAGAGCTTCGGGTCTCTGCGTCGGGTAATAATAAGGAATAAACCGTCGTCGATATGGGCTCTTTCAAATTTCTAGAGGCAAAATATTACTTCTCTTTTGATTCTTCCTTTCGATCCTATTTTTTACTTCCTTCTGTAAGATTCTGGCGGTTGAGATATGTTTGGGTTAGAAAAATTGTCGAATACGAGCGTCCTGCGCAAGGCCTAGACAGGGCCGGGTTTCGCGGTAGAATTTAAAGTCTCCGTTAAAGGATTCAGTTCTTAGTACGTGTTGGTGTCCCCTGTAACTTCGGGGGTTCAGCTTCAAGAATAGAGCGATGTAATTGGTCGGGATCGACGCCAGACTTATCCAGTTGCGAAACTGACAAGGCGTATTAAGCAAATATAACAAGCTTCAAGAAACCTAGCAAATACAAGAAAGGTAGGAAATTATGTTTGATCACTCTACTCAATATATATACACATTTCACCCATCATAGCCGAGCAAACTTGCTCAAATGCTCAAGGGGTATTACTTTTACTTAACACCGCATGCTGAGCTGATGTAAAAGCTGCGAGATACCGCCACTAAGCTGTAGCCATGCTAACCCCCGAGGAGCTTGCTACGTTACAAGGTGCCGGCTCGATCAGACTCTTCAAGCTGTGCCACAACATCAACTAGTCGACAAGGGACTTTGCAGATGCAATTGAGCTCTAAGCACGATTGGTCTGATATAATTTGATATGGGCTGATGAACGCCAATTAATTACTCGTGACTGAGTTGGCTGCCAGAACAGCACAAGATCGCGAACTATGGGGGAGCCAGTAGGCATCGAGAAGGGGAGCGCGACTTTCTTCGTTATTCAGCCAGTCAAGAAGCCAGAATCTCATACATGAGGATGGATATTGCGGAGTCCATCTGATGATTGAAGGGGACCCTAATAATGCGCAACTGGTCTCCTCGCCGAACAACTTAGCTGAACTTCGCAGCTTGAGATAGCCTATGTCAACAGATAGAGAGTTTCAGGCTATCGGCAATGTTGGGAGGGTCAAATCGAGCTAGCTCATCAAACTGACCGCTTCCGGGTCGACGCGCTTGGCTGATTAAGATCGCCCAACGGGCTGCAGGTCTCAGCGTAAAAAGATTGGGTGGTGCGTGTTTCTACTCCATACCCCCATCTAAACCCACTGTGAAGTGCTATCATAGTCTGTCATGCCGCACACTTGTGAAGAGATCATGGGGAGACATCGAGCCTACCGCATCGGTTTAACATGATTGGGCCGGTGGCAGCTAATAGCGTCAGTACTTCCCGATGCTGCATTTTGACAAGTTATGTCAAATATAGCGGTTGGTTTGACCCGTCATTGTGATGTAGTACTATAATAATGTGCATGTTTGCTTGAGGATATTCGTAGCACCGGTTGTGAACCGCTTCTACTGATCAAGTTCGCAGCAGATAGACAAGGCGCCCCCATGCTATGGAACACTAGGCCCGGGATCCAGCAAGAACACATGTGTTCCGTTGCAAGGCGTGGAGTAATGCTGAAACCATCAATTTGTTTTGAAAGTACCAAAGTGCAATTCCTTCCGGTCCGCACTTGACAGACTTGGAAGAGGAATAGGTTGTGAGGCTTGGATCTAGTTAGCTGCAATGACACCCAAAAGTGCAATAACAGCATTCCTAGATCCCAAGAATAGATCCTCGGTGTAGTTTCTTTCTTCCAAATGGATATCCAGGAATTATTCTTGTAGTCGGTCAACCTCGCCTGGTTCGTTCATCACTTGGCCAGGGACGTGAATGGACTTCCAAATAACCTATAAACGGCATTGAATGACGAGTGATGCATTATTTCGAGTATGCTTATACGAATGAGCCTTGCTTAGTGCTGGCCAATGGCTATGACATCAAATGCGTATTCTGAATGGGAAAAAAAGGATGTCTCCTAAACGGCTTGCAATGTCAACTTGGACCATCAAGGCGTTGTTGTATTGGTCAGAATTGGTGCTGCTCATTTGCTGAGTTTGGGCTGCCTCAAAGCTTCTATGTTCTGTATGGGGTAGAGGGGTATTATGGTCATGTGATTTATCACCTCCCAGACAGCTGCCAGATTACGTATCATGCATCGCAGCTTGCCCGGCAAAACTGGGGCTGATGAGATGAGGCTGTGGAGGTGGTTTAGCCTGACTTACCTAAGGCGTTCCACGAGAACCCGTCAACCGATCCAATAGCGGGTGTACGTACCACAAGCCAAAGTATGCTACTTTGAGATTGTACCTGCCTACACTGAGATTTCGACATCTTTTGGTGGAAAGTGGAAAAGCCAGACGCAGGAAACGCCAACATCAAAATCTCTCCGACCATAGTGAATTTAACCAACAAACAACTTCACCACGGTTACCCGCCACCACTCCAACTGCCAACCGGCTTGCTCCCAAGCATAATTACCTGGCCAAAGGCAGACACCATACAGTAAATTGCGGCATCTGCATCGGGTTCGGACTGTCGCTAATTTACCATTGGAGAGGGGCAACAGCGAATTTGACTTCACCAAACAAAGCACAGCTACTCTTCTAGCCATTAATCATACTTGCAATTTGTCTCGTGCTATTAAATCTGTATCTAGGAAAACGTGCAACCCACTTCCGAGCTCTTTGATCTGGAGTTTCTCCCAGTAAATTATCGCACATGACTCCATACACATTCGCGTCATAACCTCCCTTCAACGAGAATGCCTGCGAAAAATAACAACCGACAGCCGGCCGCGCAGGCTCCTGCATCATCTGCCCCAAAGGCCACGGCAAAGTACACGAACAAGGATGGAACAAAGTATATCTCCGTTCCGAAGTCCTCTGCGTCTACTCCACCAGCTCAACCGTCGCCCACCACGACGTCATCCTCTCGAGGAGGTGCTCCGACCAACCCCCAAGCTGCCACCGACCTAACCCCCGCGCAGCCAGTGAATCGGAAGAAGCAAAAGCGTCGGGCGAAAGCTGCTGCTAAGGCTGCTGCTGAGCAAGCAGAGGCCGCTGCGAATGGACTCCCTAGTCCAGCTTCCACCAGCAGCGCGCCTTTACCTGCTGCAACAGAGTCGCATAGACAGGACGTACACGCCTCCCGGGACAGCATACCGAGTGAAGCCCATCCGTCCCATAATCACAGTCATAATTACAATGGGGAAGACTGGGGTGATGAAACCGAAAGTGACGATGAACACCACCACGATTTCGGCCAACCTTCCAATGGATCTACGCGAAAATCCAAGAAGTCCAAGAAAAAGAAGAAGAAGGGACCGAATGAGGAACCAGTCCATCCCAACCCGTCTGGCATATCTAAAGAGAAGATATGGAACACTTCTGGCCCGGAAGAACGAGAACGAATAAAGCAATTCTGGCTCGGGCTGGGAGAAGAGGAACGGAAATCCCTAGTCAAGGTGGAGAAGGATGCTGTGCTCAAGAAGATGAAGGAACAGCAAAAGCACACGTGCAGCTGCTCTGTCTGCGGGCGCAAAAGGACTGCGATCGAGGAAGAGTTAGAAGGCCTTTACGATGCTTACTATCAGGAACTAGAATCATTTGCGAACCAGCCTCACAACCACCCGAATGCGCCTCCTATGTTCTCTCCCAAGAGATTTGGCCACATGAGTGGACTACATCCTCCGGGGCCCCTACCGTCTCGATACTCGAATCACCACCCATCTCATGGTCGCATAGTGGAACATGTAGACAATGATGAAGACGAGGAAGAGGATGTCGAGGAGTATAGTGACGTCGACGGACTGGATGAAGAGGAGGATGAAGATGAACCTGAGGAGATTCCTCGCGACACCTATCCCAATGACTTTTTCAACTTCGGCCAAAGTCTTACTGTCAAGGGTAAGTAACACTCCTTATCCCCAATTCATACGTGTATCCAACGTGTTTGAATAACATGTTCTAGGCGGAATTCTTACTGTGGCAGACGACTTACTCAAGAACGATGGCAAAAAGTTCATTGAGATGATGGAGCAGTTGGCGGAACGTAGGATGGCCCGCGAGGAGGATGCTAAGGATCACTACACTGGAGGATATGGCCACGGCGTCAACGGCGCTTCCCTACCCAACCCTCACAACCACCCTCCTCCCGAAGACGATGAATTTGAAGAGGATGAAGAGGAAGAGGAGGATTATGATAGTCAGGATGAAGACTACGAGGAGGAAGAGGTATCTAGCAAAATTCTAACGTGGACGCGCCTTTCGCTGATATCCTATATAGGACACCATGACCGAGGAGCAACGTATGGAAGAGGGCCGTAGGATGTTCCAAATCTTCGCTGCGCGTATGTTTGAGCAAAGAGTCCTAACCGCATATCGAGAGAAGGTGGCCAGAGAGCGGCAAGAGAAACTCCTTGAAGAACTGGAGCAAGAAAAGACGGAGGAGAGCCAACGAAAGGCTAAAAAGGCCAAGGAAGCCCAAAAGCGAAAGGACAAGGCCGCCCAGAAGAAGCAAGCACAGCTCGAGGAGAAGGCAAAGCGGGATGCTGCGAAAGCAGCTGAAGATGCAGCCCGATTAGCAGAGGAGACGAGAAGACTTGAAGAAGCTCGACTCAAGGCCGAAGAAAAGCGCAAGAAAAAGGATGCGCAGAAAAAGGCCGAGGAAGAGGAGCGGCTGAGAAAGGAGCAAGAGCGACAGCGACGCGCTCAAGAACAGAAGGAGAAGCAACTAGAACAAGAGCGGAAGGCTCGCGAGGCGAAGGAGCGTGAGAAGAAGCTGAAGGAAGAGCAACGGCGCAAGGAACAAGAAGCCCGCGAGCTCAAGGAACGCGAGACTCGAGAACGGAGAGAGAAGCATGAGAAGGACAAGAGGGACAAGGAGTTACGAGCAGCCCAGGCCAAGGCTGAGCGTGACGCCAAGGAAAAGTCGAAGCAGGAGGAAAAGGAGAAGGCGGCAGCCAAAGTTGCGACTCCTGCGGCCCCTATTCCAACGCAACCGGCAAAGAAACAGCCTCCTATCTCGGTTCCTGCACTCCCTCACCAACCTGCGAATCATCCGTCACCTCAAATTGCCGTTGCAACTCCTGCTCTACCAAAGGCTCCAACACCCATAAAACCTCGGTCCGCGTCTCAAGAGGTGACAAGATCAGCTTCTCAAGCATCTCATTCTGCTTCTGGGCCGAGCCAGAATGCATCGCCTCACACACTCACTCCACTACACACCAGCCCCGGCCCTATTGGCCCGCCGAGAAAGGTTTCGTCGACTGGTCCAACGGGTGTGGGCCCTCCGGCCGCTCAGCCAGCTTCGCCTCTTCACGCAGGAATCAAGAGCCCTCCCGGTTCACATCAAGCGCCGTTCAATATGGGGCTGCCTATGGGGATGCAATATCCACCCGGAATCATGCAACCGCAAATGCCCCCTGGTTTCAACCGAATGCATGAGCCCATGTATCCGCCTCCTGGGAACTTTCGTCCTATGGGCATGCCAGCACCGCCGGGTTTCTCTGCTCCTAGTCCAATGGGTGGTCGGGCCTTTCCAATACCACACGCGCCACCCGGATTTCATCCACCGGCAGAGCAACCCTTACCCGGTATGCATCATCACGGGTTCTCTCCAGATAGTACATCAGGCCAGCCACCCTCGCATTCGCGCCAAACGTCTGCGTCTTTCGATGCGAACCCGCTGCCCGGTGGTCCAGTCCAGCCAATTGGTAAACCAGCACCTATTGGCAGGCCGGGAAGTGTTGTCCACGGACAAAGAAGCCAGGATCTGTCTGCGGATGTTGACGATGTCAGCAATCATCTGGGCAGCAGCGCTTTGCTCGATGATACGGACGAGCCTTTTGGCGCTGTCAATACTTCTCGTCGAGGTACCGCTGCTCCAGGAGCCCGGCCGTTCCCAAGCAATCCTTTCATAGATCCGTTTGTGGGCTCGCCGCTGAACACGTGGGGCCACCCTAGTGTGTTTTCTCCGCCGCCTGGTTTTGCCAATCCGGCATGGCCGCCGAATCCTACGTTTGGGGCACCGACTCCTGGTATGCGAGCTTCACAGCCCCGATCTGTTGCAGTTCGACAGATGCTTGTGACTGCATGCAAGGACTTAGAAGAACATGCCGCGGACTCGGACAGATTTATCGATCTACATGCCATTAAAGGTCACGTGGACTCTCTCAGTCTACCAGGTCATGAGCCTGTTTCTGAAGCAGAGTTACTAGATATGTGCGAAACCGAAGGTAATCCGCAGAACGGTGGCGGAAGCTTCGACGTTCGACGCGGCGATAATGGCAAGACCTCTATTCGGTTTGTACCGGACCCTGGAACGGCCCCGCCACCGTTCCCGCGGAGCGTTGGGGCGCCTGGTGAAATTGGAAGTCCGGTCGTAGGAGCTGGCTCGCCTAATCATTCTGCCCCTGGAGTCTAGCGCGGCTTTAAGGGCTCTATCAAGAGGCCGTAATTGTTTAGAGTTGCTTCAAACACCGAAGAGAAGGAAACATCAGCATTGAGGTTAGGATCGTTGTGAGGTTGTCTTTTCTCTGCGCAGAAGTCCGGGGTGAGCCGACCTTTTCGCCAGAGTTTTCTCCTGTATCCCCCCCCCTTTTGGTCCGTTGCTGGGTGAGCATGTAACGGCAGACTTTGTAACCAGTATCTCGATGTCTTCCTTCCCCTTCTCGAAGGGAAGTTGAAAACACGGAGGAAGTATTCTATGCTATTAGAGCAGAGCAATGCATTGTATGAGAGGAGAGGAGAGGACGAGGCGTGTGTATCTTCTCTCTCTCAGCTCTCGCCACCCGAGATGCGACTTTTAGGACCGTGGCATGGTCATTATTATGAATGTGAATCCTCGTTGAGCATCCGTAATCATAAGTGCGTTTTTAAAGAATAATGGACTCGTGGTGGCCTAGGAGGTAGTGTGAGTGAGACTACCTAGTGCCTAGACGAATGTTAGATGCCTACATCCAACTATCGTCGTGTTGAGCAGACCCTAGTATCTAAGGAGCCTTCGAGTTACAGGTACTCTAGGCCTACGATTATGGATAGAGATTTACTTAGTAAATGCCCTCTAAAGCGTATTGGATATAACACGTAGAAGCAAAAAGGCAAGTTCACCTAAGACAATGGGTATTATTAGACTAATAGTGCGAAATTGCTAGCTTCCGCAACCATCGCAGTCTTTTTATTTCACTCCCTTTCTGTCTATTCCTACCCACTCCAGGCAAAGAAAATATCTAGCCGTCAACAGAGATGTACAGCTGCACCTAGCGCAGAGTAATGAGTTGGCATTTTCATGAGGTGCTCCACACATATATACAGTGCGTTGACCAAATTATAGATCTATATGCCCGGCTAATTGTCAACATATCGAGCATGTCTTCGGCTTTAACACGCAGGTAGATAGACTGAGGTCTATTTTTGGAGACATCAAACCCAAATTAAATCCGCTGACAAGAACTCGCAATAAACAAAGAACCGCCTTCATGTTGGGAAGTTCAATACCCACTTTTCGTAACATCGTAGCATTCAAATCGGGTGTAGTTGAAACCGCCATAGATTATCGCCAAGCCGATCGGACCGTCACGTCATATCATAATGCATCCCTGAACACATTTGGACACCACTAATAAGAAAAATACGGAAATACAGGGGGAAACAATCGATAATAAAGACGAACAGACGCCCCGAGGTATCTAAACAAGTTCCCTAGTATAAATTTCTTTTTTTCTGTAACCTAGCTTCCGATCGCCCGTCCATTTCTTCAACATTGAATAATCTTAATCGTTAAACTCACGCTCGGAACTTCGAACTCATTGCTTTGCGCCTTGTCTCAGCCACTTCATAAGGGATAGGGGATAAGGGATAAGGGATACAGTGCTTTCTCCGCCATCACCTTGCCACCTAGCCCATCCTCCACTACACACACCTCATGGCCAGCTCTCTTAAACCTACAACCCCTAATACCTTGGCCCATCCTCAAACGGATTCTGCCCGTGCTGCGCCCTCAACGGGCTCGGGCTAGGACTATGATCGCGCTTATTAAACGGCGTCTCCTCCGTCGGCCCCGCCGCCATATCACTACTAGCCATCGCAGCATTCGTCTTCGCAATAGCCGCCGCCTGCGTGCGAGCATGTCTCTTCCGTTCCGCGGCCTTCGACCGGCACGCGTAGAACAAGAGCAGCCCGAAGCCTACTGCGAAACACACGCCGAGGAAGATGGTCACTACGAGACCGCCTGTGTCCGGCACGTCTTGCCGCCGCATGCAGATGTCGATGCCGTTTGAGTCCGTCTGGCACAGGTTTTCGGCCGCGCAGACCGAGGTTGCGATTGTGGTTGAGAAGCAGGAGAGCGTTTGCCCCGATTGGGTGCCGGTGGATTGCACGGGGCAGGTGGTGGTGGATATGTCGGTTGATGTGCTGCATTGGATTGTGGCCGTGTAACCGCCGTTGTCGTCGGTGGTTGTGGAAGTGGTGTCTTCGGGCCTGGGCGCTGGTGTGGGTGCTACGGGTTATGCTGCGTTAGCTATACCTATCACCCATTTTCATTTCCCCTCCGTCTCCCTTCTATTTGGGAGAGCTTACCTGGTATGGGCTCAGGGCCACGCCGTCGCAGCTCGGAGTCGGACTTGGGGTTCTCGCAGTTGTGGATGATGAAGGCGGCTTCGATGCCCGCCTCGGCGCTGGTGCATCCGGCGTTCCGGAAGCAGCGCTCTAGGTCGCTGGCCTCGACGTATTCGCCCACGTGCTTGAAGCAGTACTCGAGAGAGCCCTTGTCACCGCAGGCCGCGGCTTGGGAGAGCTTGACGGCGCCGCTGCGGATGCATGCGGATCGGTCCGCTATTGATGCTGTAACGCCGAGCGATGATCCCGGGAGTAGAAGGAGGAGGGGTAGAAGGGTGGACGGCAAGGCTGCCGCGGATGATTTGGGAATATGCATTTCGGATAGTGATTTGCTTGAAGAATTGGACTTGAGAAAAAATGGCGGGAGTGTATGAAGCTGAGGTGACGGGAACGTTCGATCAAGATGCACTCAGTCAGGAGCTTGGGTTTGTAAGTTACCTTTTTAGGCAACTAGGGAGGTGGGTATGAGGCAGAAACAGTCTAGAGCTCGGACTGAGTCTTCTTTCCAATGAGCGATCCCAGCGAATAGACGTTCGCGAGTCTAATGAGCAGGTTTTATCTGAACTCCAGCTTAGAATAGGCACTGCTCCGGTGTCCTCTTCCTCAGCAAGCTTCAATTGTCTTACGCTCGTGGTACACCGCTCGACGAGCAGTAAGTCAAAGCCTGGCAGTTAAGCCACATAGAAGTCCCGCGTAACAAGGCTGATGTAGAGCAGGAGACGGAGAGGGAGTATCAGAAAGCAAACAAAAAGAAAATGTTGGTAGGACGCGAGTTCACGGGAGTACGGCTGAATATGTAAGAAAAAAATGAATCCTCCTGGAGACGGTCCAGATGCAGCTAGTCTGGTCAGTCTAGACCTGTCATGAAGCTTTTTCAGGGTCTTATTTTCAACAGGGCTAGGTTAACGACTAGGATGCTGCAGCTCTGTTAGTTAGCCAGCTGGCTAGCGACAGTAGAGATCTAGCTGATAAGTACATAAAACACATGCATGTTGGAGGCTTTGCTACCTATCTTGCCGACGTAACCATAGGACTTCATGATCCCTCGTACAAAGCCACAGGCTTCTGTCGTCTATCGTATGGCGAGGGACGTGCCGTCGGCCAATGCAAATATTGAAACATCAAACGGGAAAGATGGACCCCCTATTCTGCCAAAACTGCATAACAGAAACTTGTCAGACAAGATCGCTTATCTCTTTGTCTTTTCCGAGACCCCAGACTGGCTGGACTCAGACGGCAAGCCCCCAACTGGATCGTCCCGTGCTCGTTGGGATTGGTCGAAAGGATAGTACTTGTTGACTGCGCCACTTGGCGGGCCGCAGAATACGCAGCTTTAAGGCGAGATGACTTAGGTACTTACGTATGCCTTTGAGTCGTTTAGTGGTGCTTAAACGTCAGCATTAAAATGGGTTTTAATTTTACTCACCTCTCCTGCATGAGAAGCCGCCCTTTTGCAACCTTAGGTACATTCCCGGTACGGTATGTAGGTTGGTAAAAATCTACCATGCGCGCTTCTCGTGATCACGCCGCAATTTACCAGCGGCGATCATTTTGGAGACTTTCAACGTTCAAGTTTGCTTCCAACGCCAACCCTGATTTGTTATTTTAGGAATGTTTGTTATAGCCCTAAACTCCCGCATGATGAATGCCATCTGTCGCAGATAAACTCGTTACAGGGGATCATCTGCAGGTTTTCTGCGAGAAGAGCCCCAAGCGCAACAGACTAGAACAGATGGGGCAATTTAAGGCTGTACACCCTTGCTCGCGCTGCAGACTTAGCATCTACTAGCTTGCACTGCTTGCAGAACGTGGTGGCGGAGCCCGAAGTGCTGGAAGAGGCTTAGAGGATCTGTTGGTTCTACATACTACCGTATTGTTTTGAAATGCCAATTGAGAAAAAGCAAATCCAACCTTAGGTACCTATGACTTGATATTGAAATCCCAGTTATTGTTTACCTTATTTTGAATTCTCATTTTTTGGACCGCATAGGACAAGATTAAGCTGGGCAATAAACTCAGCATTCGCTGAACTGAATCTACCTCCTACGAGTAAAAGGTTGTTCGTGAGGTCATTATTGATCGAAGAACGGGGGTACAGATTCATCTCGTTTCACTGGACGTTGTAGTTCTACTTACCTGCCTGTCATACCTACCTACCTAATTTTAAGCCAGCAGCGATAATTCATTGTCCTAAGTTCTGATATTCTAAAATTCACCTTTATTCAAAATGGCCAAAATCCGAGGTATGATCAACTCCCGCTTTACTAGACTGCGCCGGAAGCCGGATGACTCCTCAGGTCCGACTCCAGATTCCTCCCGATACTCAACACCGTGGCAGTATGGGAGGCTCCGTCGGTGTACAGAATGAGAAGACCCCGAAGAAGCGTAAGCCGTAGTATATAAGAACAGGCTCTTAACGGGCTAATAAGGTGAGCTTAGGCGCGCCTAGCCACAGTTTATGGTCCCTTAGTCACGGCTTAGGCCGCCTTGCCGAAAGCCCAGTTCCAAAGGCGGAAACGGAATTTGGTAAGGTCAATCGTTTTTAGACTCTATGGCGTTTTCAGTGCTGCTGGCTCCCAGCCCCTAGATATGCCTCACCTTATCTCCGAATAGTTTCTTCCTCTGATTTTTATTCTGTGCGAAATACGAATACCAAAGTTGGGTGGCCGACATCCTGAAAGCAGGAGCAGGCAAGGTACGTTAATAAAAAAATCATTTCTGGATGAAGATGATAGATTGTTATTAGGTACCTAGAATGATAGGTAGAAGGGCATCAGGCAGAGTACTCATCGATGATCTGTTAAGAGAGAGAGAGAGAGAGCGAAAGCTCTCGAGACTAAACTATCGACTAAAGAGCTAAGAGACTAGCAGCCTGACGTCAATAGAAAGGGCGTCGCACGGCTCCCAGGAAGGAGCCTCGAATACGCCTCTCATCTGCCGCCCCCCAAAGAAAAGAAGACGTCCTCGTCTTCTGTAACCACCGCAAGCTGAAATCACCGCAATTGAGAGCCACAGACAGATAAATGTCATCCTCTGGCAGACCAATGACCTAATTTTTTCTTCTCTTAACGTCCCTCGTTCTCACCTGACGAGGTTTAGTCTCCATGGGAGAGTCTTCCTTGTCTAGAAGATCTTGTATCCTCTTGGCCGGCGTTACAGATACCCCTTGTGAGGCTCTGGCTGATGGTGTCACCGGTTGTGACGCTCTGGGCTGTGGCGCTCTAGGTTGTGGCGCTCTGGTTGCTGGTGTTGCCGGTTGTGACGTCCCCGATGATGATCTTCCCAACGGTGTCGCCGGTCTAGCGGCCCATCTGGCCGACTGTGTTGCTGGTGTAGTTGCTGAAGGTCTAGCCGATGGCGGCAGATGAGAGGCGTATTCGAGGCTCCTTCCTGGGAGCCGTGCGACGCCCTTTCTATTGACGTCAGGCTGCTAGTCTCTTAGCTCTTTAGTCGATAGTTTAGTCTCGAGAGCTTTCGCTCTCTCTCTCTCTCTCTTAACAGATCATCGATGAGTACTCTGCCTGATGCCCTTCTACCTATCATTCTGGTAGCACCTCTCCGTTTCGATCGGAGGACCTCCGGGTTATGAGCGTTACGGTTGTTAGAGGACTGGCCTGTCAGAGGTGACTTGTCAGGGTTCAACCGGAGAGGACCTAGACGTCAGAGGTCAAAGCCTGTTGGAGGAGCCTAAGACAGTGAGGACAAAGGATAGTCTCCTATATGTATACCCCAAACCCGAAAGATAGGTTTAGAGCCCCTTGCGCGACAACGTCGGTTGTAACCCCTGCATAAGATCTGCATCGTGACAATGTTCGCGATCTCCTAGAGTCCCTCCTCCAAGTCGGAAAAGTCAACCCTCACCCCACCCAAAAAGGGTCCCTTCTCCTGTTCAAGCACAGTTGTTTATCATGCAACCAAATCACCGTCCGCTTCCTCACCTTCTTCTTCTCCCTCGTCGCTGCCCGGAATGGCATCCTCCACGGTTTGGCGCCTTTTTTGGCCCCGGAGTCCTTTTCAAGTCAGCAACCGGGAGATAGAAGATGCTGAAATGCGTACAGGCAGGCTAGGAGGGCCTATATGACTGTTAATGCCATACGCTGAGACTTGATCCACGCTAAACCATGTGCGAATTGAGATCTAGCCTATAGCCGTTTCCTAGAACTGTCGGGTTGTGGTGATGTCCTTGACGGCGGCCTTGTCGTTGTTTCCCAGTTCGCTGTCCTTGACCGCAACGCTTTCAGCGTAGTGGAAGATAATAATAGAGGATAGACGATGTTGTGTTGTATTGTGAAAGGTTTAGAAGAGAGGAGATGGGTGCCACATTGTGGGCTTATATATAAGGGCTACAGTGCGTCACACTTGCTGTAGTTAGGTACCACCTTTCATCTGTGGATTGCCCCAGCCAGGGGCCCGTGAGCAGGCGACCTGAGCGGGAGATTGAACGTAGTAAGAGAGCAATATTGAAATATTATTTCTCGGGATTTGGAATCGCATCGGACGCCTCTCGGCGGGAGAGGTGAAGCTACCAAAGGTATTAGGCACTTCGTATGGTGTGTAGAATGATGATATATTCGTAAGAATGAAGCGAGTTCCAATTACTAATTTAGTAACTGGGCTTCGACCAGGTCGGTGTCTGCCAGGTGGAGATCTTCCCTTGTGGCATTGCCCTCCTCAGCTTGTTCAAGGGCTTCCCGGACCAAGGACTGCTGTCAAGGAACGTGGCAGCTTCATCCTCACATTGCATGTCGATGGCTTGGAGCTTGTCCGATGGAGTGGGATCAATGCCCGCTCGCTTGGACTCCCAGCCAACTCGAAGTTCGTCATAGAGGTAGAAGTATATGACATTGCTAATCCTAACCTCCGGAGAGATAGGCCTTCTGATGACTGTAAGCTTTTGAAATAGAAGAACTAGAGGAAATCCGGAGTGGTGGGAAAGGTATGAAGAGAGCGAATCATCAGCTAAAAAGCTGCCACTAGAGAGCGGAATAGAAAATTCTCGTCAGCGGCTCGCTGAAGGTTGTTCAATGCAACACAAAGGGGTATAAGGAGGCTCGATGTTGTTGCGTTCAGTAATGCTGAGGAGGTTTATCAGACATCAAGACTATCCCCTGAGGAACCTTGACTTGATTGTGAAGGCGTTGATTCGGGTTTCCTGCGATAGTAGGTATTAATGTGAGAACGAGTGTGAGTAAAAAGAGAAGGATTGAAATTGGATCTCAGAGCATCATCCTAAGTCACCTGAGTTTGATAACTCAACTTGATTAACCGCCTGAAGCTTATTTTACTTCATCAAGGCGCCTTCTCCAAATTCCAACACGCTTCATCAAGCATAGAAAGAGCATCTACTAGTATTTACGTAAAGCTATATGTGCCATGGTTCCTTCTGGTGTCCAATCGTGCTTGTAAGTCAACTAAAAGGTCGGGAAGACTCTTCTTATTCCATGTAATTTAACCTAGGAGACTATTACTACATGTGGAATCAGTGTTATACTCAAAGTTAGACGAGACCATTTGGTCACATTGAGAGAGGAATATCAGACGCATATATACGTGACTGCCCCTATTGTCCTTTTCCCGGTTCCTCATGACGAACATTATAGTTCGCTGATACCCATGACTCCTGCTATTAAAGTATTAGCTAGAGAAAGAGCGGTAATATTGACAAACATACCTGGTACCTTTTAAGTTTCCATGTATGCCTCTTGCTCTTTTATATGATTGTCATCTATACGAGTAAGTTGTGCTACCTTTACCAGTAACTTGGACATCTATGTGTCTAAGACCCAATATTGTTGACTTAAGCTTTCCGATTAAAGTTTCAGCAAGTATACCGGGTGGAAGAGAAAGTAAGAAGCAAGCCGAGATGGCGATAGGTAGCGAATAAAGGAAATGCCTACTACATTAGGTATTGAATGAACTCTGGCAACTGCCGAACCCGGTTATGGCGTCTCTAGCTAGGCAGGCAATATATATGAGAGGAAGCTATTCGGAGATGGTGTGGGGTATACCCAACAGTCGGGGGCGCGCTATTGGCCCGGCGGCATAGGCACCTCTGTGTAGCTAGGAAGATCGCCATGCAGCGAACCGAGATATGGGCGAAGATCTTCGAGGAATGAAATACCTAGGTACATCACAGAACTCATTGCTCATGACTCATTACTCATGATCATGGAATTTGGTGATACCATCATTTTTTCATGAATCATACTTGGTAGAAAGCCTAGGTCTAGTAACACAGAGTGCTCGTCGCTAGTAAACCCCTCCTCCATTACAAGCCACTTGATCTAGCCCAACAGCACAATATTTCCCATCCCGAATCGTAAGCAGCGTTTGACGTTTAGCCGTGCTGGACGTGAGTTACAGTACCGTCGTCCTTGACGTGGACATTCAGTCGGTCGGGATTGAAATCCTTGGTCACGATCTGACCGGGCTGAATGATACGGCACTGTTGCGGGAGATCCTTCTTGCAGAAGTTCTGGGAGATAACAGCGTAAGCCATGTCTTCATCTTCGGTGTAATTTTAGAAACCAATGTATTGGGATAATATACGTACCGTCTCGCTGTGGCCGTTGTCGCTCACGGTCTTGCCAACGAGCTTGCTGGACCACTCTGTAGTCTGGTCCTTGGAGTTATCGGTGATACCTGGGACGACGAGAGGCATTTTGGAAGACTGATAGTGGGTTTCTGGTGAGTATTAGGTAGTCTTTCAATGTATTGGATGTTTTCCTGGAGAACGAAGTTCGAAGTTGTAAAGGAGGTTGATTGAAGGGATGAGTTTATTCTTGAGTTTGGTCTTATATGAATCTTGATACACGTTTCGCAACCGTCGTAGGCCATGACGTATGCGTCTTCCCAAACAGGGCAGCCAGCGCCACAGCTAATCATGTGGTGATCTGGAAGCCGCTTATGAAACTCACTATATTACTCATTGGGTAAGTACCCAAGCACCTTGATGGCTTCTACTTTTACTTTATGTGTCATAATCTTTGCAAAAAGTAAATATCTACCTAGACACGTCAGTTCGTAAATTATACCTGACCGTGCGATAGGGAAAACGAGTGATGACATGAGGTGATGTTGAGAGCAGGTACTTTGGTACCAAGCTGCCCCTCTGAGCCGGGGGTGTCCAGCTGTCGAGTCTGCCCCGCGCTGAGCTGCGACTGCGGGGCATTTCAATCGACTGCCCCTCCAAACTTTCACAAGCTTCATTCCGAACATCAGCTCCGGCATCGTCAAACTCAAGATAATACACGTAATATAGGTCAATTGACTAGAAATCAGACACGATGTTCAAGAAGGAGTAAGCATTCTTATACTCCAAGCCCCGGCCCAAAGTCTCCATCTGAACAAAGACGCAAGCTAACCCCGCCTGTTCAAACCAACAGGATAAACACCGCCCCCAAATCCAAGCTAAAGTCGTCGGTCCAGCGCTCGCTGCGCCAGTCGCTACTATCTACCTACCCCTTGCTAAACCCGTACATCGATGAGATCCTACCGAAGAAAGGCTCGCTCGAGTCGATGAAGCTGCCGGATCGTTGCACCCTGTACGTACTGGACTCGCAACCTCTGTTTTTCCAACATGATACGTCGACCCTATTACCTCACTTACGCCTCGTCCACCGCTTCCCCTCTGCTTTTCCGAGCATACGCATAGACCGTGGTGCTATCCGCTTCGTACTGTCCGGCGCTACGCTCATGGCCCCTGGCTTGACCAGCGCCGGGGGTAGGTTACCAAGCGGTGCTGTGACTGAGCGTGGAGAGGGGGAGGGTCTCGACGAGGACGAGAGGTGGAAGAGGGAGCTGGAGAAGGGAGAGCCAGTGATTGTGAGGGCGGAGGGCAAGACCGAGGCATGTGCTGTGGGATTCCTGCTTATGGGCACTAAGGAGGTCAAAGAGAAGGGCAAGGGGCCCGTCATTGAGGATGCGCATTACTTGGGTGATGGATTATGGAGGCTGAACACGGATTAGAGAGCGAGGTGGTATGCGATCGAAGTGCTGGTAAAAGCCTCCTGGGCTACGGCGTGAGGCATGTGCCTTAGCGGAAGCTGTGATGGTGAAGAGCAACAACGAGTGGACCTTTTTAGGCCTTACTTTCGAGAAACTAACGGGCCATGAAGCACCTGTCTGCTATGGAGGAAACGATTATCTCTCCAGAGTATCATAAGAGCATTCTCTTAATAGTCCGCCGACACCAGATGGTAGATTAGGATGAATAAGACAGGATTGCTCTGCACCAAACGCAATGTTCAAGGGACGTCGAAGGGCATATATCATCTACCATTCATTCTCTACTCTCGAACGAACAAGCTCTGGCCTAGACTAATGGTGTATTTTAAGCCCTATCCGGCTGATATGAAAGCTGGAATTTCTCCTTCTTCGCCCTTCAAATATTCTACAGTGACAGCCCCCGAATGCTCTCGGTTTCCTAATTAGTATAACATTCGGAATTGACATTGACTGATTTAGTATAGTCTACGGAGCTGTTCGAGGAATCATGTGGGGCCGGCCTCCTGGGCCCTCGACGGGCATCAGCGGCCGGTCGTGAGCAGACTTACAACCATAGAGGTACTTCCTTTGGATCACGTCCTGCGGTTTATTAGTAGTATTTCTTCCTTGTACTTGCTACGTTTATCCCACTCGTCGTATTGTGAAACGAAAGTTTTCCGCGAACACAATTCATGTCACGATGCGAATCTTCCAGGAGAGTAGAAACGACCTTATTGCGCAAGAAGACTGAACCTATCTACCTAATGATCTCGGTACATGTATGTGACCATTTCGTTGTCTATGCTTCTCTCAGAGTCCATCCTCCTTCTCAGATCAAACCTCCGATAGGTCACCGAACCTCTGACAGATCGGTGTCCTGACACTACATGTCAAACTGGTCGAATACCAATGGCGAGAACGACAGTCCCTCTGACTGCAAAAATCAATACCACGGTCGAATGCCAACAGCGCAAGCGACCGTGGCCCTGACTGCAAAAAACAATACCACAGTCTGTGTACCACTCCATGAGTGTGACATTCCCTGGAAGGCATTAATTATCCTCCTGTCCAATAATCCGAACCTCAATCCGAGAGACTATATGACAACTGGTGAGCATCACTCCACGAAAGTGCTGTATACCATGCAAAAGTACTGACCTCTCTCAAGAACAAGAATCATGTATGCCTTCTCCAACGGGCTCTCTTGCAATATCAGGAAAATCCACAATGCAATGTGCTGTGTTTTCAGGAAACAGTCCCACGATTCAGCAGCTAGACGTCTGTCTAGGTAGGTAGTTATGTTGTAAGTTGAGCCAATTGTTGAAGTTCCCGCCCAACTCTGTCGCCAAGGTCATGCATTATGGCAAAAAAGCCGAGTAATCTCATCAGAGATCTCCTGGATTCCTCCCCACGTATCCACGAGCTGGAGCGCCTCGAAGTAGTCGCGAGCGTTGAATCGGCTGTAGAAGTATCTATCATTGGTTGCATATCCGTTGATTACATGCGCAACTAGCACGACGATCCAGAAAGCGTTGAGGCTAACGTCGTCTAGGAAAATGCATAGGTTGTATTCGCCCTCGTCGACGACGAACATGGCGTACAGGCGCGGAAGAGAGCGCAGGTTGTCGATGTGGACTGGGATGTACATTCCTTGGACTTGGATGAAGCTCGTTTGACTGAGGTAATGTGTTAGTTACATGGGTGCTAGAAGTCAGTGGCGATGTGCGAAAGGGTACATACCGCTCAGGTCGGTCTTCAGGGCCAAGATCTCGCACCGCGGACCAAGTCATGATGTGGTACTGTCTATGACAGGAGCCGTCAGTATCATTACTGTGAGGATAAGTAAGAGAAGAGAACAGAGTTTACTTACGTGAAGTAGTGGATTTGGACGATGTCGAGTAAGGGGTTAAGTCGCGAGAAATCTTCCTTCTCGACGGCTCCGAGGCGATCGTGATTTGAGATGATGAGAATGAGCGTGGAATGAACTTCAGAGTCCTCTTCATCTGCTTGTTCAGCAGAAAATTCTGCTATTGCAGAAGAGCCTTGACCAGCCTCATTACCAGGGGAACAAGCACCGGACTGCGCAGCGACTCCGGAGTTATATATAGAAGGAAAGAAGAACAGAGCACTGGTGGATTTAGCAACTGTTATGAAATAATTTGCAGTGCACTGTCAAACAGTGCAAGAGGGCTGCCTCAGGAAATATCCTACTCCTCCAAAGTCGGAGTTGCTGGGGATATCCAGCGGGCGAGATCATATCGAACATATCGTGTGTATCAGGTAGGTATCCAGTGCCAAATATTATCCCCTGTTGATTTTATCTACAGGTTATGTGGTTGGCTGTGTCAGTGTATGAGAGATGAGACACTCCCGTCAGAGGACGATATCAAAGCTAGCTAGGTGGTTTATATAAAATTAATTACTGATCTTTTGGGTTTGAGCTGCAAGCTTCCATGTTGCATTTTTATACAGATTTGTCTTAACAGTCACCAGTTAGAGTCACTACTTAAGCTGGTTAATCCTAATTCCATACCTTCACACATAGTGCTATGTGGAAAGATGTTTGAGTATCAATGACTCAACAGCTTAACTATTTTTGGTGTCATGGCATTCACAAACTTTTTCTATTCTTTGCTGGAAATGTGGACGGTGGGTTAAAAGGCCTTCCAGCTGGAGGCGGATTTACAGCTATGGAAAGGGTCAAGATTCTAGTCGACAAAATTGGGAGAATGGGCATGAATCTACCTCAGATACTCTGAAATTGCTAGTAGTGAATGCTCTGTCGGCCCAGATCTATTCTCCTACTCTACCTCTCGAGGAAATGGTAAAGCTTCCGCATATTGTCTCTCTTCTCGATGCCAAGGCTCTCACGAGCCGGTATTTATAGATTAACTTGATATATTGACGTTGAGCTGATTTGTATATACAGAAGTTTCTGACGAAATTTGCTCTAAAACCAGATAGTCTATCCCATTGTTGTTCTATGTCTTGCTTGCTATCTAACACGTTGAATCTATTCTTCCATACAAGCCCTCATTATCAAGTGAAATATCAGAGCGATACGATACCAATCATTCAGGCTTCAAAACGGCACGGAAGTGAATTTGGCCCTTTTCCAACTTCTCCATAGCCTCCTGGATACCAGCTTCCGTCATCGGGAAAGTCTGGACAACGGGTTTAATCTTGTGAAGGGCCGCGAATTCAAGCATACGTTGGTGAATATACCGTGGGGCAACAACAGATCCTTGAATAGTAATGGCGCTCGCTACTAAAGGCATATAAGGGATTTCGAACTTGCCGCCGGCGATGGTGAGCGGGTGAACCGTTGCGCCGGGAGCTAGGATGGGGGTAAGCAGATCCCAGTTGGGTTGGGCTGAGGTCGTAACCAGGAGACGGTTGAGCGGCCGCGACACCTTTAACTCGTCCTTATCTTTCGTGGCGATGAATTCATGTGCCCCTAATCGCATCGCCTCGTCCTTCTTTGACTCTGTGCCGGATAGGACGACAACGCGGCAGCCCATCTTCGCTGCGAACAGAATGGCTAAATGTCCAAGGCCACCAACGCCCATGATTCCCACAGTCTCCGTCTGTAGAGTTTTATAAGCGTGGAGAGCGTTGAACACGGTGGCGCCACCGCACTGTAGAGGAGCCGCATCCTCGTCGGATAGTTCGTCCGGAATCTTGAATAGGAATGCTTCCCTCCAGATAGCATGAGAGGCGAAGCTGCCTTGGTCTCGGTCTGCGTAATAGTACATGGCACGTTCCGGGCAGTATGTCTCGGCGCCGCTTAGACATTGTTCGCAGTGACCGCACGAATCATGTTCGTAACCCCAGCCGATTCGGTCACCCTTTTTCAAGTAAGTACATCCGGGTCCGGTAGCCTCGACTACGCCGACTCCTTCATGTCCTAGAACCATGTCCTCGGTTCTCTAGTACCACGTCAGCATAAGTCTCAACATTGCAGCTAGATATTGAATAGGGGTCATTACGTAATGGAGATCTAGAACTGTTTGTTAGCTATTTATTACTTCAAATTTCATAAATATCACTGGGCCCTTACCTGTTCCGCATAGTCCGGATGCTGTGACCTTCACTAGGACCTTGTCACCAGTTAATTCTTGGGGCTTGGTCGTGGTGGCCTTCTTCGGCGCACCAGACTTATCGCCCTTGAAAACTGTGAACGTAATTTCAGACATATTTTCTATCGATCTATCGGGTGTCGAAGTATAATGAGATTATCGTATGTCTGCTCAGGTGATTATGAGGAGTTCTCCGGAGCCTCGAAGAGCATATACCGCGGCTAACTTATATAAGGTGCCCAACATACACGATAAAAGATTTTTCAAGCTATATCAACCGAGATTCCCGGCCTTACAAATCACGCCATTAATGACTCTGAGCTGCAAGTGCGGGAAGAGCCGCACTTAGCATAGCAAGTTACATCTCGCGGTTTATCCCAATTTGGAAACATGAGGTGGAAAGTTGTGGGCTTCAGGAGGCAAAGGCCCACAATCTAGTGTTAGTCGAACGCACGTCATCAGCTCTACTACAGTATTATCAAGATAAACAAGGTAAAATTTTTCTATCCTGATGATAGACTTATATAGCTTCTCAATCTACCTACATATACTTATGTCTGGTCCATGTAAATAGGCACTTCATACCTTAAACCCGAAGGTTGGGCTTCGACATCGTGATATCGGCCTCCCCCCTATTATACCCCTATTATATCCGACTTACCGGCATACCGGTCTTGCGAATTACCGAGGACGAAAGATAGACTCGGCAAGACCCCATTTATTACATTGTAATCAAGAACTCCACACCCTCGGAGAACAATCGCAATTTGATCATACTACACGTGTAGTTTGGCCGGTAGTCATATCAAGGCTCAGAACTGCTCCACTTACCTAGGTAATATGCGGCTCCCGTGGAGACGCGCTAGCAAAACGGCTCAATTTCCAAGATAAGAAACCTTCGAGGTTTAGAAGAGGTGGGTGGTAGTACGCCAATGCGCTTTTTACCGTAGAGTTTCTCTAACGCAAAGTGTTTCCTTGATGTTTCTTCAGGGATCGCAAGATCATGAGTTCATATGCCTAGCCACTGCTATTTCCGTAAATATGGTCAGCCCTATGTGTAAATCATATGATTTAGATACCTAGACGTACGGGATCCAATTACTTGGCTCGATATAGCCGCCGGTGGATGCGCAGGATCCATCCGCGTTTCATCCTAGTCCTATCTATCCTTGTGTAGAATCTCGCTGAACGAATAAAGGCTTACCTAGTCAATACCCATGGCATATCCGACGGTCGACTCTCCCACATAGCATCCACTTAAAAATCATTAACCTAGGCATATCATCCCGTTGGTCTGTGGGATAGTGTCATTGCGATTAGAATGGAGAAAGAACATGAGGTCATTGTGGGAATAAAGCGGCCTAGGTTCTCTATCTCAACAAAAATCTTGCTCTGGATTGTCCTGCCGTTCCTCTTCATAGCCCGCGCATTCCCATCACCCCTCTCGGCCGCACTTACGCTCTTTCTCCTTATCCCGACATTCTGTCTGTTACAATATGACAGCGCACGTCCGGCAGATCAGAGGGTAGACCTCGAGACGTTCATCTGGACATTCTTCCTAACCGGCTGGATCGGTCCTCCTACCGTGGCTCTAGTCCAAGCGGCGCTGTCATGGCTATTCATCTTCATAGCGTTCCGAGGCAAGACATTCGCAATCCTCAAGGAACTCGCGTGGGGGCAATTGGGAACGAAAACGTTTGGAGCGGCTATGACGGCTTATATGAGGCCCAAACACGTGCTATGGACCTTGATGGGCTTATCTCATCACTTCGTGACCGCTATTTCGGAGGCGTCTCTGAGTTATCTCGGGTTGATGTATGCTCGTCGCCGCGGTCGTATCGTGCACGAGCACAACTATGTCACCCTCGGGGCCGCGGCTGCTCTAGCGTATATCACCATCCAAAGCCATTTCTTCCTGTACAGTACTACGCAAAAAGAATATAAGCTTATCGACCTTGCGAATAATCTTGTCGACTCCGGTTGGGGTATATACGTCATGAGCGGTCTGCTGACAGGCCTAGACGCCGCTCGGCGAGACTTCCGAGGAGAGAACTTGAGTCTATTGAGAATTTTATATCTTCCGGCGCTGTTTCAATGTACATGGGTTCTTTCGATGGCTTTTGGCGGCCATCTGATCCATTACTTAGGAGAACATATAGGATTGTTCCTGTGATAAGGAATTCTAAGCTTGGAATAATAGTTCGATTTCAACTAATAATTCTCTTAGGTCTTAAGGTCCTTAGTCTCTCTTTTCCTTTAGAGAGTTGTCTTAAGACTTATATATAGCTTTTTATCTTTTTAATTTATTTTAAAAACCTTTTATTACTTTTTATATTAATGTAGCTTATATATTAAACGCCAACGGCTTTATCTTATAAATATTAATTATTTATAATTAATATAACTTTTATTAGTCTTTATAACCTTTTTACATTATTAACATGTTTTAATAATAAGTTTTATATAATATTATCTTTCCTTTTTTTAAAACTCGTCTTTAAATGTTTTTAAGATATTTAAACATTTTTAAGCTTATTAAAATATAATTAATAAAAAATCTTAACAGTTTTATAAGATTTCTCGTTAAATATATACTTATAAGGTTTTTAAGTTTAATGTTGTTTAGTAAGTTAATCTTCCTATTTAATAAGATACTTTACTCTTCCTTAAGTTTTCATAAAATCTTTAATTTCTTTTATTTAATAATCTTTAAACTTTATTAAATTTACCTCTTATAAAACCTAGTTAAGGTTAAAGGTTTTTTAATTACCAACGTGGTAAGGTTTAATAAATAAAACGTAAAAGGAATTATAAATTTTCTAACCTTTAAGAAGAATAAGTTTAATAACAATAAAGGAGATTACCTTTTAAATCTTAAAAAAACTTAACATCTTTTTATTTAGCTTTTTAATAAGTTGCTTAGTTTTAATATTCTTTACATTTAACATCACTAATTATCTTTCCGAATAAATTAAAAGAGTAATCTTCCATTAATTAGCTCACTTTTTCATCCTTTATCGGCTTTTCTTTAAATATTTTTATACGTTAATATAAACTTACGTCATCTAGTAAACATATAAACGATTACCTAGATTTTAAGGAGTTTTAAGTAAAAGATTATTAGCCGTTAAATAATATTTATAATTAATATAAAAAGAAGTTAAATGGATGGTGGAAAAGGTGGTGTTATTATATGTAAACTCGGTTATAAGTAATAAATCTTTTTAATTTATTATTTTATAATTAATAAAGGCTTTTAAATAAATTTTAAAGATTTAATTAAATTGTTTTATTTATTTATCCGTTTATAAATGGAAGGTAATATTTATTTAGGGTTTAATATTTATTAATTTAAAGAAATCCTTTTAAAGATAAAACGTAAATTTAAAGTCTTTATTAGAGATAATGTTAAGAAGCACTTTATATAATCGTTAATATAACTTTATAAAAATATAAATAAAATCTTTAATAATTTTTCCGTTTACCTTTAAGGGAATAAAGTATGTCATTTTTATAAATAGGTTAATTATAACTTATATTAAATTATATTTATTTAATAAAGATAAGTTAATAATAAAATCTATGGTTATAATTCGCTATAAAACATAATAAAGCTTTAATAATTAAAAGAAGCCATAAAAGGCATATTTAAATATCTTATTTTGTTAATATTTAAGATATCCTTAAATATACTTTTTTACCGTTATTTTTATATTAAGTTATTAAAAATTCCATATAATTAACTTTAAAATCTTATCCATTCCTATATATCTTATAATTAAAATATTATATTTTAATTTTATAACTTCTTTCCTTAAAATGTTAAAGACTTAAAGTTAACCTTTTTAGTATAATAAATCTTTTTTAATTTTTATATCTTTTCTTAATTTCTTTAGCTTTTTTAAATAAGATAAATTACTTTAAGCGGTTTGCTTTACTTTTTTTTATAAACTTTAACGTTTATTTTAATGTTAATAAATTATTTAGCCGTTTTAAAATAAAGAGAACGGCTGTAAATATAGTAAAAAGTGGGTTTTAAGAATGTGAAAAATATTTCTTTTGTAAGATTGTTATAATTAGCTGGTTTTTAGCTTCCTTTTTCTTAAATTAATATTGTCGTAGTTTAAAGAGAATATTAGTTTTATCGTTTTGTTTTCTTAATTGATAATTAATAATAAATTAATAAGTTAAGAGTTATTATGCTTAACAGGCTTACTGTTTATTAAAGACTTTAATTATTATAAAATAAATAAAGTTTTAATAATTTAAGTAAACTTTAATATAATATTATACTCCTTTAAAATATTAGTGCCATTTCTCGAAAAAGTTTATAATAATTAAAAGTTTTTTGTTATAAATCTTATAATTCATTTCCGTAAAAGTCAACTTTTAAGATTAAAAGGTTATTAATTATAACTTTTCTTATTTATCTTTTTATGATAAGACGGCTCTTATGGTAAAGTTTAACGTATTAGCCTTAATATAAATAAGTTTTAAAGGATCGAAGTAGACTAGGATAAATATTATTATAAAATAATGTTTAAGTTTTTTAAAAGCTTTATCTATCTTTTTAATCCATTTCTAGTTTTTTTTATCTCCTTTATTAGCTTTTATAATAAAATGAATGATTTTTAAGAACTTTATAATAAATTTTCGATAAAAGTTTATAAACCTTATAAATTATTATAATTTTTTAAGGGTTTATAAAGCTTTTTAATTTAAAATATATTTAATTTTATCTTATAATATTAAAACTTTTTTAACTTTTATAATATATCTAAAGAACTTTATTTTTTAAACTCCCCATTTATATTTATAGGAAGTTATTATAAAATAATACTTTATTAACCTTTTTAAGACTTCTTTAATTATTTAATTATGTTTTTTTTTAGTATTTATATATATAAGTAAATTATTTAAATATATTAATACTTTTATATTAATTAAATCCTTAAAAATATTATTCATTATAAACTAAAAGATAATAGGAGCGTTAATAAATCTTATGGATATAACCGTATACTTAAAGAGTTTATATTTACATTAAAAGGTTATTTTTTATTTATTGCTTTTTTTAATTTTTATAAAATAAAATCTTAATTTAAGGTTAATCTTAATAAACCATTTAACTATATAAAATTAAGCTTATAACTTTAAGATTAAAAGTATAAGATATTTTATTAAAATAGTAATATTATTTAATCCGCGATAATTTATAATTAGATAAAAAGGATCTTTAAGGTTGGACTTCTTAATAAATATTATAAATACTTTATAAGATAAGATAGATTTTTAAATTTAACCATTATTTAACATTTCTTCTAACCATAGCTTAAAGGTATTAAGCTCTTTTTTACTTATAATATATAAGAGGCCTTAAAAAGGTATTTTCCCTTTTATAAGGTTAATTATATAATCTTATAGTTAATAATTTAAAAATTATTAAATAACTTCCTTTATTATAATTGGAAAAAACTCTTAAAACTTTAAGGATATATTATTTAGCGTGGCTTAAAAATTTATTGCAAAACTAGCTTTTTCTTTTTTTAAATTTAATATAACTTAATTAATACAATTCTTTTAATAATAATCGGTAAAGAATTATACTTTACCATTTTTTAAAAAGAAGTTAATAAGTTAATAAATTTTTATTCATTATTATAAAAAGATAATATTATATTTATCTTTTAATAAACTTAATTTAAAGTTAAGTTATATAAAATGATCTTTTTAATAGTAAAATATTAAAAAGTTAATATAATATCGGCCTTTTTTAATAATTAAGGTTAAATTAAAGGCTATTATTATTTAAGTTTATTATTTTTTAAATATGGGTAATTTTCAAGCTTAAACCTTAATTAATAACATAACTAGAATAATATTTTTTATATTTAATAACACTTACATTAAATATTCTTAATTATTATAAAGAAGTATTATAAAAATAATAAATCAGCTTTTTATTTTAAGTTCTTTCTTTAACCTTTTCTAGGATTTAAGTTCCATAAAAATAACCTATTTCGTACCTTTAACTTAAAATATATCATCTTATTTCAGCCTTAAAATCCCATAAGGTATAACATAAAAAGCCGTTAAAAATTTAAATTAAAGTCGTTTAATTTCATAACTTAAAGCTTCGATGATTTCCTTATAATATTATTAATCTTTACCTTTTTAACGTTAAGAAGGACGATAAGCTCTTCTTCTCCCTTCTTCTTTTTAATAGAAAAGACTTTTTTTAGTAGAAAAAATATATCTTTCCTATCGATATTTTATTAAATAAAATATATAAATGTTTGGTAATTATCTTTTCTATAACGCCAACATATTTTCTTCTTTTTTTTCCATTTATTAATATCGACTTAAGTAATTTTTTTAAAGACCTTTTTATTATTAAGCTATCTTTTATTCTTAAAATCATTCTTAGATTTACCTTTATCTTTTAATCCCCTTAAATTTTTTAAAAATTAATCTTAACTAAAAATAAAATAACTTTCCTTACCTTAATTTATTTAACCTAACTTTAAATACTTTAATATTAAAATAAGCCTTCTTTTTATTAATATCTTAAAATTAGTTAATATATTCTTATAAATTTACCCGACTTTTTAAATAATAGCGATAAAATCTTTGTTTATCTTTAAAAGTTTGCTTTAATAAAAATAAACTAAATAAATAATATCGTTAAAAAAGGTCTTAATAATATAATTTTAAAATATTGTTTTAAACCATTAAACCATTTCGTTAAAATTTAAAAGCTTAATAAAATATTATAAAATATCTTTTTAATATTTAAACTTTTATATTTTTTAATATTATAATATCTTTTTAAAAAGTCCTTAAAACGTTTTTTTAAGATAATAATATATCTTACTTAAATATCCGAAACTTTTAATTACTTAATTTAGCTAACTTTTTATTAATATTATAATTAAGCTTTCTTTATAAGAAAAAAGCCGACTTAGTTAATACGATAATAGTTTTTAAGAAAGCTTTTTACGTATGTTTTTAAATAAGATTCCACTTTTAGCCATTATATTTAAAACTTAAATAAGTTCTTACCGTTATAAGTGGGCGGTTTATTTAAATAAATTAGATTAATTATAGTAAAAGTAAGATAAGTTATCTTTTTTAAGGCTTAGATAAGTCATTCTTTTAAAATCTTAAAAGATTTATCGTTATTATCCCTTATATCTCGTTAGTAAGGAAATGAAGATCTCTTAAAAAATCTTTATAATAAAACTTAAAGATCGTCGTCATTAAAATCATCAAGATTTCTTTTAAACGCTTTTAATATACCCTTTAAAAATCCTTAAAAAGGTAAGTTCTTTCTATTAACTCTTAACATAAATAACCTAGCTTAAATAATATTAAATTAAACCTGGGCTATTTTAGTCGTCCGTTAAGCTTATTTTTATTAAAAAGACTAATTAATTAAATAAGTTTAAATTTAAGCTTTAAAATTAAAATACTTAAATAAGGGCTTAAGCGTTGTTTTTAACTTACGTCGGCTAGGACTTTTTTGTAAAATAAGTAAAAAGGCTGCTCGCTTTTTTATACTTGTGATAATTAAGTTAACGTTTATTATCTTATTAATAATAAGTTAAGCGTTAAATTTAATAAAGGCTTTTTTTATAAAAGCTTAGATTTTTACGATTTATCGATAAACATTTTTATTTAATTAAATTAAATCTGCATATTATTTTATTAAAAGATCTTTTAACTGTAAATCCTTTTTCTTAACTTAACTAACTATCCGCTTTTAAAGCTTTTATTATTTCCTTAAATTATCGTATAAAGTATATATTACTTAATAATATTACTCTGTTACTTTTTATAACTTAGCCAGCGTTTATTATTTAATTTAAGCGTTTTAAGTAAAATTAACAATCATTTTTTACACTTATTTTATAAAATAAGAAAAAACTTTTTCCATTTATTGTTAAAAGAAGGTAACTTATTCTTAAATAAACTTAACGCTTTATTAAAAAATCTATACCATTATATTATAAATATTTCTTAAAATAACATAATATTTTTTAATTTAATCTTAATTTTAAATTTAAGATTATTAATTAAAGACAAAAAGACATATACCGTATAAAAAACATTATATATTTATCAATAAAACTTAAAAAACTATAAAAAAACTACATTTATTATAAACTAAATAATAATAATTTTCGAAGCTTTAATCATAACTATATTATAATCTTAAAGGTTATATATAATAATAATATTACCATCATTAAATTAAAAACTAGCTGAAAGGTTTTAAAATATCGGTTAGTTAAAGTCGATATTAAAACGGATAAAGAATTTATCTTAAAGTTTAAATTAAAAGGTTCGTTAAAAATAATTTATAAGTTAAAGCATTTTTTTAATAAGAAATATTTACTTTATTTAAAAAATAAGGTTAAATTTAAAAAAAGCAATACCTTAAAGCACCGGCATAACCTCTTTTTAATTATCTTTTAAACTTAAATTATTCTTAAATTTATTAATTAATTATATAATAAAAATATCCTTAATAAATACGTTAAACAAAGTAACAAATAAATAATTTAATTAAATTCTTCTTATAAATTAAATAATATTAAAAAAAGGAGTTAATTAAATAAAACTTATATTAAAATAAGATTAAATTTAATAAAGATTAATAAATAATTTAATAAAGTATATATAACTTAAAATAATAATAATCTCTTTAAAAGAAAAAAGAATTATTTATAATAAAAGATTTTAAGCTTAAAATAATAGTTTAATTTTAATTAATAATTCTTTTAAGTCTTAAAATCTTTAATTTTTCTTTTCCTTTAAAAAGTTATTTTAAAACTTATATATAACTTTTCGTTTTCTTAATTTATTTTAAGAACTTTTCATTACTTCTCGTATTAATATAGCTTACATATTAAGCGTTAACGGCCTTATCTTATAAATACTAATCATTTATAACCAACATAACTTTTATTAGTCTTTATAACCTCCTTATATTGCCAACACGTCTTGATAATGGGTCCCGTGTAATAGTTCCCTTTGGTTGGCAAGTCGGTTATACAGCTTTATGGTATATGTATTATTTCCACTGTCGTGCAAGGGTCACTAGCACTTGTCGTCCAAGGAAGGTTCGCAAGGTGGGAAGCTTAACAGGTATGTTATGCTCTTCGCCATTGCTCAATTCTGGACCATTGGAAGACATATGAAGAGACTGACTGTCAACAGAAAAAGACTGCCTAGGTACCTAATCATTGGCTCCGGGAGTCGAGCCGCAAGCTTTCTCATAGGAGCCACCCCAAACCAACCTTCTCGCTTTCATTTGATACTGCTGTGGGATGTGTTCATGTTCAAACACATTGTCGCGTCATCATCATCCGACGTGTGATGCCCCAACGCTCACTGCATTGTGATTATGAAGTCGGCCAGTCAAATCGCAGACCACGTGCAATCAGAGTCCATGTGATCGGGATAGCAACTGAGATGTTTTGCCCTGGTTTTGTAGGAGCATTTTAGCGGTAAGGGCTATGAATTTTCTTAGCTTGGATATCGCGATATCCGCACATGTCGAGTTTGCTTCTACCAGGTGGGCCAGGCCTAGGAAAAGGGGCAACGAGCTCACCAGTTCCATTGCTCGACTTTCTCGGGCCCTAGACCATCCGTGCTTCGATTGGAAGTCGAGTACTTTCTCTGCTGTCTCAAGAGCCTGGGTGTCAGCCTGTGGTAACAGAAAATGGCAGTCTTGTTATCTCAGGTATTCTCAGACTAGAACTTTTCGGACACTCGCAACGCTAGTTGCGCCCTGGCCATATTATGGCGGACGTTTCGGTGGCACCCTCGGAGCTTGTTTCCTGACTTACGCAGGGGTAAGACAAATCTGATTGGATCGATCTATAGCCACTCAGAGACTCCACTCCTTTAGGACCAAGATGAGCAAGCAGCCCCCCTCGAAATTTATTATCACTTACCCACTTAAAAATAACACCATTTTTAACCTTTTAAACATAATAATTAAAATAACAATAATAATAATTATTATTTAATTATAATTTATATTAAAATAATCGTAAAAAGTTATTTTAATTAATTTTTATTTTTAATTAAATTTATACGTTATAATTAAATAAAAAAATAACGTTAAATATAACTATTAAATAAATAAAGTTTATTTTTAATAACGTTAAATAAAGTAATTAATCGTATTATAATATTAATGATTTTAATGGATAATAATTATTGTAATTTTTAAATAACTTTTTTTTCGAAAAAGTCGTGAAGTTTTTTTACTAACTGTTTAAGTCACGTGCTATAAAGGCCACGTGATTAATATTCCAACAATAACATTTTTCGTAAAGTTAAAATACACGGCATAATTAAATTCTTTAAATATCATTACTTTTTAAATTAAAGCATTATTAAAAAAATTAATAAAAATAAAATTTACGATTATTTTAATATTTCTCGTTAATTAATTATATATATATATATAATGTAAATTTATAATAAAAAAAGGTTGATTTTTTTAAGTTTAATATAATAAATTTTTTTTAAATATATAATTATAATTACTTAGTTAGTTATTAAGTAATTAATTTAATTATTAAAAGCCATTAATATTAATAAGCTTTATAATAAAAGCTTTAATTATTTATATGTTTTTTAAGTTAATAATATTTTTTTGTTTTTTTTTTTAACTTAACACGCTTTTTTATAGTAATTTTTATTACCTTTATCTTATTTTTAATTAATAAGTTCTTTTATTTTTTATAATATTAAACGTTATAACGTTTTTTTTAATAATAAATTTATATTACCACTTTTTTATAATATATACCTTATAACGTATACGCTTTTTACGGCATCTTTTTATTTTAAGTTTATTTTTTAATATGTAAACGTATCGTTATTACTTATAATAATAAGCTTATATTTAACTAGTTAATTATTAAAGTTGTTAATTAACTTATTTCTTTTACCTTTTTTTAAGTAATTCCTTATTATATAATTATACTTTTTATAATTATAATAAAACGATTTTTATTTAAAGTTTTAATTAATTATATCTTTATATTTTTTTAACTTAATGACGTTATATACTTTTTTATTTAACTTTTCCTTAGTTATTTTTTTTAATAAGTTACCGGTATTTAATAATAAAGTTATTTTTTAAAACTTATATGTTAAAGTTAAAGATTTATAATAAAGTGTGTTAATAAGTTATTTAATTTTTAGCTTTTTTTTAACGTTTTTTAAAAATATTAATTATTATTATATCTTATTAATTTTATTATTAATATCGGTGTTATAATTAATAAAGTAAGTAAATTATGTTATATATTTAATAAAGTTACTATTATTATATTTAATTGTTATAAGTTTTTTTTATAAGGCTATTTTTTGTTACTTATTTTATACTTAATAATTTATTGTTAATTTCTTTATTATTATAATATTATAACGTTTTTTTATAATAAGCTTTATCGGGTTTAACTTAATATTATTAATAATCATGTAAGTAATCTTTAAGTTATTTATTTTAATAAACATTACGTTTAATGTATAACCGATTAATTAAAAAGCAATAAAAAATGTTTCTTTTTAAATAAAAAAATTTTTAAGTTTTTTTAAGTGTTAACTTTTAAAAAGCTTTTATTTAAATCTATGTTAATTTAATATAATTTTTATTTTTTTAAACTTTTTATTAATATTATTTATAGCTTTTAATTATTAAAATTAATATGTAAACTTTTTAACTTAAGCATAAAACTTAAAGATTTTATTTACAGGTTTTTTACCACTTAAAATTATCATAACTTAATTCTTAACTTATTTTTTTACGTGTTAAATAAACGTAGAATTATTCTTATTACTTTATTACAATATTAATTAAAACTTAATTAATTAAACAAAATGATATTACTATATAAACTTATGGTAAAAAAAAGATTAATTCTTTTAAACTTAATATAACAAATTACCTTTTAAATATATAATTATAACTGCTTAATTAATTATTAAGCAATTAATTTAACTATTAAAAGCTATTAATATTAATAAGCCTTATAATAAAAGCTTTAATTACTCATATATAATTTAAAATTAAAAAATATTATAAAATTAAATATTAAATTTAACTATAAAAACTTATTTAAATATAAGCTTTATAATAACTTTAACTTTTATACACGTTATTATAACTTTAATTAATAAAAATACGTAAAAAAATACCTTATTTATATATAAAAATAATAAAGCATTAAATAATTATTTAATCGACTTTAATAAACGTAATAACTTTATTATATATAATATTATTTAAATAAATTAATAAATTATAATTATTAACGTTAACGTAGTTATAAATATAAATATTAAAATAATATTAAATAAAATAACTTAATGGTTTAAATAATATAATCGTTTTAATAATATATATAATAAATTAAACGAGTTAATTAAAAAATAACGTTTTAAAAAAGCAAATAAAAAAATAAGTTTAAAATATTAATGAAATTTTTAATAACGCCGTTATACGTTTTTTATCGATAAATAACACTTTAACTTTTAATTAAAAATTAAAAAACGTTATTATCGTAAGTTATAATATAAAATTAAATAATAAATTATATTAAAACGTAATAAAAAAACATCGTATAATTAAGTCGTAAGTTAATAAAAATATATTACGGATTATAATAAAAAGGTTATTATAATTATAATAAAAGTATAAATATATTAAAAATAAAGTTATCGTTAATTTATAAGCAGTTTTTCTTTAAATATTAATAAAGTTAAAGGTTAAAACTTTAATAAAATACGTATTATAACTTTTTAATTATTAAACTTAATAAAATTTATCGTTTTAAATAATTATATAACGATATTATTTTTACATGAGGTCCCCGCGCGGCGTGGACACAATAACCCCGAATTTAAAAATAACATAAAACTATTTTCATTTTATTTTAAAAAATCATAGTTCCTTTAAAATAAATCGTAAAAGTACGTAATTCAATCTATAAATATATTATTATTATTAAAGAATAATTATTGTTTTTATTAGCTTATAACCTTTTTAATTAATTAATTATAAATCTTTAAACATAGTAATTTTTTAAATTTCTTTTTTAACTTTTTTCTTAAAAAATTTAAAATACGTATAACTTAAATATATATTTTTATATATTAACTACGATTTTTATTATTACCTAATTATATTCTTTCCTTAAATAAAACGTTAAAATATTTAATAATTAATTTATTTTAAAGAAAGCTTTTTCTTTATATAAAATAACTTAACATATAAATTTAATATAAATATTTGTTTAATCTTATTAAGTTTAGTATAGTTTTACCATTATAATGATATATTTTTTTTAATTTTATACGACGTTTATACGTACCGTTATTAATATTTAAAATTTTTAAAAGTTAAAAATATTATGTTTCGTATAGCTTACCCTATAGTAACTTAAAAGCTTATAGTAAAAGTAACCTTTTATTTTCATAATTTAATATCTTTACGACGAAAGGCCGTACTACCGTATATATAAAGCCATTAAATCCGGAATTAACTTAACTTTATAATGGTATAAAATATTGTCTTATTTAGTAATTATTCGATAAATTATTAATTTTTAAATAAAAAAGATTAAAATTTAAAAATTAACATGATAAGTTTAATATTAACGTAGCTTTAATAGCTTTAAGTCTTTAATAATTATTATAACTTAAATAATTTAAATATTATAAAATAAGTTAAGAAAGTTTTATATATATTTTAACTGCTTTTTTATACTCTTAACGTTTAAATTTTAATAATCTTAACCATAATTATTATAACGTAATATATTTTAAACTTATATATTTATAATTAGATATGTTATTTAATAATATATTATATTACTTTTTACGGCTTAGCTTTATAAAGCTATTTACTTTTAAACATAAAATAATAACATTTATTTATATAATATAATTATTTTAAGTCTTTTTTTAATTAACCTTATTAAATAATTAATTATATAAGTAATTTTATAAAATTTATTAAAATCTTTCCGATTTAATTTCGTACAGTTATAAATAATAACGTTAATAAGTAATATTTTTAAAAACTTTTTTTAAATTAACGTTATTTCGATTTTTTTAATTCCCTTATTAATTCAATAAAATATTTTATAAACCACTTTAATATAAAATGCTTTTATAAATATAAAATATTAATAAGCTTTATTTAATTTAAAATGTTTATATTAATTTTAATAATTTAGACATTTATTTCTTTTTTCATTCTTTTTTTCTTAGATTTTATGTGTTATATTTAATATTATTTTAATAAAAATTAAACAAATAAAAGAAAATAATAAAGATATATAAGTTAAAAATAAAAAAAGTATACTTTATAGTTTTTATTTAATTATAACTTTAAATCTTTAATCTGTTTATTTTTAATATTTTTATTTAATTTAATATTAATTTTTAAAAGTTAAAGTTTTTAATTTTTATAGCTTTATTAACTGTAATACTTTAAATATTTTAAACTTGGTTTTTCTTATTAATTATATAAATTTTTATAATATAGTAAATATAACTTCGTACGGTTATAAGTAAAAATATTAATATATAATTTCTTTATGTAAGTTTTTTAATAAATTAGCCGGTTTTTATTTTTTTCTTAAAAATCTTTACTTTTAAATTTAATAACTTAATAAATAAATTTTATAAAAATATTTAATTTACTATATTAAAACCGTTATTTAAGTACTAATATATTAATAAATATTGCATCTTTATACGACGTTTATACGGGTAATTATGATTATTTAAAATATTAAAAGGTGGAAAAACTCTTAAGTTTTACACTTTTTACCTTATAAAAACGTGTAGTAAATATTACATTTTTTTAAAGAATTTAATATCTTTATAATAAATAACTATAAACCTTATTACATTTATATTTACGTAACTTAATTAATAATATTTTTATTACTTATTTAGGCTTAGTTTCGTAAAGTTATTTATTTTTACACTTTAAAAAATAATCTTTATTTATATTGAGCTGGAGCGGGAGCTTTAGGGGAAAGGATAGAAGGATTATTTAAGCCTATAAGGGCTGCAAATAAGCTCCTACGCTTTAACCCTTTAGAATATCCATTGATTAGGGTAAAAGACAATTAATGTGATAAGTTTAAAGAGCGTATATTAACTGCTAAAGCAAAAGCTCAAGTTGTAGTGATAATAATGAATGGTGATGATCCTTGTGTGACACGAAAAGAAAGATATAATTAATAATACAGCACTGACCAGCGTAATTTACACGTGACTAATCCCTTAGAATGCCCGCCCCAGCTTAATATAACTTAATTATTTTAAGTTTATTTATTTTTTAATTAATCTTATTAAATAAACAATAATCTTTTTTTAAAGAAGCTTTTTAACGGATTAACGGCTTTTCCGTTTTTTCTTATTATTTAATTTCTTTATTAATTAAATAATTAATTTCGTTTTTTAATTTAACCTTTTTATAAATTTAAAGTAAACTTATTTTAAATTTATTTAATTTAATTTTATATGGTTATAAAGAAAAGTATTAATTAATAATATTTTACGCGAGATATTTATTTATTTATATTTAATTTTTTTATTCTTTAATTCTTTTTATTTTTATTTTACATTTTTACTTTTTTCTTAAAAATTCTTACTTTTTAATTAAATTACTTAACGAATTAATTCAATAGAAATATTTATTTAAGTATATTAAAACCGCTATTTAAATAGTATTATTTTATTATATATTTTACTTTTATATGATATATATACGTAAAGTTATTATTATTTGAAATATTCAACGTTGAAAAAATCTTAAGTTTCACACTTCCTACCTTGTAGAAGCTTGTAGTAAAAATCACCTTTTTCTTTCAACATTTAATATATTTACGACGAATGGTCGTATCATCGTGCACTTAAAATCATTAAAACCGGAATTAAGTTAGCTTTACAATGGTTTAGACTATTTCCTAATCGGGCAATTATTCGTTAAGTTATTAATTTTTGAATGGAAAAGGATAAAATCCGAAGATTAGCGTGGAAATTTCAAGGAGTCTGTGGCTTTAGTGGCTTTAACCCCCCTGTGGCTGCTGTGGCTTTAGTGGCTTTAACCCCCTTGTGGCTGCTGTGGCTTTAGTGGCTCTAGTACTACAGGGTAAGTTAAGAGAGTCTTATGCATTTCTCCAACGGCTTTTCTTACACCTTTAAAGTTTAAACCTTAATAACTTCAGCCATAGTAATCATGACGTAGTGTATTTTATATAGTTATATTAGTAATCCTTTGAGCTATTTAATGATATTTTTCACTCCCTTTTACGACTTAGTTTCGTCGAGATATCCGCTTTTAAACGTTAATAAATAATATTTATTTATATAACTTGGCCATTTTAGGTTCATTTTTTATTTAATTAATTTTATTAAATAGCTGATTAAATAGGGCCTTTTATAAAACTTAGCCGGGATTTTTACGATTTAATTCTATAAGGTTATAAGTAAGAACGTTCGTAAATAAAAAAGCTTTTATTTTTCAGTACTACAGGGTAGGTTAGGAAAGTCTTAGACATTTCTCCAACAGCTTTTCTTACATCGTTAAAGTTTAAACCTTAATAACTTTAGCCACAGTTGTCGTGGCGCAGTACACCTTATATCGTTATATAGGTAATCACGTAAGCTATTTAATGATATATTTCATTTCTTAATCGGGTTTAACCCCATAAAGTTATTCGCTTTTAAATATTAAAGAATAATGTTTATATATATAACTTTACCATTTTAAGTCCGCTTTTTTTCTAGTAAGTTTTATAAATTAGAATATTACATAAGCATTCTTATAAAGCTTATCCGGAATTTATCCGATTTTATTCCGTAAAGTTATACGTAGAAACGTTATTATATTAAAAACAATATAGGGTAGGTTGGGAAAGTCTTATGCATTTTTTAACGGTTTTTTTATATCGTAAAAGTTTAACCCTTAATAACTTTAGCTACAGTGGTTGTGGCGCGGTGCATCCTATATTATTATATGCGTAATTAAATACGCTATTTAATGGAATATTATATTACCTAATCGGGCTTAACCTTGTAAAGTTATTTGCTTTCAAATATTAAAGATTAATGTTTATTAATATAACTTGATCATTTTACGTCCGTTTTTTCTCTAGTTAAATTCATTAAATAATTTATTACGTAAGGCTTTTTATGAAGTTTTTCCGGAATTCATCCGACTTAATTCCGTAAAGTTATAAGTAAAAACGTTAATACGTAATAATCTTTTCCGAGGGGACTTTTTTTCCGGATTAACGATTTTCCGGTTATCTTTTTCTTATCAATTAATTTCCTTATCAGTTTCCTTATCAATTAATTTCCTTGACCCCCCTGCTATAAAACCCCCTTATAAATTCGGGGCATTAAAAAGCTACTTTAAAAATAAATATTTATTTATTACGTTATTATCGTAAACGTTAATTATAAGTTATTTTTATATTAATATAAAAAATTTTTAAACGATAATAATAAAATAAACTTTTATACGTATAAAGCCGTAATGTAACATATTATTAAAAATTTAAATAAATATTATAATTATCGAGATTATATTTTTTAAAAAAATAATAATAATACGTATACGTTAAAAATAACAATTGATTAAAAACGTTAATAAGAAATTATAAATATTTTAAACGTATATTATTACTTTAAAATAACTTTTATTAAAAATAAAGTTATCGTTAAAATCGTTAAAAATTATATTAAACGTTATTTTTATTTAAATATAAAAAAATTTAAAAGTTAATTAAAAAAATAAAATAAATTTTTTTAAATTAATATTAATAACGTATATAAAAATATATTATAACGTTAAATTAATTTAAAAAATAATAAAAGCCGTAAAATTAATAAATAATTTTTTTATATTTTTTACGATTTTTTTAAATTAATTATTAAATATAATAAATAATATGTGAGTAGTTAAGGTTTTTATTGTAAGGCTTACCGATATTAATGGCTTTTAATAGCCGAATTAATTACTTGATAACTAGTTAAATAGTTGTAATTATATTTAAAAGGTAATCCGTCGTATTAAGTTTAAAAAAATCAACCTTTTTTTATTATAAGTTTATATAATAGTTTTACTCCGTTCGATTAATTAAGCTTTAATTAATATCGTGGTAAGGTAATAAAAGTGGTTCCGTATCCGTTTAACGCGTAAAAAGATAAGTTAAGAAACGAGTTAAAAATTAAGTCACGATGGTTTTAAATGGTAAAGAATTTATAAATAAAACCTTTAAGTTTTACGTTTAAATCGAAAAGCTTACGTATTAACTTTAATAATTAAAAGCTATAAATAATGTTAACGAGAAGTTTAAAAAAGTAAAAATCGTATTAAATTAATACGGATTTAAATGAAAGCTTTTTAAAAGTTAATATTTAAAAAAACTTGAAAACTTCCTTATTTAAAAGGAAACATTTTTTATCGCTTTTTAATTAATCGATTATACATTAAACATAATGCTTATAAAGATGGATAATTTAAAGATTACTTATATAATCATTAATAATATTAAATTAAACTTAATAAAGCTTATTATAAAAGAACGTTATAATACCGTAATAATGAAAAGATTAACAACGAATTATTAAACATAAAACGAATAATAAAAGATAACTTTATAAAAAAGCTTACGATAATTAAATACGATGGTAATAACTTTATTAAATATACGACGTAATTCACTTACTTTATTAATCGTAACACCGATGTTAGTAATAAAATTAATGAGGTATGATAACGATTAATATTTTTAAAAAACGCCGAGAAAAAAGCTAAAAATTAAATAACCCGTTAACGCATTTTATTATAAGTTTTTAACTTTAACATGTAAATCTTAAAAAACGACTTTATTATTAAGTACCGATAGCTTATTAAAAAAAATAACTAAAGAAAAGTTAAATAAAAAACGTATAACGTTATTAAACTAAAAAAGTATAAAGATATAATTAATTAAAACCTTAAATAAGGACCGTTTTATTATAATTATAAAGAATATAGCCACGTAATAAAGAATTATTTAAAGAAAAATAAAGGAAATAAGCTAATTAATAACCTTAATAACTAATTAATTAAATATAAGCTTACTGTTATAAGTAATAACGGTACGTTCACGTGTTAAAAAATAAACTTAAAATAAAAAAGCGTCGTAAAAAGCGTATACGTTATAACGTATATATTATAAAAAAGTGGCGATAAATATAAATTTATTATTAAAAAAACGTTATAACGTTTAATATTATAAAGAATAAAAAAACCTATTAATTAAAAATTAAATAAAAGTAATAAAAATTATTATAAAAATAAAAAAACACGTTAAGTTAAAAAAAAAGTAAAAAAATATCGTTAACTTAAAAAGCGTATAAATAGTTAAAGCTTTTATTATAAAGCTTATTAATATTAATAACTTTTAATAATTAAATTAATTACTTAATAATTAATTAAGTAATTATAATTATATTTAAAAAGTAATCCGCCGTATTAAACTTAAAAAAATTAACCTTTTTTTTACCATAAATTTATATAATATTATAAAAAAAATAAAATGTTAAAATTATATTATTAATATTTAATTTAAGTTAATAAAATAATTAAATAAAAAAGTAAAACACGTATAAATATATAAAGCCGTAACGAATATAAAGCTACTTAAATTAAAGTTAATTAAAAGCTTTAAAGTTACTTTTTAAATGTTTAAATTTTAATTTAAAAAACTTAAAATAAGATAAACTTAAAGGAAAAAGCTAGAATGCTAAAGAAAACGTTGTGCGGCCGTTCATGCCTTAGGTGCATTCATGGTAACATGGCTGCTGATTGGTTGGCGCCACATGAAGGGACCACAATTTAGACTTATGTAACCTGTCCCATTCCTTCCGTCTTACTAGCCTTACTAGCTCCTCGACGAGCTTCCGTGCATGCCCCCACTTTCAGCAAACGCGCTTGACGCGCTCAGTGGTCTGCTGGCAAATATCCTTGCTCTTTGTTTACTTTTCGGATCTTTTGCCATCGGGACCATCAGTCTTCCTCATCGAAACTATTAACCACGCTGTCAGAATAGCGTCAGACTAAGTGCCGTACGTGCGATCAATACTGTAATATACTATGCAATATCGCGTACTATACGCACATGGGGCATTTAGTCTGACGCCCTTCTCGCTGTATTTTCCACAAAATGACCCTTACAGAACAGCAGATTAAGATTACTTCGGAACGCCCGCTCAATGACACGCTTGACCACGTTCGAGACAAATTGCGCGACAACGCCGACGACCTGCGGCAGGACGATATCGCAAACCTTTTAGGAGCTCTTGTCGTATCTCCCGCAGCATTTAGCATTCCTTCTCCTGACGGAAGCGGTAACGTGGCAGTCAAACTGTTGTCTATAATACAGCATGTTCGAGGAGGCGTGTTAAAGCTCGACCGATTTCTTCCTCTCGTCCACTGTGTTGTTGACAAATCCCCCGATACTACCATTTGGGCTGCAGTTCTTAGCCTCATCAACGTCCTCGGTCAGCTTACCCCACCTCCATCCAGCATCGCCCCGACATTCACAGGAACACCCATCAAGACTAGCTCGAGCCGATTTGCCGATAGCGAAACGCGCGACATCGTCGAAGGAGAGCTCTTCGAGGAGATAAAAATATGCACGTTCCGCAATGTGGGAAGATTTTGGGACAAGTTCTTCGAACCCAAAAGCTGGCGCAAAGAACAGAAAGCGATGCTGAAGGGGATTATGACAGCACACGACGGAAAGAAATGGACTGATTTCCCGGCCTCCCCTGACGAAAAGGCGGTCTGGGGCTGGCTTCGCTCTCTGGAAGAGCACTTCTTAGCCGATGCACCGTACAAGCTTCATACCACCAAAAACGCCAACCAGTTTAAGGAACGGAAAGGCCAGATGGATGTCTTCTTGCAAAGGCCAACCACGGAAGCAAGCAGCAGCACCCTTTGTTACAAGGACGTCCTCGTTGCTGGGGAGCTAAAGAAGTCATATGATACAAGCAGGTTCAAGGCGGATCTCCTCCAACTTGCGCACTATGTGCGAGGTGTCTTCGCCGATCAGCCGACACGCCGATTTGTCCACGCGTTCTCCCTCTGCGCTTCCAAGATAGAGCTCTGGGTCTTCGATCGGTCTGGGGCGTACAGCTCAGGGCCATTTGACATTCACGACGAGCCGGATAAGTTTGCGCGCGCTTTTATTGGGTATACTACAATGGATGATGATGCGATGGGCCTAGACACTTTTATTAAGCGAGAGGATGGGCATCTCTATGTCACATTAAATGACGTAAACGGCAAAGAAACGAAGGTCAGGCTAGCCAAGGCGATTGTCAGGCCGAAGGCCATCGTATGTCGCGGGACTACGTGCTATAAGACCCAAAATAGCCACGTCGCCAAGTTCTCTTGGGCATCGGATAAACGGAAATTAGAGGTGGAACAACTAAACCTAGCAGAAGGAAGGGGTGTCAAAGGCGTAGCCAGAGTGGTAGCGCATCGTCAGATCACCACCATTGCAGAGATGCGGGAGGGACTGGAGTTCCCGAAACCTCACAAGTTCCGGGATGACGCCGTTCACTTTGACGATCCACCGTCGGCCGCAGCAAGCGCGGATACATCAGGCAACAAGCGCAAGTCATCATCCGACCACATGTCTGATAACGCGTCCGGATCGAAGAGGCGGCGGTCCAACAGCCGGAAGTCGAAGCTAGCCACGGAGTTCAATGACCAGCTGTCGATAGGCAAGGCCAAGCCGAGTCTATACACACCTGGCGAGGATCTATGGGACAATAGGATCTATTCCTGCCTCGTTGTCTCACCAGCCGGCCGTGTCATTAGCGAATTCAAAACGGCTAAGGAACTGCTAGAGTCGATGCGAGATGCAATTAAGGCACACCAGTCACTATACGTGACTGGCAACATTCTCCATCGCGACATCTCTTCAAACAACATTATTATTACGGAGCCAGAAACGGCGGATGGCTTCAAGGGTATGCTTATCGATCTTGATCTGGCGAAGGTGAGAGACAGCGGCCCAAGCGGAGCGCGGCACCAGACTGGCACGATGCAGTTTATGGCAGTGGAGGTGCTCCGCACGGCCGACCACACCTACCGTCACGATCTCGAGTCGTTCTTCTACGTGCTGCTTTGGATGTGCGCGCGCCAATCATGGAGTAATGGATTTGCTGGTGAAGAGAGGCCGCCTAAGGAGAGCCTTCTTCGGAGATGGGAAATCGGCAGCCTCAAGTATATTGCAGCTGCTAAAAAAGGCGACATGACTGTGGACGGGCTAGAAGACATTATGGGCGAATTCCCAGGGGCATTGGATGTTGTTAAGCCGCTCTGTCTGAGAATCAGGTCGATAATGTTCGGTGACGCAGCGAGACTGAGTTTTGGAACCCCGACTGGAGATCCAGACCAACTTTACAGGCCCATCATAGCCGCCTACGATGAGGCTATTAGCATGCTTTAGAGGATAATTAGGTTCCCTAGCGGTGGTGTGGGATGCTGTGCTACGCATTCCAGTAGAGTGTAGTATCCAGAGACAAAATCCGGGGGTGGGCTGCGCTTGAACGCAGGTAAGGAAGCAATATTAGCGAATTCCGCCACACCAGTATCTCGACCCTCGAAACCTTTTGCACGTAAACCTCTTGACTGACCGTGAGCTCAACGACACGTACGATAACAAAGCCAGCAATACAAACATTGGGCTATAAGACCAATACTACTCGACCGCATGATTTTGATCTGGATGGATCGGCATATGCTGATTCTTAAACACCGAATCCCTTGCCTCATCTGATAGCATTGACGAGATTCTCCTCTTTATGCCCTTCCACTCTCAAGGCTCAGTGTGCCATATATCCAGCCTCGTCTAGTGACGAATGATAAAACTATCCGGTTGACGGGGAGGACTTTGGCTCGCTTGATAGGGGGGGCTTAGGCAGTTGTTCAAGGAACAAACTCCAAACGTCTTCATCGGTATCAAGGGCCGAGGCCGGCTGATGAAGCTCATCATAGAAACGAACCACACGTTGGGAAGGGGGTTTTGTAGGATCCTGTTCATCGTAAGTAGTGCTTCCTGGTGCCTTGTTCAATGAATTTATCTCTGTATAAGTTGCTGTTAGCGTGGTGAAGGGAATAGGTTTATCTATAAACAGCGTAAACAATTTAGGAAGTACAAACAGCCGCATAGCGCCTGGCAGTAAGGTACGTTACGGGCGGCGAGGTCTATGACAAGGCTAGTCAGCCAGCTAGCACTTTAACTGCTAAACCGTTCTGCAAATACATCCATAACATTATGCCATATCAGCCTTGATTTCCAAAGGATATGTAGGTCAAGAACTCTTCCTGTAAGCAGCTGAACTTTACCGCGCCGCTAAAACACAACCAAGGGATCCGAAGAGGTATGCCAAACAAGAGTAGAGACCAGCAAGTAAGTGATGAGAAGGCTTACCATACGTGTCAACTAGATGAGCCAATACGAGGCTGGGCTAGAATCCAAGGTCCACAATATCTCTTACGACATGTGCATACCGGCTCAACAAAATCACATCCAAGGCTCGTCATCCATCCACTAATCCACTGAGAGGCTCCAAGTAGATGGGTGGATTAGTAATCAAGCTGTTTACAAGTGGATGTACATGTGGGTGTATTTATGACATAAGCAAAGTGATGCTATTCGCAACCTTGCCGGCACAATAATTAGCGCTTATTCGAAATCTGAATCAGAGCTAGACTCTGCATCCCTAAGACTAGAGGCTTTAGAGTAGGCCTCGACGTCACTCCCTAGCCAGTCAAGCTCACTAGCCTTGTAGTCGCCTCCGCGGTTCTGGAGCGCTAATGGCAGTATATCATCGTCCTTCCCTTGAAGGATGCGAGCTCGATACCAAGAGCGAAGAACCTGACAAATCCCGATCGTCTGGGCTTCGAGACTAGCCCGTAAAGGTCCTACCATCTTGCCAGCGGCTGAGCATACCCTCTCACACTCTGCTGACATGGGCAGGATAATTAGAAAATCCATAGCCATCGTCGAAAGGCGAGGATATCGTTCTTGTCTTGCAATCCAATAAGCCAATGGATCGCGAACCTCGCTGTCGCTTGCGTCCCGATCTAGTTGCCAAGCTATATATTCGTCCCCAATCACAGCTCTCGTTCGAGGCACCTTAGTTGCTCGATCTGTATCCTCAAAAGGGTTGAAGAAACGCGGTCTTTTAGCAACAGGCTCGTCGTCGCTTTTGCTACTCCCACGGCTAGTAGCCCTAATATCGAGATGGGCATAATCAGCAACCCATACCTCGTGCACTAAAGCCTTCGCCCTCGCAATCCACTCCGGCTTTAACTGCCATATCTCTTCACACCAATCCCATCGATAGGCTGGATGTAGTGCCAATGCTGTATAGTAAATCGGAGTCTCGTCAAGCCGTTGATAATAAATGGTATATAGCTTTTCCCACTCTAGGTTAACGCCGATTCTGAAGTGTTCAGAATCGGGAAAGCCTTCGGCCAACAGTTTAAATTCCTCTAATTTGCTGAGCAAGAGCTCAAAGCCGAGGAAAACGTCCCACACGTTGCCATAAGACCCTGACCAGCCTCGGGGATTACGGACCTTGCCGTCGCCTTCAAGTGTCTTTGCAACGGTCTCGAAGATCGTCAGGATACGCTCGAGGTGCCGGAGGACTTCCCAGTCGTTATCAGAGAGGTGGTTTTCTTCTCGTAAATATCTTGGAAGCTTTGCCAGCTTTGCCGAAGATACCTTACCAGTCCGTTTTAACCAATTTTCTTGATCCCAATCCTCTTTAGCGACGACAAGAAGCATTTTAATCGATGTTTTTAACAAAAGCGAAGCGATAGGATAACCGGTGAACGTTACGTACATCCACAACTAGGTTATGAAGTTTCCCAACTGGACCCGTTAGTCGTCACCGCTGGTAGTCGACGTTAGTTAGCGCTGCTGCGCCGGTAAGCTGCTCTTCGAAAGCGTCAGGATGGTGGCCAAACAATAAGGCCTTCGCAGCTAGGTTAAGTGTATGACCAATACAACGGCCGCGCCGGAGACGGCCATCAAAGCCTAATTCGGCGCCAATAACCTCTATAGCAGTACTTTTATTCTTGGCGTTATCAAGAGTAAAGTAGCCGATCTTTTGTTTATCGATCCCAAAGGCGTAAAGGACTTCGAGGACCTCGCCGGCGATATTGGCACTAAAATGACGGTAGGCCTCAGGCGCTCCAAGAAGTAGCTTACAAGGCTTGCCAGCTTCGTTACGATAAAAGCACATAATACCATATAATGCATACTTATTAGGCGACGTCCAACCGTCAAAAGAGATATATATCTTGCCAGGGCAATTACGGAGAACATCGACGACCTTTTGGCGATGGGCTTTATATTCTTGAAAAATAACGCGCCGGATCGATGAGCTGGATGGAATAGCTCTCCGTAGTTAAAGCGTAACTAGCGTTACGAGTGTTCGAAAAGTTCTAGTCTGAAAATACCTAAGATAAGCATACTCATAGTTTCTTAAACTTAAGGTCTTATGGTGGTTCTCGTTAGGTTATTCTCAGGCCAGCTAACAATTCCGGAGTAACTCCGACAGATGTGGGTGGATGGGCGGAAAATTCCGCACCCGTCGAAATGCCGCCGTGCCCCAACGCGTCGCGTCGCAGCATCAATAGAGCCCTGCTGACCCTGACCTCCCCGGGTCACCAGGCCCTCAATGATTCGCCTCGTGTCGGCACGGCGCTGAATCCACTTCGAGTCGAAAGCCTTTCGACCTTCTCCTGGTGAGTGCATCCGAAGTCGACCTTTATTTTGCCCCGAACTGGAATCTAAGGCGCGTATGGACTGCAGAAACGAGCCAAACGCAGCGCCGCCCAGAGGGTGGCACTCGACGTCCACGTTCCGAGCAGCCATTGTCATTATTTGCCGAGTTCGACGAGACGTGCGGACCATAACATGACAGGCGGCATACAAACGCGACCGAGCGCCCCATCATCGAGATCGTCACCACCAACGACGCCTACTGATATCCGCGCCTCTTTCACTCAAGCATACCGATAAACGTCGAGAATGACTGCCCCTATGCCTCGCGGATATCGCTCCGTCACCGAATACCGTTTTCGCGAAGAACAGGCCGACGCCATTGTTCGAGCCACCGCCTACCATCGCAAAGACTTCGGTCGCTCCGTGATATGGTTCTCGCCTCGCGAACACGTCGGTATTCGTCTGTCGATAGCAACACCCTTCCAGCGGACTTCTAATACGGGACTAGGCTCCCTTGATCGGCTACCTCTTGAGCTTTTGCATGACGTATTGTTACGTTTAGACATGCATTCTCTATTTAACTTTCGACAAACAAATCTCAGATCGAGACAGATGGTAGACTCTCTCAAGCAATATCAGGCGGTGGTCTCGCATGGACTAAACCTTTTCTGCGCCTTGTTACGAACACGACTTGCCTTGGGCGTTTCTCTGTTCGACTTTTACTACGCACTATGTACTAAGGCTTGTACTCTTTGCGGCGAATTCGGCGGATTTATATCTCTCCTAACCTGGAATCGATGCTGTTTTAAATGCCTCCAAGGGGCTCCGGAAACCCAAGTGCAATCTCTTGCCGCTGTCCGGAAGCAATTCCACTTGACCAAGGCCGAATTAGACCAACTGAGATCATTCAAGACTTTGCCTGGAATATATTCGATGGAGGAATCCGTATACAAATCCCGCGTGACGGTTGTTTCTGTTCATCAGGCTATATTGGTTTCTGGACGGCAACCACATGCACTAGCGCAGGCACAGCCAGCGAACTCGGGACGAAATCAAAAATTCAACTTTATGGGTTCGTGCGCACTTCCTTATTATGATAGACGAACCGGCAGAGTCGAACACGGAATGTCGTGTGCTGGGTGTCAACTCGCTCTCGAAAAATACATTATCGGCTCCAGGGGCGAGAAATGGGCGTCCGAGGCTCGCGACAAGGTATATGCGCAAGACGGCTTTTTGAAACATTTTCGATGGTGTGAACAGGCACAGCTCCTGTGGAGATCGAGTGGCGAAGGTAACAACCGGCCAACCGAGCTACCGGAGGCTGCTCGGAGAAGAGGCTTCTTCAACAGGAGAGAATGACAAGGATGTGGAAACTATTCGCCAATGTATTGCGGCCAGGCTGTCTACCAAGTGTCCAAGTAGAAAGCACCCAGAAAGCGGACAAATTCCCAAACTTCCCAACGTACAATTCACCATCTTAATGCAGCTCCACGTTCACAAGCCGTGCTTTACTCTTCCATTATCACTCCATTTTGGTCCGTGTATTTCACTCGCGCGTCTGGCTTGACCAAGTGCCTTGAACAGTAGTTGGTCGAATCCCTGCCCCATTCTTTTATAACTCTATTGCATTTGACGTTGGTTCCCTGGCGCTCCGGGCACTGGATGAACTCCATCTCCTTCCTGCAGCCGCATGTATACATGATATACCTGGACTTACACATTCTTGACTAACAGGATATCACAAATTAGACCGGGCTCAGATATGGGGGATGACTGCCTCCTTACGATGTTGGATAGTTGAATGACTTGTACACGTTTGCAGATGACGAATACAAACGACTAACGCAGAAAGCAAAGCTGCACTTGCGCTATCGAGAAACTTGGGTGGTGTTGGTAGGTGGGCCGGTTCTGAACGCTTGATTATTGCGGATGCAATGAAAGGTGAGATTGATTGATTGAGTCTGATGCTGTTACTGTGTAGATGTTGCTCCGAGGAGGCACAATTTATAGCTGTCGAGCCATGGATTGCCCCGAGGCCTGTTGGCTCTGGAGTTGTTTGGGAGTCTTCGCTGTTGGCCACAAGGTGTCTGGAGCTGTTTTTGGCTGCTCCCTAGCCAGCCGAGACAAGGGACCAAGCCAGCAATGCAGGCGGTATAAGCGCCGGGCCAGCCTGTCATGGCCTTTACTATGTGTCCATGACTCTTGTCTTTTTTGCCAACCCAGCTCCTGCTCTTCCTAATTTGGAGAGCAAAGACAGCCGAAGCAACGGTCCCGCCGAAAGTGGGGGTTGAGGGTGTTTGGAGTTACCGCTGCGCCGCCCTGTTGGGTTTTACTCTTACAGCTTATTCGCGGAGCTGCGTTGACTAATGATCTGTTGCGGGCTAAGATAGTCTGGAGGGGACTTCTGTTCGAGACGCGCGCTTGGAACGCTCAAGACGGAGGGTTTGGCGCTAAAATAGCCACTACAGTGCTGCATCCAGCTGGAGAGCGGAAGGTAACGGAAATCTCGAAGCATAAATGAGGTACGCATCCTACATCTCTTCTAAGTTTGACTTTTCTTGAGACACATCCGCTGATAGTCTTACAGTGAGTGGTCCAATGGTGACAATGTCTGACGATCACACTACAAACCCGCCAATGCAGCCGATCATCCTGTCTATGGAAGTGGACGATGACGACTCTTTTGAAAGCGAATACCGACTGCAAATCGGAAACCGAGTCAAATATCTCGTCATCTCTCCCGGAACCTTTGACAGAGACACACTTTCATTCCCCCTTCAGTCCCTGCCCCGTCTTCCTTACAACGAGGAATGGACCGTGGCCAACATCTCACGAGATAAAACCAGCGGCGACTTGAAAACCTCCATCTCAAACCGAACACTAGCTGGCGTCAAGTGTCAATGGCATCATACCAGGGTTGATTGCCTAGAGTTGGAGAAGACTAAACAGCTCACGGCAATGGCTTTTGAAGCCGTCTCACATTCGATCCTCCCAATCACTCTCCCATCACCAGCCACCATGATCGCCAAAATAGCCCGTTTCGAATGGGAGCTGCCTCGCATCGAACAAGAAACGAGAGCATATCAGTTACTTGAGGGTTACGGACTGGCCCCGCGCTTCCTCGCCCATGTCCATGAGAATGGACGCATCATGGGTTTTCTATTGGAGAAAATAGAGGGACGCTCTGCTTCTTTCCAGGATCTGAGCGTCTGCGAAACCGCTCTAGGGAATCTCCACAAACTGGGGCTTGTACATGGGGATGTGAACCGATACAACTTCCTCGTCACGGAAGAAGGGGTGAAACTACTCGACTTTGAACGCCTTCGGGAGAATGCTAGCCCCGAGTCGATGAGCAAGGAATTGGAGAATTTGCGTGCCGAATTGGTCGACGAGTCAGGGCGCGGCGGAGGTTTCATTTTCCATGGCGATAGCAACTGATATTGAAGCTCGAGACGCACCTGCTAGTTTGTAGACGATGCGCATGTACGTGCAGCGTGTCTGGGAAGCGTCAACCGCGAAGGCAGCATAGGATAGATCTTGATGAAGCCGGCACCCGATTGATGTCTTTAAAGAGCGGCTTGAGCACGTACAATTGATGAAGATTCGCAAATGCTCGTTGTAGGAAACGCCACCATGTCATGAGATCGGCGAGAGCCTTGTACCTTAGCCTGATAAAATGATAGCGGAAGAGGGCGCTAATTATGAATCGAACCATTTCAGCAGCAGGGCATTCTTGGTTTGAGCCAAGCGTCATGCTTGATGAACGTAGGAAACTCAGATCGGACGGTCATACGCACGCCAGGCGACAAGCTATCTCAGGTCACATAGCTCGAAAGTTGCTAGAAATAAAGATATGGTCGTCAAGGGCCGTGAATTCTTCGGGCATGTCTGTTGTTGGCTCGTTTGCCTCATGAAGGGTTGTTGCTTCGGGTTTTCGCGTATGTAGCCTGAGTTTAAAGCCCAAAGCCTTGTAAACGGGAAAAGCTGATAATATTAATTCCCAAACCTAGGCGATGTACTCATTGTCAGCCTGGTTATAGCCGGTAACATAAATCCTGCAGAACCGAGATACACTCTTTCCGCAGTCTGAAGTAGTAGAACCTAAACAGGCCCTTAATATCTATCATCATCTTCCTCGACCCAAGTGACCCTACTATCAGAATGTTTATGGAAGCAACGTTCGCTCCTGGGGTCCCACTCCTAATAGCTCTTTTCCTTGCTCTTTTGTCTCGAAGATTCGCGAGGGATGCCGACGGCAACGAAGCCTTTCGTTTCTGGCTACCACTGCCGGGAACGTTAGTTATTCGTAGGTGGTAGCGACTTCAACGAAGAAACGGAGCTTGACGCCTTGCGCGGGTTAAAAGACGCCGCTGGCGTAGGCTGGCATGGTTGCCCGACCATTTCATAACCAGCTTCGTCTTCGTCTTCGTCTTCGTCTTCGTCTTCGTCTTCGTCTTCGTCTTCGTCTTCGTCTTCGTCTTCGTCCGTCTCCCCAAAAGTGCCGTCAGCAACAGATAGAGAAGCTCCTTCGGCAATAGGGTAAAGCCACCGCAACGCTACTTCCAGTGCTCCTTTAGCTAGTCCCTTAGGTCGTACGACTGTTTAAACGCGTGGTCCTGTTCATTCCTGAGCCCTTTTCGGCCGTCTTTGAGCCCCTCGTGAGAGTCTATAAGGTTTGTCGACTTGACGGGATACTGGTGGTATTTAAGCGTACCATCATCCTATGAAGCAGCATAGTATGCATAGAGGTTGATGTTGGTACCATCCGTTGTAAAAGTCGTAACCTCGGCATGGCCAGGGAGGTCACGTTTCCCGAGATAGGAAAAGGCCTGGTTCCTCGCATAAATAAGCGCCGCTCCGTCATAAGCGCCCGCAGCCTCGCTTCGTCCGTATCCTTTCCACGTCCCTTCCACTGCCCGGCCAGATGTGGCAAAGTCAAGGAACAAGAGTCATCTTTATAAAGAACGACCCCGCTGACATACTTGTCGATCGGGAACGGGTCATAGTCCGGTATCTCAAGACATCACACTACAGATACACGAGGATAGTAGGCAAAGACCCCAGCGCTTTCCTGTCGGCAAAAACGGCTCGCGTGATGCTCTACGGGCTTAACGAGGGCCGTGTCTTATGATTGCAAATCCTCCATATGTGACGGGCTCCCCATATATGCGCTCAAGCTCTTAATTGCATTATCGACCTCTTCAGACGGCTTGCCCCATTTTGCTTAGACTCTAAAATCCCTTGAGGTTTCGCGCCTTTGGTCATTATTGATTCCTTCGATAGCCTTCCGCTGCGAGGGCATGGGCTGCTCGTCTTGCGTGTGTTCGAGGGCTGTCGCAAGGGGGGCTTGTAGAGTGGCCATGATATTCCATATGAGCGAAATAATATCAGGTCAGCGCGAGGGGCCTTACCCCTTTTTATGCCACCTCAAAAGTCTCACATCCACGGTGATGAATTTCGGGCCTCAAAGATGCAGGTGCGCCAAGCTGTATTTACAAAATCACGTATCATAGTCCATTCTCATATATTTCAAACAGCAAGGTGGTATCATTCCGATTCTAACCCTTCAAGAAAAATCTATATATAAATCGTCAACCCATGCATGAACCCATATGCCCGCTAGATCATCAATGACAAAAAGTCTTAAAATAAATGGTAACCCATATAAAGAGGACGTGTCTATAGTCCCGTAATTGAAGGACCTCATAATACCAATACGCCTTAAGCAAAAAGGACCCTCAAAGACAAAGCCGCTACTAATCTCGGTCGCTGAGCGACTTCTCAGCCGCGTCGTGTACGAGGATGGAACCGCGCCGGCGCAAGTTGTTCGTCGCTTCCTCGATGTCGCGGCCCTGGGCCTGGATGAACCTCTCGGGGCGGCGGACGGAAGTGGAGTCGCGGTCGCGGTGGAGTACCAGGGGCGGGTTGTCTCGGTAGAAGGCGTCCAGGTCCTCGAGGGTGCGGTTGGCGGTCTCGGGGTAGAAGAGCCAGATGATGGGCAGGAAGAGAGCATTGGTGATCACCCAGATAATGTAGAACTTCCAGCCCAGCGTCTGGATGCCGATGGGCGTGATCTCGACGACCACGAAGTTAGTGATCCAGTTCGTCATTGTGGCGACGGCGGCACCCTTGGTGCGCATAGGGAGGCTACATAATTGGTCAGTAATTGACATATATGTGTATTAGTCCTTAAGATCAAGTGCTTGACTTACGAGTTGATTTCGGTGGGGTACAGCCATGGAATTCCCAGCATTCCCAAGCCGAAGCCCATGTAGTAAATAATAAACCACACAACAGAAGCCTTGGCAGCCTCCACCTGGTGAAGATAATCCGGCTTCTCGGCGAAGCGGAGCAGGACAGTAACGAGCAAGAAGCAAAGCAGTTGGATGACTGTCGAAACTATCATCATAATTCGACGACCAAACTTCTCAACGAGGGGTGCCGCTACTAAGGAAGCGAAGAGGTAGGCGACGGAGGCACAGGCGGCAATGAGACGAGCCATGCTGTCGTCAAGCTTGACGGACTCAATCAACACGGTAGGGAGGTAATAGGACATGATGTTGATGCCACCGAATTGTTGCATAGCTTGAGTACCCGCTCCAAGGACCAATCGTCGAATAGTCTTGGTGCCGCCTTTAGTGCGGCCACGAAGGAGATCACCCCAGTTAATAGCATTCTGGCGTTCATACTCGATTCCGTAGATGATTTCTTCACGCTCGGCGACGACATACGGATCATCGACCGGCTTGTCTTCGAGATCCGCGAGGATCTTGCTAGCTTCGGCCTCTTGGTCATGAGCAAGCAGCCACCTAGGGGACTCGGGTAACCATGGGATAGTGGAGAAGAGGATCAAGCAGAAGACCAATTGAAGAGCCAGGGGAAGTCGCCAACCGATGGAGCCTCCGACGAAAGACATTCCATAGTTGATCCAATTACTCAAGGAGAAACCGAAGATGTTTAAGCCCATCTCGAGCATCACAAGCTTCCCTCTGTTGTGGACTTTCGACGTCTCTGTTTGCCAGACAGGTGCCGTAGCCGTGTTGATTCCGTTACCGATACTGTCCCACATGTTAGCTTCGTGGCCGCTCATAATGACGTGAGTGTGTCACGTACCCTGTGACAACGCGAGCGACGATCATGTGTGGGACGCTGAAAGAGCTCGTTTGGAGAATCGCTCCAATGGTCATGATTCCAGTACCAACTAGGACGGTTTTCTTTCGGCCAATGATTTCTCCTATGTAGAATGCAGTGATGGCGCCGAGGAAGCAGCCAATGGTGTAAATGGAGGTAATGATAGATAACACGCTTGTGTTCTCCGGGCCGTTGAGGTTATGAGTATCGAGATAATCTTTCGAGATAACAACACCGCCTAAACTCAGGTATTAATACCGATGTAGCTATCACAACATGGTATAATGATCACATACTGAATACGCCCTGGTCGTAACCAAATAGGGTCATGTCCGTGGCGCAGGCCAGCTATTGTCATGTCAACATGTTGGCACCTATGTCAAAAGAGGGGGCTCGGGCATACAGTAATCCAGAAGGTTAGCCATTTGCCCTTGAACCCGAAATAGGGCTGCTTCGCTCGCGATGACAACGCCATCTTGCTGTGAAGACCTATAGGCCGAGTCTGCGAGCTCCTCGGGGTTCGCAATACTTAAGAAATAGATAGAGGGAGGTTGAAAGGAGCTGGGACTAAGACAGCGAAACACCGAGACACGGAGTATAGAGGGCATTAGTCTTTTATACAAAACCTACACAAGAGAGCTAAGCAATTTAGCGAGTTATTTGGCTAAGCGACCCTGGCGGCCGGTTTACTGTGGTATAATCTGGTGTCATGCCGGCACTATACAGCCTGGCAGGGATGATGGCTACGACACATCTTCTTATGCCGTCCTATAACTTCGTATGAATTGCCCAATTAGGTGTCGATCGTATCGCAGTGGTGGGGGAACCTGGGGAGAGAACTGGAGAAGCTGGAGAACTTGGGGAGTAGTACCCGCCTTCAACCCACCGAAGTATCCCTCGAAAGCCCGACTTTGCAACATCACCTGACTTAGTCATGCCGTGTTTCATCCATGGATTTACTTGAAGATATTATTACCACGGTCTTTTGGGATCCAATCATGGCGCCATGATCCCATTTCGCCCCATGAGCGTCGGCTTCTCCAAGCCGAAGAAATGTCGTCAGACGACTGTGGTAATAGCGATTTGGTACAACGCTATGAAAAGTTGATCCAGTTTACCGAGAACCAAACCCGAGTTAAGACTCCACTTAGCCACATTTTAGACGCAAGCAAGAACATTTGAAGTTAATCTGGGCCCCCGTGGGCCCCTTCCCTACCTTCGCCTAGCCCCCCATGGGCATGGAATTGTTCGGTTGCGCTGCATTCCAATACCCCGAGATCTCCCCATAATAAGCAAATTGTTGGTAGCGGCATGCGTGTGAAGATACAATGCCCTCCGCATGCCCTGCACATCAGCCGGGAGCAATCGGAAAGACTACGGGTTCACTTGATAAAAGGTCGGAGCACACGGTAGGTACTATATCTAGTAAGCGCATCGAGAGATCCGGAGATCCTGCATTTCTACCTAACGGTGGTAAGGTCTCGAGCTTGTCTGTGCAGCACGAGAATACGGTGACGTCAATTTTTGTATTCAGTTATAAGCGTGGGGGCACCATCTCGGGGGAAATGGGGGGCTGTCGGGGGTCCTAGGGGTCGGCCCTGGAGGCTGAAAAGAGGAAATACATAACTGGACTTGACCGCTCCGCCGCTTCAGTGCCATTCTGCGGGGTCGTTTACCCCTGGTCCTTCGACAAGAAAATGCCGCGGATGACGTACGTAAGTATGTACAAGACGCATGAAGGTTCCACGGAAGACGCGACTCATCGACATTCTTTAAACCTGGTACAGCTAAACTCTTCGCAAGGTTGAAGCGTAACAGGTCAGAAATCAGGAATGAAATCCATCCCCCACGTGCTATTAGCTGCATTCTTGCTGCATTCTTTAGCTGGCGCAAGCTGGCAATTCTTGCTATTCAGACCAATTAGATGCCGACGCTTACAACTTACCCCTGCTTAAGCGCAGCAGTTAGCGCTAACGAAGTCCAAACGAAGCTAGCTGAGGCGGCTCCAAAGGGCACGGGACTGTACAGGGGTATCCCACGTGATTTTCAGGGGCCAGATTTAATCCACGACTCAGCGCGTCGACCGATTCGGTCGTGGAAAAAAGAAGGGAGAAAAGCGAGCGAGACAAAAATATTATGTTGGAATTCACCTATCCGGTCAATATCGGTGTAGGGGACCAATTGTCCCGACTCGGGATACCGGAATACCGAATTTCGTAATATGCGCTCTATAATTCGACAAATATATGCTGGAAATGCGGCCCTATGCAGAAACAACGCAAACAGATGGAAATACCCTATTTGACATCTCGTTCTTGGCATTTCTTACGCGTCGCGATTTTGTCAACTTGACAGTATCGAATACCACCAAGAGATCCTTCATGCGAAACAATTTATCATCAGATGTTCTCGACGTCGCACTCGGATCAGATCCGACCATTCAGGCCATGCATATGAATCAGCGTGGAAATTTTATCACGGGCTGCTGGGCGATACCACCCACCATCTCGATATGGGTTACATGCAGAAGCGAGACACGATATCATTCAGCCTTGTGTTCCGATGCGAACCCGGATTATCTTCTAGTCACTGAGCCATGTAAGGGCTAGATGTTCTGGGGCATCAGATTGAGGGAATAAGTTCATCTCACGCCTGGCTTCCGTCACCTACTGATACTCTCAGCGGCCACAATTAAGGGCTGTTGGGGACAGAAGAAACGTATTGTATCCGAATAAAGGTAGTATATAGTCGATCCCGAGATCCAGGCGAAGCAATTTACGAACCGGTCACGGCAGTCAGCTTTCAGGTAGGAATCTTGGGAATGCATTAATTCGCGCCCGGAATATTATAACACAGGTTGGTAGTACTAACTGTACCTGGTCAAAGAACCAGAAGGGGGAGGGAAGATTACACAGTAACGATTTACACTTATCGAAGGCCTTAACTCGCCTTCATTCAGTCAGAAAAAGTCGGTGCAAAGAGAAGCTCAAATATCTGGCAACAGCACGATCAATCCGAATCAGCCACAATTCCAACACAGATCAAATCTGAACGATACGCCTACATGGTATCTGTCACGATGCCAACCATAGGTAGGGGGTACGAGCTCTGTTGTTCCGCAAGGAACTCTAAACCTGACTACCTTAGCTAACTCCTGGTACATATGGGAAACGACTCCTTTATCTACGCTGTCTTAGACCGAACCCTGACAGGTCAGTCCTCTGACAGTATCTACCAGCTGTATGGGTAACTATTCGAGCCACCGACTAATAGTGATTAGGTATCTTGTGTATCAAGCATCTTATATAACAGCCCTAATACGAGGAGCTGAGATGTACTCTTCGGTTCACCTTACGAGCCAGATTATAAGACGTCCATACAGGAGGCGATATCTACAGATAGTAATTATCCTCCTGCGCCATATCAACATTCAGTATTACCTTACTACCTTATTGAAGCTTAGATGGCGCTTGATACCTAGTGTAGCTTTGGGTAGTGATTAACACTTCAAAGAAAGAACAAAAAGGACCAGCATAACTTGCATCTATTAGGATAAGTCTTGCCGATCCGGCAGCATTCTAGAAAGAGGTTTTGTTCCTTGCCAAATTAAGATAGCAGATCGCGGGTATCACAGGGATACCGTAGATCTATACCTACTATGTCCTACTTGGCCCTGCTTTCTCACTTGAAAATAGCGTGCTTCGCCGGCCCGGCCATGTGGACACGCTAGAGCGTTCCGAGTAGTCACCTTTGCTCTTAGTTTTGGCTGTATCACCGAACCTATTATCAAGGCTGTTACTCCCCTAGGAGGTGTGGCGATCGACCTGTTTACTTTGGGGATAGAGTAGGTAGAGGCAAAGGCGATCCGTCACGATGCAGACCTTGTAGAAAGATAGAAAAGACACCGTTGCGCCAGGATACCTAAACCTATCCGCCAGGGGTCGCGTATACATGCAGGCAACTGTCTTTTGTCTATGCTGTCTCAGATCGTATCTAGGTACGTATCAACCAATAGAATCAAGTATTAGCCAGTACCTTCTTTAAATTTTCGTTATTATATTCCGCTGTAGTCACGGCAAAAGAATAACAATAACCCCCATCCCCCGACCGAGTCCCCTATTCTACCCCTAGCCAATGGCACGCCGTCCTAGCAAGCCCCACTTTCCTATTCCAGCATTTGTTCTCGAGACTCCGCAGGTGAAGAGTTGGGGAGAGCAATGACCTTGGAAAGGAATTAGAACCCTTGTAAAGAGTAAGTGACTCGATTATGTATTTAAGATCACCTGGTGTTGTATAAAAATGAATGGACTAGCGACCCGTATTCTTCATCCTCCCGGCCTTCCTTAACCTAGTACTCTGGTAGCGTATGGATGGCGTAGAACTACGTCTATGTCGAAAACTAGACGTGACGTGCGTCTTTCTCACGGACGATCTAGTCTAGTATATGAGTCCTCGGTGAGGACTTGGTCTATTAACATTTCAGAGAAGAGTGACGGAAATTATTAAGAATCGATGGCGCGGTAGCGACTGGCTGAACGTCAAGGATCGCGGTGGAGGTGTCGTTTGAAGGATAGAAGCACCTGGTTCAAAGTCCCAGAACCAGTTCTAACCCGAGTGATATCCCATCAACGCAGGAGAAACTCGCCAGAGAGAGACTTAGGTCTTCATGAAGAGTGAGTCACTACAGTGATCCGAACATGGTCTTCGCATAATTCAAAGGCCGCAATCTTCTCTAAGCTTCTTCCGCTTCAAATAGGCCAATGATCGTTACCCCTTTACATAAGAGCCGACGCCAAAGAAAGGCTCAAGATAGCAGACGCTAGCTCTTCCAGCTTCATCCTCTTAGACAATAACGCTGCTACTCAACGAGGTAGATCTATTATCCTTACTACCTTGATCAATAACGCGACATGGGCCTATCAACGCACACCCATAGTGACGTAGCACGGCATCCCCTCGCCGAATTTACCCTTGATGCCTGCCCATGTCTTACCTCAAATACCCAGCGTATACAGAGGGCCAAGTTTCCGCTGATGCAAATAAATACAGACGGCCACGCCAGCATTGCTCATGGAGTGTTCAATACCAACTCAATCCGGACACCATGCATCAACGGGTACCCAGGCATATGATCACAAACCCCAATAAATACCTAAGGAATTCCAAGGTATGACCGAAACAACTCATGAGCTAAGCAAATCTCTGACGCTCATACCTCTCCCTGACCCACTGCTAGTTGTTCCCCTGCGGTCTACATTGAGCATCAAAAGGGCCGCGGAGGCTTCCTGGTCCATTTCCTGCTGCGGCCTCAGAACTGGACTTGTGAGTGTTGAATGCGATGCAGATGCAGGCCCCACTTGTTGCAGGTACCCCTGAGGACCGAAGGCAGGGGAGGTATTAGACGGAGCACTATAACTGTAATGACGGTACTCCGTCGATGCAGACGAGTAGGACTGTTGTCTCCCTCTCGCATCCTGTGCTATCAACGCTGGAGAGATAGATGATTGATTTGAACGAGCTGGCGTCTGTGTGTAGACCGGCGAGGGTACTTCTGAATTCGTCATCTCGACGTCTTCTTGGCCTTCATCTTCCTCATCCTCCTCCTTTTCCTCCATATCATATGCGTCGTGGTCACTGGATGGAGGGAGTCTGAATTGGGATGGAGCTGGCGTTGTAGATTGATCGTCGCGTTGTTCCTTCAACTTGGTGATACAGTCCTCGAGGTATCGCACATACTCAATCGAAGCCTGGGTCTAAGCATTAGTACAGAAAGCCAATGCGACGCATCAATTCACGGAATGTACCTGAAGAATGGCCAACTTGTGCATCTCGCCCGTGCACGCAGGTATCAAACCCTTGAGCACCGCGAACTCTTCATTCATCTTAGACCTCCGCCGCCGCTCAATCAAGCTGTGGGCTGTCTTCCTTGCAATTTTCCTCCCTGCAGCACTAGTGGCAGACGGTTGCTTCTTCTTGGACCCAGCGCCACCAGCATTCTTGGCGGTGGTTGTGGAAGCCGCTTTATCCGTGGCGGCGGCTCGTTCGGTCGGCTCGTCCTGAGGGCGAGGTTTCATCTGGATGATCCTGCGAGATCTCGTTGGTGGGGGAGGCAAAGCAAACGTCTCCTTCTGCGCGGCGGACGAGCGCCTCCTCGACTTGACTGTCTCGCTCGGCTGGACTGGATAGGTGGTCTTAGTCGATGGAGACACGGGTGATGTCTTAGACGCAGAGCTAGGAGGTTGAGATTTGACGTTAGATCCGATGGCCGACGGAGGCAGCTCAAACGACATTTGCAGAGTAGATAGTTGATGAGAGTGGTCTTGCCCCTTGATCTCTGTAGAGGATGCCGGTGTTGGCGGCATCCTTAGACGTGTCATTTTGAATAATGATATGTTCCGTCACTTCTCGTAAGTCACACGACAAGAGAGATCAGTACAGAGATGCAGATTCGATAGTCCGCCGAAGTCAAGCTAGTTGCAGGTCAAGATATTTCAACTTCCAAGTCCGCATAAAGGCTCGGGTTTGAAGTAGGAAGTCGGTATCGCCACCAGCAATGAACTGGGTAGAGTCGTCACAAAAAGGCGCAAATGACGGGAGGGGCGTATAACTGTGAGAATAAGACAATCTCATTCACTTATCCATGGCTAGAGGTTCAGGGCAAGAGTCATGTAAGCTGCGACCTCTGGTCTTTAGAGATGTCACTTCTGATGATAAGAAGATGACTGCGAGAGGGGTCGAGAGCTGTGTGTCGGACATGATGAAAAGTTTCAATGTCAACGAAGCATTGAAAGGTGTCGAGTCGAGGCACGCGATCAATTCGAGCTCTGACATTGGCTGAAGTCTATGGGGGGCCAATCAGCGACGAGAATGCGACAACGTGCTGTGGTGGATTGGCCTAGTGCAGCTCATCCCATGTGCAACCATCTGAGTCTCGGCTCTTACAACCTTACAACCTTCCTAGTCCAGGCCGTGTTTGAAGTTTGAGAGACTTTTAGCGGTCCATGTCTCGATGTATGGACGGGACATGGACATGGAGTTTAGGGGTGTTTCTCCCTGCGTTCGACGAAGCCATTGGTTGGCTCTATTCCAACTTGATCCGAGGAGCGCCCACACAACATCCAATGCGCCTCTTAACCATTAGATCCCTGCCCCTGCCGCGATGCGAATCCCAGGCACGTGAACGGTAATCCCACGGATCGTGCGCACGACATCTCAAATGGCATCGAGTCTAAGAATCACCTAGGCACCGATAGGAAATACCAGGGATCGCGTTATTCCGAGTTCGAACGATCTGGACCCCATTTCCCCTGAACATTCTCAAGCGAGTGCCAACCGAGGAAGTTGTCTAGGTGGAAAAATTGGAGAGGGGGGTGCGGGCACTTAATATGTCGCATGGTAGATTACGTAATTGTGAAGATCCCCGCGGAATCTGACATCTTCATATCATCAACACGTGGAAGCTTATTCAATCTAGATGAATAGGGAAGTTGCATATGTACCGTTTCCACAGGAAACCACGACATACTCATGAATAGATTGAATAAAACTCTGTAGAAAGAAAGTGAGTGAGAGTAATAGAGGACACTATGCATAAAATTATCAATTATAGGTTGTCCTAATCATTCAGTGGTTTACGGCTATTTCTCAATAATTTCTATAAATGCTGACGGCTTCAGAAGGCTGCAAATACCACGAATGCCAGACGTCCGGCTGAGAAAGGTCTAGTCCTTCCCAGTTATTCCAATGTGGTGGTCTTTATACGTACCTCGCAGACCTTCTAAGAGCTCACGATGATGAAGTCCGAGCGCTCGTCCCAAAGGCACAAATTTCTTGGTGTAACCGTTCCCGATGAACCAGTCCGGGGAGCCGATAGCACCAAGACACGAGGGGAAGACGCCTCAAAATTCTTCATCAAAGTCTCTCAAACCCGACTTTATATCTTTTCTTCGACCGGAACCACTTTTTCGGTGTTCTGGTTACAAACAGTTGAACATAAGAAGTCCTAAAGTGCTCTAAAAATTCGTAAGACCCGTGAGCCTCGACGATTACTAAGCTCAACCTAGAGTCGATCAACTATTCAAAGGCCAAAATAGAAGGCTACCAGAGGATATCCGAACTTTTCCGACTTCCACTCTCGACTGAATGGAGAATAGAGATGCAAAAAATAGAACCTTGCGGTGGGTGCGGATTGAACGCACGACTTTCAGATTTCATGAATGAAGTTGGAACTTCAGTCTGACACTCTCCCAACTGAGTTACCCCCGCTTGGTTAATCCGGATTGGATGGGAAGAACTCTTCTTAGGTTCGTATAAGTCCATGTTTGCGGTGGTTGTGGGTTGCGGCTCTGCTATGGGCCACTTAGGGCTGTACTAGCGGACCCTCGGTAGAAGGCCGGGTGCTTGAACCCTGATGAGTATGACTTAGCCTCCTTGCTAAGGTGCTTTTATAGATGACTTGATTCCTATACTCACCAATTTCCTACTTATACTCGAGTGTGGTGAGTGACGATGGTTGCATATTAACCGTTCAGGAGAAGATGCAACTTCCTCGGGTCCTCACATAACACATAGTAATAACGGTAGTCCAATATCCGAAAGGATAAATACGGGTATGTAGTTGACCGTTGAAGGGAATGGCTATAAAATCACCACTTATCAGCCTCATGGGCTTCGCCTAAAGATGCCCTCTACGTAATTATCTCGACAGTCTTCCCGCAATACAGAGTGCACGGATTCTGTGTAACACAACCTGCGGGTGCCATGATCTCCGCCTCAACTCTGATTCATGGAAATTTACCAGGATCTGTTATCCGGATTGTAACGGCATCACGAATTCAACTTTCCACTGGTCTAGCTTATCTCCCAAGTAGTGGTACTACCAGAAACACGCTCTTTTCAAGTTATCTCTAAAGAATTACTAATGTGATAGGATGCTTACCCCAGGGGACTATTCGGTGCTTCTGCAGGTGAGCACTAAGTGAAGGATGTCGACCAGCTTTCAGCTGACATAGCTGATACGCAACGAGGGCGCTGATTGGCGAACGGCAAGGTACACCCGCGTGCGACAAGGAATATTCCACGAGGTAGCTCTGGGTTCGTCCCGCATTCGGTTAGGTAGAAGCAGCCTCCAGGATTCCCACGAGCAAGAGTAACAGGGATGGTGACGGGGTGTTGCGGCGTCCGGAGACCTGCTTATCTCGATTAAATGCTATGTAGCTCTCTTCCGAGACATCCTGTGATGAATCATAGATAAAGAGCGAATCTCAGGGGAAGACGGTCCTCACTTGAGCCTCATCGCTGTCACAAGACGAAATCTTTGCGATTGACAGAGCAGCATGCGACCACCTTCCTTATTCGGCGCACTGCTGCTATGCGGCGGTGCGATAGCGACTCCGAGCTATCCGCAAGTCGTGGACGCGAAGAAGAACGTCACGTATCAGGGGCTAAGTCGCAATGGAATCGAGGTGTTCCTGAACATTCCGTACGGACAGGACACGAGCGGCGCGAACCGATTCAAACCGCCGAAAGCCGCCGCGCCGAAGCCGGGCACTACGATCGTCGCCCAGTCGTACGGCCCGGCGTGCCCGCAGGCTTTGGGAGAGGGCTTTCCACCGCTGACATTGTCCAATGTGACGGAGATCTCGGAAGACTGTCTGAACTTGAATGTGGCGCGGCCCAGCAACTTGTCTACGGAGGCCCGGCTACCCGTCCTGGTTTGGATCTATGGCGGCAGCTTCATTTCTGGTCAGAATAGCGAGCTTACAACGGCGCCGGATGGCATGATTCTCGAGTCCGTCGCGAACGGGCTTCCGGTCATCCACGTAGCAATGAACTATCGGGTTGGCTGTAAGTGACAATAATCCTCCATTCTAGGCGATATGACCCGTCCTAACGCATATCTTACACATAGTCTTCGGGTTTGCGCAATCCAATGCCCTAGAATCAGAAGGTTCCGAGAACGCCGGCTTGAGAGACCAGCGACTGGCCATCGAGTGGGTCCGGGACAACATCGCGCCCTTCGGCGGCGACCCCAAAAAGATCACCATTTTCGGGCAGTCGTCGGGGGGTCTTGCCGTCGGCATGCAGATCATGGCGTATGGCGGAAGCAAGCCTGCCCCATTCCAACAGGGCATTTGCGAAAGCCAAGCCCTAGAGCCGGGAATCACAGGTAACTTCACCATCAACGCCTTCCAGCTCGTCGTAGACTACGTCGGGTGCAACAAGAGCGCACTGCACTCAGCAGAAACAATCGCGTGCCTGCGGAGCCTAGACATGGACACCCTTGAAGCGGCCACCGAGGCAACCTACGTATCCGACATCGCGCACAACATCGGGGACATCTGGCTCCCCGTCGTGGACGGCGACTTCCTGCCCGCGCCGCCCTCGCAACTCATCGCGGAGGGCAAGTTCGCCAACGTAACGACGATGATGGGATGGTGCGAAGACGACGTAGCCTTCTTCACAGATACCAACATCCGCACTCCCCAAGACACGCGCAACTTTATCCAATCATACCTGCCAGACCTAAGCAGCTCCAACGTCGACGCGCTTCTCTCCTTATACCCCTCCACCGAATTCACCGCATACAAGGCGGGCAATCTATCAAGCGAATTCTACCGCTCCGCGCGCATCTTCCGGGACATCCTCATGACATGCGAGCCAGTGTACTACAGCTCCGCGCTCGCAGCCGCGGGGAACAACGTGTACCTATATGACTGGAACCAGACGATCCTAGACCCGATCTTGGCCGCCATCTACCACGAGTCCGGGTTCGGCGTGATCCACACCTCGGAGTTCGCGTACATCTTCGGGAATATAAGCCACTACAACACTTCAGACTACCCGTTTAATCCCACGCCCGCGGACTACAGTTTAGTGAGCAGGGGCTCGCGGTCCTGGACTACGTTTGCGAGTCTAGGGGTGCCGGGTCTGGAGGGGCATGACACGTTTACGGGGTTCAAGCCTGCTTTTGCTGTGGGCGCGAAAGCTGGAGCTGATGATATGTACTCTGTTTTCGTTGCGGGAGGCCCGGATGAGGGTCTATCTGCTGTTGAGGGGCCGAGTTCTAAGGCCGTGGTTGCGGCGCAGAAGTTGAAGGAGCGGTGCTCGTTTATTAACTCGAAGGAGATCATTAATGAGCTTAAGTTCTGATGTTCATATTTATGATAGAACAATTTGACAATACTTGACTCCAAGGCACTTATTGTAAATGGATCCACAGTTGGTAGATGCATCCTTCAGAGTTAATGTGAGAGTAGCTGGATTAAATACCTAACGCATATATTCCTATAGGACTCAGGTAACATATATCCGGGGTCCGAGTCGCCCAAGGGCGCGAGGAAGTTTGACCTCTATTCCAATATGCATGCACCCGTTGAGTCCTAGACGCTCCCTCAGCCAATAATGCAACACCGTGGGACTTTCTTGCATAGCCCTCCTATTTCCATGTCCTGGATAATCGCCTCGCAGGCTATGGCGACTTCATAATATGCATGAGATGGCTCAAAGAAGAGGTCGCCTCAGAATTTATATCCCCATATCAATTAGGCGGGTACGTAAGACTTCGAAGTTGCACTTCATTATCAGTAGCCCCTTATTTGAGCAGAATTCAAATGCCAAAGGGGGGCTTCATAAGTCTATTAAGCGTTCTATATCATACCATTGTCTATGCTCCTTTCTAGTATGCGATGCTTCAACGTGCTCTCTGTTCTAAACGCCTCTTATGCATTCGTATGGTCTCATTAACCGTCATTATTCATATCTGGTTTGCGTTCCTCGATGTTCGACCTTCCGCAGGCCCAACCCGATGCTGTTACATTGACTTGCCACACTAACATCCTAAACCAAGTTCATCTAAGTCGTCATCGTCCCAGCCGAGACGTTCGTAGATGGACATTTTCCTTCCGGGTTCCTTCCCATTCTCAACCGCCGCTTTACTGGCATTAGCAGTAGTACTGTCGAGGATCCTCCGCTTGGCAGGTGTGGCCGCTACTAGGCCTTCCACCGGCACGGGCACAGCGCGAGGCTTAACGGGCGTTTCCGTGAGCTCACCCATGTCAATTCCGCTGTCGTTCTGTGGCATCTTTGAGTATGATTTCCGAAGCATGATAGGCGACGACGCGAGAATGGCCTCATCATCGACTTCGGGAACGGACACGAAGCTTTGCTTATGGGTCAAGGATTTGGCCGGTGTCGCTTCAACTTCACCTGTTGATGCGCTAGAATGTGGGATATTCCGACACTCATCCAGCGTAAACGCGGCTTCATGGCTGCGTTTTCTCGGCTCAGAAGAAGGAATTAAGGAGGAAGAAGGTATGGTGCTTAGTCCGTTAGACTCGGCACTGCGGGAACGAGTTGGCTCCTTGCCAACGCCCGTACCAAGGACATCCGTGAAACGTTTTCCAACAGGCGTCGCTTTTACGATATCCGGGGCTCGTGGGTGCTGTGTCGGCTTCCGTGACTCTACATATCAATTAGCATCAGGACAAGACACAAATTGAGGTAAAGTCGGTCCAACTTACTCTTCAACTGAGAGAGACTGGTACTAGCTCGCCTCTCTGCTGCTTCAGCTAAATCCTTGCCCACAACGTCTCTATTAGGACGTCTAAGAATAGATATCGCACTTTGTAACTCGGCCTTGACCAGAGCATCCTTCTTTGCTTTATCTTCCTCTGATATCCGCTTAACAGGCGCTGCTACCGTCGGACGTGATGGTCTTCCTTTGGAGGAAACCGACTCTGCTCTAGGAATACTAGTCATAGATAACGGCTCGCTATTCTCTCGCTTCAACATAGTCGTCGAAGCAGATCTCATCAATGCAATTGCCCCGCTTGGGCCTCGTGACATGCTTCGACGGCGCTTAACGGTCTCCTCGGACAGAGCACTTTCAAGTGTGCCAGTTGGCCTGGATGATGATGCCGTGCGTTTTGCCGCTGAGCTAGGCTTCGGCTTCGGCTTCGTCACTGGCTCCGACTTCTCCGACTTCTTCGGTTCGGGTTTGGGCGGCAGCATCATAAGCGGCAAGCCAAACTTTCGACTGAGATGATCGGCTTTTTCTGGTAATCTCGCAGAAAAGCTTTAGTAGTATTAGCAGTCAGTCTCTTCAATCGTAAGTCGGGATAATCTTACAAGGGCAAAATGACGTCGAGGCAGAAGTCCTTCAGAGGGTCCCAGGTGGTCCGAGGTGACTCTTGCGTGGCTACATCCTTACTTGGCTGGTTACCAGCCGGGAAACTGACCTCGTCCAGCGCAGTGGATTGCCATATACATAATCGATCCGCATGGATATCGACAAGCACGGGTAGACTGTTGCGTATTCGATTGCGTTTCTTGCCAGGGCCATCCTTGGGTACCTCCGCGGCCACCTCATCTCGACCAGGTAAGCCAGGAAGTTCTGCGTCTTTGGCGTCTCGGGGTGTCAACAATGGTTCCAACGCCAAAATTTCAAGAATGATAATCATCTGTAGTTGGGTCTCCCTCGATCGTAACCAGGTTATCTGAAGCTTCGTCTCATGCGGTTCAGTCGTCGTCATCGCCTCATCTTCCTTAAATTGAGGCATGCGCGTACTCCACCATTTCTTAACGCGGTCGCATTCCGTCGGATACAAGCCATCCCTGCCAATTTTCATCTTGGATTTTCGCTTCTTCTTGCCCTTACCCTGTTCGGTTTCCGAGTCCTGAAATATTGGCTTCATTTTAGAAATTATGTTCGGTATTGTCTCCCGGTACTTCTTGTCAAACTGTGTTGTAGTCATGACAAGGCTCGTTAAAAAGTCTACTAGATCATTCATCTCCAGATTCGAGTCGCAATCTCGATGGAACGCAGCACGTGCCCGAGATAAAGGACCTTTTGCGAAATATGCCAGGGAACCCTTGAGAACGTTAGATATATAGCCAGAGGAAGTATACTTGCAGAGCCTACCATTGAATTATAAAGAGATTCGAAATATTGGTTGCGAATATTGTCAAAGATTTCTTCCACAGTCGGTGTTCCAAGCGAATCGTCCATCTGAGAGGCTTTCGGTGCTTGGCTTTGAGCTTGGGTTTCGCGTGCTTCAATGGATGGCGCATTTTGAGGAATACACGTAGTAATAGGCTGCGATTCAGAATTGTCCTGCCCTGGAGTCGGTGGTTGCGTCGGCACGTCTGCTGGCGGAATAATCTGGGACGCCGTTGACATAGAGCGAGATCTTGGAGGCTTCTTCACTACTGACTGTATAGCTTCAATCGCAAGTCTCCTCATTTTACTTTCGTGGTGTAGGTGAGGTGTCGTTAGCGGAGGTGGTAGATTTGTACCTGTGAAAACACTGGACGGTAGATTTGTACCTGTGAAAACACTGGACGATACATTTGTACCTGTCCTGAAAACACTGGACGATACATTTGTACCTGGGAAACCACTGGACAATACATTTGTACCTGGGAAAATACTGGCCGGTTTAATACTGGCCGGTTTCTCGAGGAACTCGGGTAAAGACACTATAGCAAGGGGTATCAGACTTCGAAGGTGTACCCAAGGGCCCAGATGGCAGAGGGTAAATAGTTCTCCCGCCATACGTTCCAGAACATAGATAGTCTTGTCGGATTCTAATCGAGCAATAAGAACCGCGGGATACCATCCGCAGCCGTCATCGAGCCGCATAATCTTTATGCTGGACTCAAAAAACCGGGAGGGTTCGAAGCTTCCATATGGCGAAGATAGGTCGAGCATGTTAAGGAGAAAATGTTCTCGGGGTAGAAGCATTACAGGTTGGAGGCTGCGCGGCTTGACTGAAAGGTTCGCAGGAAATGGCTAGATCTAGTTTAGCAGTGAGACGGGATGGTGAGTTAGACTGGGACAGCCTGCCTTGATGACAATGGAAGCCTTGAGAAGCTCTTTCATGGCTTTAACATCTTCTCTGCCCCTTGGAATCGAGAACTTAAAGTTGTATGTCGAGCGTTCTTCACGTGAAGGAGGTCGAACGGCCATGCTGGGCCCCACGCGCACCGCGTTGAACGGAAGGGATCCAGAAGACATAGGTACGAAATCCCCAAGTCTGCTTCCATGTATTAGGACACCTAAAAGAAAATAGAAATAAATGCCGATAATGCGAATTCTATCGTCAATTGGTCTATAGCGTAGCGCAACCAAATAATCGAACTTTGTACGGAAGGGAGTTCGAGTTCAATGGCTGGTAATGATATGCGCCCGAAAGAAGAAGAGGCACGGACCAAGTAGCTGGGTTCTTATGACTTCACGCGTCAAGCATTCACGTCGTTTGCGCGATGAGGGGTACATGTACATAACGTATGGATGGTACATGTTACATAAGGTAGGGTGGTAAGGTGCAACCCCCACGCAATTGTGGCGGAAAAATGCAGCCACGTAATCACAGCCACATTCAAATTTGGGGCCCATTGAATGTGGCGGATTATTCTTGATCGGCGATCGGACAGCTTGTTTTAGTTAGCCCTGGAGGTGATTGCCGCATACGGAAGACACTAGCCATCCAACCATCCTGCCATCTATTCCCAGTCTTGGCCTTCCAATTTCAACAAGATTAATGATGTAGTTGAACTTGAATCCTTCAATTTGGAACTGGTCACGCATATGCACCATTGCACCATATGTACCATATGCACTTCAACATACATGTGCATCTTGCATTTTCAACATTTGTTTGGCAGTCAGATAGATATGGACATGTATCCTAGTCTGCCTAGTCCGGACATCTTATTCCGCGGATCAGCAATATTGTGGCGTTGTGCTTCCACACTTTGAAACCGCTACGCAAATTGCGAGCGAGCAAGATAAAGGATTACATGTCGTTTTTGTTACAAACCGTCAGACCGTCTACTAAAAGGTCTACTAAAAGGTCTACTGTAGTACAGCAGCGGAGCTCTAGCTCCAAACCTTCCAAACCTTGGATTTGACAGGCCTAAGGTTCCATTTGCCTAATCACCTTCCGCCCCTACAACGTTCGCCCGACCAATCATTAGGGAATCCTCCGTGCTACATCTTTTTAGCTTCCACCGTAGGAAAATCGCTTATGCAAGTTTCTGAATCGGCAGAGTTATCATAAGCTACCTATACCTAGGTAGATATTATTACCTATTACCCTGATTTCTGACCACCTACTTGTTTACATAGAGGCCATCGTCGCCATCTAGCGTCTGATCTCACTTCAACCATTATTCCCACAGCGAGCTCAGACTTCAATTTGAAAATACCTACCTCATACATGTTGTGTTAGTCACTATTAAACAAGTTTCATCTATAAAGTTGGCTCTTATCGCCCCCGCCGAATTGGTCAATTCAGTCGAATCAACAAAAAAAAAGTGCCCGACTGAGTGGAAACCTGCAGAACCCAAGTAAATAATTTGCCCACTTTGCAGGTCTAAGGACTTTTCCTCATGGATTACCCCGGCCCGGTCCATCGTGAGTAGCTGACTTGCTTGGCTACTTTGCTTTGATAGCGACCAACAAACTTCCGATCCCTATCGTCGCTCTTTGATATCTGTCTGGTCCATTTTTGAGAGTTTAATCTTCCTTGATCTGCTTGATCTGAAGGGCAAACTTCCCCGGATGGTCAACTGGCCAACTTCTGTACCTCTGGATCCGGCTCCAGCGAGTTACGTCGTCAATTCTCGACATGTCCGCCGAAACATCGCCACGCGCCGTTCGATTCTCCCAGAGCGAAGTTGAGCTGGCTCAAGATAAGGCTAGAAACCCGCGACCCATTGCTATCTCGACCGACTCCGATGGCTCAGGCTCGTCCGAAGACTACAACCCCGATCCCCACGAGCTCGAGCGCCAGGATGGGTTAGGTTCTCTCCCCCCATACGGAGATGGCAATCTCTCGGGGTCTATGGCATCACTTGCGCCGAATTCGGTTGCCAACAACGTTGGGAGACAGCGAGGTTCTACCTCCGAGGGGAGTACCAATAATGTCACCAATGGGATTGGAAGCCGACAGCAACAGAGGCCCCACGTTACGAGAACCCCCTCAAGCACCTATGCTCCGCAAAGGGGTCCTCCTCCCCAGCAGCCGTCCTTCATCACTACTTCGACACGGTCTGGATCCCGTCGACGGGATCCTGCCGATAAGTTTCGCGACCAAGAACCTGCATACTTGCGAATGATGCGCCAGGATCGACCTGCCAACGGTGGATATTTCGATCCTTATACACCTAGTGTAGACTTTTCCGATGAAGAGTCCGAGGGCGAGACCCCTTCCTCGGAGGGGCCCTTTGACGATCGCAACGATGAGACCATAATGTTTCAAAACCTAATCGACGACACACAACCTACCGAAGAAGATATCAAAGATCCAGTGAACCGCGAGCGATTAGAGTGGCATGGTATGCTAGCAGCAGTCTTGACCGGTGATGTCGTGAAACAAGAGAAGAAGCGACTTATTGGCACATCCGAATTACAGGGTGGAAAGCAAGCTTACAAAGCTGAACTGTGGCTTGGAATCAGGTCAAAATTGACCGGCCGATCACTGGCTGTCCAGCGGAGGGTAGTTGAAGAAGCGCGGGGGAGCCTAGATCGGACCATTGACGAGATCACTCGATTCGAAGTACAAGGCGAGACCGCAGCTGGTAAACCTGCCATTGAGCAGGTTCGAGATATCGTCAAGAAGATCGAAAAATGTGAGAGTTTGTATCCCTCGTGGCAATCATTGGGGGATGCGCACCCGCAAGTCACGTCGCAACAATTCCAAGAGGCGTATAATGCCGTGATGTCTTGGTACAATACCAATGAAATGATCAACACCGAGCTATCGATCCTTAAGAAGTGGGTTGGTAATGACGATCTAGACTTTCAAAGGACGAAGCAGAGGTCACCGAGTACCAATGGCTTAAGCGACGAGACCTCGTTCTTAGACCGTCTCTTGAAAGAAGATGGATTAAGATCGCTACACGAAGACGACGAAGCCGCAACACTGGAGCATGCGTTAAAAACCAAATCGCTTATCCGTAGGAGCATGCTTACACCTATCTCGACCACGATTGCCAAGGCTAAGGAGACCCTCATTATGAATTCATCGGCCTTCCATAAGCGACATCTTCCTCCATACATCGAAGAGCTACTCACCCTTATTAGCTTTCCGTCACGGCTGATCGAGGAAATCATCAAAGTCAGAGTAGCCTATGCTAGGAAGATGAAAGAAACTACGCAACAGACACCCATCCTTCAGGACCAGATGATCTCACAGTTTGAGATCCTTCTAAAGCTTGCAATTCGAATCAAGCAGGAAAATATCACGGTTTCGCAACCTCAGCCTGGATGGAATCTACCACCTTGTATCGACGAGTCGTTTGATCAGGTTGTACTTGACGCCCTCAAGTATTACTTCAAGATGTTGAATTGGAAGCTCAGCAGGAACAAGAACACTTTCAAAGAGGCCGAGGTCTTGTTCCAAGAATGGGATTTTGCTAACGAAATTGGCCGGCATCTCGTTGGAGGTGACATTGAAGTTGCCGAGCAATTCAGCAACCTCACATATAAAGCTCTTAATCGCCTAAGCCAGACATTCGAGCGTGAGCTTCAAAGGAAACCTAAGGAGAGCGCGGATGATATGAGTAAGAGATACATGCAAATGTTGGATTCGGTGAGGGTTAGGCAGAGGATGCTCCAGCGATTCTCGAGGATGTTGAGCGAGCATTATGAGAATGCGTCAGATATGAGTATCGCCCTCGGTGCTGAGGGTCTTAGGACCCTGTATGAGCGACTTTCAGTTACCGGGCACTTTCTAGTCGATGAAGTCGACGGCATTCAAATCATAGCATCGCCGGCCCTCATTGGTCGTGACGACGAGGTCCAGTCAATACTACGCACATGCTACCACGAACAGGTCTCTGAGGACCCTACAGATCCGTATTTACTAATACTTCGCCCGGAAGCTCCCTTGCACTGGTTTGGCAATCGACGTACTCAGCCTCTCAATATCGAGTCAACCGATCTCAAACTAGGTCAAATGCGTCTCATCGCAGACGGATCTCAGGACCGGTTAGCGAACGCGAGGAAACTTTTCCTGGAAACAATCGATATGCATCTCGATCTCATCGTAGAAGCACGGTCGAATTTGCACAAAGTCAACACGAGACTCTTCGAAATCCGAAAGGTTGGCTTCAAGTTGTCCAATACTTTCATGGATAGTGTTGAGATCATCCGAAACCAAACTAAAGGGTTAGATTGCCAGGACCTCATTCAGACGTGCTTTGTATTTGCAACGGAGTTCGGCCAACGATCGCTCCTATACATGGATAGCAACCGGCGACAAATGAACAATATGAAGCTCACCAAACTTAGTTTGGACTGGGTTAGCTTCATTTGCGATGACTGCAAGGTTACTGATCGCAAATCATTCCGTTGGGCTGTGCCCGCGTTGGAGTTTGCAATGGGCATGACACGAGGTCGACATATTCTGGGACTCGGTGATGATGAGTACGTGAAATTAAAGGCTAAAGTATCTGGATGCATGTCGCTTCTTATCTCACACTTCGATATTCTTGGTGCCAAGTCCAACCAAGCAGCGCAATTAGAGCGAGAGCGGATCGAAGCTCTTATTGGGCAGTTCAAGAGATTCGACAAGAACAGAATGCTTGACGATGAGGAAGCCATCAAGTATATACAGGAACAACGCTTGGCTCAACTCGCTAATATCGACGAGATACAGAGACGAAACGTTGAAGAGAGACAAGGACTTGGACGAGTGCTGGAAGTTTCCAACGAAGTTGACCGATCATTGGCGTATCTGTCATCGTCCGCCACCAATGTAACTATGAGATGGCAACAAGGACATTTCGTCGGCGGTGGCACATTTGGCAATGTATATGCTGCCATGAACTTGGATACCGGTCATCTCATGGCGGTCAAAGAAATCAGACTACAAGACCCTAAACTGATACCTCAGATTGCCACGCAGATCAAAGATGAGATGGGTGTTCTAGAAGTTCTCGATCATCCCAACGTCGTATCTTATTATGGCATCGAAGTCCATCGCGATAGGGTTTACATCTTCATGGAATTCTGCTCAGGTGGTTCATTGGCTGGTCTATTGGAGCACGGTCGTATCGAGGATGAGCAAGTTGTCATGGTTTATGCGCTGCAGCTTCTCGAGGGTCTAGCTTACCTACATGAGAGCGGCATCGCCCACCGTGACATCAAACCAGAAAGTAAGGTTCACATTCGACCATTAAAAGACATCGTACTAACAGAATTTCTTAGACATTTTGCTCGACCATAACGGAGTTATCAAGTATGTTGACTTTGGTGCTGCCAAGGTAATTGCACGTCAAGGACGCACTTTAGTACACGGGCTCGCCGCGTCAAAGCCTAATAAGTCAATGACGGGCACGCCCATGTATATGTCACCTGAGGTGATCAAGGGTGAAAATCCAGGGCGTGCTGGTGCGGTAGACGTGTGGTCTCTCGGATGTGTAATTCTCGAGATGGTTACCGGCCGTCGACCTTGGTCCAATCTTGACAACGAGTGGGCAATCATGTACAACATTGCACAAGGCAACCCTCCTCAGTTACCGAGTACAGACCAGTTGAGCCCGCAAGGTATCGACTTCTTGAATAAGTGCTTCTTCAGGGACCCCAAGAAGAGGGCGAGCGCTGTCGAGCTGCTCCAGCACGAATGGATTATGTGCATCCGCAATCAGGTCGTCGAACCGCCGACTCCAAGTGACACGAGCAGCAACTCGGCGCAGAGCACGCCACATCCTCTTTCGGCGGGAAGCAGGGGAAGTGCCGGAGGGGATGGCTTTTATTAGGGATACTTGCCTCCTAAAGATTTGCCTTCTAATTTAGTTGCCGAAACGAAAGAGGATGAGGACTCGTCGCCTAGCGAGCCAAACGCATCAGCATCGCCAGCCGACGATATCACGGTCGCATTTCCATCAATAGTACAACGGGCAGCCAGCACGAGCAGTAGGTCGACTCCTCCAGCCAATATGCAGGCTGCGCAAGAGTCCGCGAGGAGAGCACAGCACAGGGAGTCTGTCTCTCGGTCGCGGGCAACGTCTGAATCTGCCGTGCCTGCTGGTCTGCGATACGATATGCTAGATCTCGATGCAGAATTCGGCCCGAGTTCTTCCAATAGCGGGCCTTGATGCTTTATCACGAAAACGACGGGAAATGAGTCTTGAGACGTGGAAGAGAAGCAAAGGGATAAGCGGAACCTACTTCTACTACGAACTACTTGCTCTATAGGGTGTATATACGGCTATGACAGCGAGACTATGTTTTGAGGGATTCACTGTACTACGACTTGAGATTCATACGTCCGGCTGCATGAGCGACGGAGTCGAGAGTTATATTTTTGGTTTTGCTTTTATTTCTTTTGCTTCTGCATACTTTGGGCGTTTACGCTGCAACATACAAATAGCGGCTTGGTATGTTAGGCGAGAAGGAGAAGCGGAAGGGTGTTCGTTTGCTTGACCGGTTGCTCGTCCAGTTGCTACTGTACTCTGTACCTACGAGCACACGAAGCGCTACGTTATCGTAAAGGGAGACCGGTACTTACATCATCAGGTCGGGATATAGTCGAAGAAACTGAAGTGAAGCGGAAGTTGTACGTATATACGTTAATACCCTTGTAACATGGTGTTCCGACCTATTAGCCTTTACACCGTATCGTGCCGTGCTGTGCTTTGCCGACTAGGTGTTGACACTCGCGATATCTTCCCGACCTTGCCCACCACTGTAGCAGGTACCTAGGCAGAGTTGCTAGTCCCAAGCTGAAGTGCGCATCCCCTTAATTTCATACTACAGCTTACCCCAGAAAACAGCCCATTATCCATGAAACCTGCCGCCCGAAACATGAATGCTGCGGAGTCCGGAGTAAATACTACACTACCCCTAGGTAGTTGACCAAGAGGTGGTATAGTAGGCCCGGCCAGACGGGTCGCGGGGTCGAACGCCAAAAATGCAATACGCGTAAGCATCATGGATGCCTAGCCTACCTTGTAAGCGTATCCCATACATACATACATGAACTGGGTGGAAAGTGGGTAAAACCGGATTCGAGCCTTGCGTCAGATACTGGGTGTAGGTAGTGTGGTGTGTCTGTGCGAGGTCTTCCTTGTGATTTGTCATTTTTGTATTATCGCGATGGGTGTTAGGAGGGATGGGAGGGGATGAGGTAGGCAGGATATGAAGATGGGAAGGAGAGGGGGGAACGTTGATATCGGTTCGGTGTCGGTGTCGGTGCCGAGAGCTGATGGGTTGTGGCTAAGGGTATAGATTAGATCTTTGCGTCTCCGAGGAGAGAGCCTTGGGGAGTAGTAGGAGTGGCAGAGAATCCCAATCTTGGTTCAAATGCTGACTATGCATATGTACCAACTTACATACCTACCTACCTACATATAGCATACCTACAGCATACCTACCTACCTTACCTGCCTATATTTGTATATGGCTAGATGTAAACTGGTTATCAGCTAGCCTCTTCAACTCGAAGCAAGCAAGTATAGACGGAGAAGTGCATTATCTCTTCTCTTTTCGAGTTGCCTTACCCTACTTACCTCACTTAACCTCAACACTAGCCACCTACCTAGGTAGAAGCAGAGAGAAAAACTAACCGACCCTCCCTCGGGCATCTACAAGCGGTGACTAACCCATACCACCAGGGTACATCATCAACTCAGCAATAGCAATAGCAATAGCAGTAGCAAATACGCATGAAATGAAAATATCCGTCGTGCTTGGCAGGAGGACTGAATGGCAACGTACACGTGTAGGGAGGTCGATGTAGGTCTGGGTGTAGGTAACAGTCACGTCGCTACGACGGTGATAAACGACGGTTTGCCTTGCTATTTCCAATCCAGCCCCCAAATGCAGAGCGCAGGATGCAAAATGCAAAACGCGGAGACGGGCATAGCAAACAAGTTTTCTCACCGGCTCTTTACATCGAACCAATGAGCCTAGCTAAAAGCAGTATTAAGTCCATTCACACAACAAGAAGGCAAGTTTCAGTTATGCAGTTTCATGTAGTCATTATTCACAACTCTGCTTAATGGCCTAGAGGAGGGATGTATGTGTGGGATGAAGTACAGGCGTATCGGGATCGAAATCATCGTCTCATCCTAGCAAGCAAGCCTTCTGTACACAGTTTTTCATCCCAAGCCTGAATTCATGCGCGACGATGAGAATCAGACTCTTGTGACCCTTCCGCGCAATAATGTCTCCAACGTCTTTTGCCCTGAACAGGGTATGGCCAGCCCCTCAACATCTCCATCGTAGCCCCTCAGATGCCAAATTCAAGCATCAAGGTAAGCGATGCCGTAGCAGCCCGTCCTCAATAACGACGCAATCTCAATCACTATCACCATCATCCAGAGCATCATCATGCTCATCACGGGGCTCTCGCTCCTCCAAACGATCATGGTCGTCCTCGCCACCCTCACCCTCACCCTCCTCTTCCTCATCATCTTCCTCCTCAGCACCCTCATTCTCATTCTCCTCCTCGTCATCATCCTCTTCATGCTCCTGCTCCGGCTCCGTCTCGGCATCACTATGCTCGCGCGGATCATCCTCGTCTACATCCATAGCCGACTCATCAGGCGCATTCGGCTTCTGCTTCTTGGAGGCGCGCGGGGCCGCCGAGTCCGGCGCGTTGGCACTAGTTGCGGCGCTGGCGTTCGAGACCATGGACGCATTGGGGTCGGTTGCGGCTGCCTTTTCGGCTCGTTTCGCGGCGGCGACTTTGCGGCGGTAGGTGCTGCGCTTTGTGGTCTGGACGTCGTTGAATTCTATATTGTGCGTGAAATATTAGCAATCCACGCCTCAGTATATATAGAAAGCCAATCGGGGTAAGCGGGAAGGGCGTAGCAGGGGGTAGCTAGAGGTAGAGACATGTACATACTCTTAAATTCAGCCTCAAGTCTCTCGCGCATGAACTCGAACTCTATCTCTTCCAGCGCCTCAAAGACATCCACGGGCATGATGGTCTTCTTGTTTGTCGACTGTGTCTTCTCGTTCGCCCTGCGCCCGGTCAGTTAGATGTTCACCCATCTCCTCTGTCTTATATGTGTGAATGGATATAGAAACGTACGCAGCAGCAAGGTGGTTGATGAATACGGTTGCGCTCTTGCACATGGCAACGACGGCATTGGCTTGGATCTGGGTGTTGGGAGGCAGGACACCCTTAGCGAGGCGCGTTATTATCGACTTCGGGAGGTTGAGGTCCTACAGATATTTGAATCGTCAGCTATGATTTGCACACGAATGCACGAGTAGGTATGTATGGTCGCATCGCATACTTCAATCGTAGCAGTCTCCTTAGCGCTGCTATCCTTAACATCTTTCTTCTCGCTATCCTTCGCAGCAGCAGATGCCGCCTCAGCAGGTCGGGGAGGATCCATCTCTATCGAGGGCGTAGGCTTAGCTCGCGATGCGACAGGTGCAGCTCCAATTGCGGGACGAAGAGACGTGGAAGAAACATCGGCGTCGGAACCGTCGTAGACGAATTGGGCCATTGAGACGTTGCTCACGCGAGCGCTGGTGTCGCTTTTGCGAGGCGGCATCGTGCTGCGCTAAGATCCGGGACCATGTACTTGGGAATTTGAAGCGTCAATGGAGCTGAGATGACCCTTGCACGAGTCGGTGATTAGTGCACTAAGATGCTATTGTTGGATAATAACCCGTTCAATTGGGTTGTAGAATGCAAGTTGGGATTGATTAGTCGGCGATATGATTGAATATGTTGAGATTGGAGACGTGATAAGCTACGATACGATTAGAAAGTTAGAATTATTGGGCTAGCATAAGGTTAGCGTCGCGGGCCCCACGTTTGACGCGCCTAAGACGCGTAAAGAGCTTTTTTCTATTAAGGTTGGGAAGGCGCTCTGCACTAAGCACGTCCCCTTTCCTTCCCTTCCTATTTTGCGACCTTTAACTTCGCCAACGTCGTCGCCTACAGCTTCATTTTTGTCTTAAAGTAAGATACATTTCACGCTGACTAATGAGGCACTTACATGGATTATTTTACTTACTTGCAGGATGTAGTATACTTCTGTACACATCAGCTATTATTCTTCGGGATCCCGTCTTTGGTTCGAATAAACCGGGTCCAGCTCATTGACAATTGAATCACTGTATATCCGAATTACTCAGAACTTCGATAAGGCCAAGGCGCAATATACTTGAAATTGATTTCAATGATCTCTAGCCAGCATCCACAAGTCATTCAACTGAGCTCCTCATTAATGTGACACGGAATCCCATCTCAGATCGAATCGGCTAGTCTTCGGTCAGACTTCCTCTCATCGAGGCAACCACCAAAAACTAGCAATACAAGTCCTACAGTTTCAATCAAACAAAGGCAACCATACCATACTTATTCCCATCCTCACCGACAAATAAAATTCCCAGGAACCCCCTCCATCCCTCTCCGCCAACCGCGGAACGACAGCGGAACACTTTCGGCATAACTAAACCCCACTTCTTCGATCCGCTCCGGGGAAGCTTGTTTGATCGACGCCAGGTATATACCTCTAGTTTTTGGAGTTGGGGGCCGTCACATACATTTCCTACTTGCCTACCAGCGCCCTGCCCTTGCCTTGCTCCCGCACACCGAGACTCTTACACATAAACCCGGCTTCCACACTAACAAATCACACGCATGAAGAACTAGGTAGCCTGGTAAGTCACCTAAAGTAACGAACACAGATCAACAAGGCCCTAAACGTGGCAGACACGAGCGCCCTTGATCTCGCTCCAGGTCCTAGCCCGATCCGCAAGATTTCCCGTTGCCCAGGACCACCCCTATCCTAATCTACATACCTCACCTACCTAGGACCCTACACCCCAAGCAGTGGTAGTACCCGGAAGCACGTTCCTTCTCTCCGCTCTCGCCCTCCTGCAATGTAGAGGATCTTAATGTGACGTTACGTTACACAGATTTTAGATTTTCGATTCCAGACAGCCAAAAACTCGAGCCGAGTTGGTTTGAAATTAAGCATAATTACCAGGTATGGACTTGTGTGCAATTTTCCTATGTACTGCTGCTCTTCGATAAGTACGCTGTAGGAGGTATCTATGTACTTATGTATGTGTTATCTCGCACGGAGAGCAAAGTTCGGGGTTTCCTTTTGCAGTAATACGTGCGTGTCACTACTAGGTACAGGTAGAGGAAGAACGGAGGCAGGGAGATTAAGCGAGACTAGCACATCTCCAGCGTCGACGTCACAGTACGGGACTAAGAGACTAGTACGATGTTTTATACTGTGTTTTAATTGAATCGCAGCAAGCTTCAAGCCAACTGCAAGTGTAGTTTGGTTTAGTTTCTACCGCTACAGTTCGAATCTAATATCCTTCAAGCTGAAGAGTTGAGTTGAGTTGGGAATAGCTACAAGCATCCCTCTCGTTTGTTCTGTTCTCCTCCGCTCAGGCCCCTAAGCCTCATTTCCCAAGTGGATGCGTATGCTCCATGGCTATGTCGAAACGACTCGAGCGGCTCTCCGCTTACTTGCCTTAATTGCCTCGTTCTGTCCTCCAGGCTATCTTCATACCGTGCGACGTCGTCATGTCTTCAACGACATAATGAACAACCGCCCAAAAGGAGTATGCCCCATATCCTATATAGATTCAATGCTAAAGATGCGTCTTCTCAAATCCTCAATCCTCAAATCCAATCCCCTAACTCGGTAAAGGCCATAATGCCTCTCCGATAAAAAATTCTCTCAGAACACAAATAAAAAAGAAAAATCTCAGGGGTATATCCTCCGTGTCTCGCGTCTTGACGTTTCCAAAGAACTCCAATGAAAAAAAATGAAAATGCAAAATGGACGTATTGTTGCTGTCGTGAGTGAATGGGACAATACATAAGATGCCGAATGCGATTCAAAAAGGGATAATCCCGTGCGTCTGCAACAAGGGCTGCGAAAAAGACAGGGTCGTCGAAAGTGACAGTTCGGGTAGATGTGATACGGCGTGCAGATGACAGGCCGGCAAGGTTGTTTCCAAGATGAACGGGTATCTGCGAAGCGAAAGGAGCCGGAATTGCCCCTATACCAACCTCGATAATAAGGTAGCGCACGGATCTCCTGCTCGTTTCGAGTCGTTGAAAACGTGTACATTGCGCTGTTTCTGCAACGTTGCAAGGATATTCGAGCCGAGCCTTCTCATTAGCTCCCCCTCAGAATTCTCGGGGAACTTGAAACAGACGGGAGAATGCTCGGTTGCACGCCCCCGGCATTCTCCTAAACTTAGAAAAGAAAACGTGGGATTGGCAGGGGTGGAGCCTGGATGGTGAAACTGGTGGTAGATCATAATTCTTCATCCGACGGCCAATCCGATCGTAGTGCCGTGATTCCGCCGCGACGGAGGTGGCGAGAGCCCCGTGAATTGCTCGTTCTCGCCGAAAGATAACCGCGGGGGCGGCGGGATAGAGGGATTCGAATATATGCCGGTATAACTTCGAGATTGAGCGTCGCTCGAGGCTCTGTGGGGTGGTAGGTCTGCTGTCGCCATGGCGTCTCGCCACGCGGCTTCTGAGAAACTCCTCATGCTACTGCTACGTGATCCTTTCGTCCTACCGTGCAAACTCGATGGATTCGGTGGTGATTTGTGCAACCTCGATGGGTTTCGCCTCGGAGAAGGTAAGAAAGGATCGTCGCCGGGGACCGTCTCGTCCGTGAGACCTGATCGCGCGTTGGGTGCCCGTGCCAATACCGCCCCGGGAGCTTGCGGAAGATCGAAACTGTACTTGCCACCGCCGATAAATGATCTCGGTGATGCCACCTCGAGTGATGGTCGCCCACCGTTTTGATATTGAATCACGCTCGGAGCTCTCTTAGTCGATGTTGCCGTCGAAGGGTTCTGTGAGTGGCTCGGTCGTGTTGTATATTTGTCTGTTACTTTCTCGGCTGGCCTGTTCGACTTCCACGTTGCTATCTCTTCGTCTCCAATCGGGGTGATACCCCTGTTAAACAACGGCAATCTTTTCCGTCGGCCGCCTGTACAGAAGTAGGCTGCTACTGCAATCAAAATAACCCCTATGACACTTAGTACAGTGCTGAGTGCTATGGTTAATGTTGAAGTTCCCTCTCCGCTGGTATTCGAGCTGACACTGTTTGATGTCGGAGTAGGGTCGGACATTGTGCCTGGTTTAGTGGGTGGGGGAACGGATTCAGAACTGGACGTGATAGTAGAAATAGTAGTTGTCCCAGCTTGTTTGCTCGGTGTTGAGCTGACACTACTAGCAGTGGTTTTAGAAGTAATGAGAGTGGTCGATGAGGATGAGCCCACCAAAAGGGAATTTGTCGCAGCGATAGTCGTGAGCTCAGCCGATGGGGTTTCGGCCGGTGCCGTAATAATTGGTGAGGAAATAGCGAGTGTCGTCGTGCCAATGGTAGTTTTAACCTCGACCGCTGTCGAGGTTGATATCGAACTAGTAAGTGTCCCTCCCGTGGACTGTACTTCCACAGGAGGAGTCACGATTGCAGGAACCGGCTCAAGTGGCGGTCCTGGAGGAGCAGAAACATCTGGACCTTGCGGACCACGTTCCTGCTTCGCGGTGTTTGACGGGGTGGTAGTCCCCGTGGATGAGGCTACCAGCGAAGGTGCCGCGGGCTCTGTACAAAACAGTTAGCTTCTTGACCTAGAAAATATCTAGTATTGCAGAAATGACTCCGTCTACGTTGACGAACCCTTCGAACTGCTCAGACTCTGAGACGGCAGAGTTACTGAGGTATTCCCACTTGGGGTGCCCTGTCGAACATCCAATTGTGAAGTTAGAGCTACACCAGGTAAGCCGAGGAAGAAAAATATCATAAACAACTTCATGGCGGCCGTTTCAATTCATCAATCTCAGCCCAGCTGGTCAGAATAGCTCTCAAAGCCCATCACCGCACAACCAATCAATGAATAGTCACGTTCAGCCATTGGCCCGCCGCAGCTGTTATGAATAATGCATTGCATGAACGAGTGAAATAAAAATGAATGAAAGTGTCAACTGTGAGATCAGCTGGGGAAACAGGTGAAAGGAAAATTAACTGACACTTCAAGTTCCTTGCTCAATCGCTAGTCGAAGTTTGAGGGGTCGTAGGCCAGGGAAGGCCGACTTTGATATCAATTCTACAGTAAAGTCGATATCCCTTCATAAGAAGGAAGTCCCCGTAGAGACCAAGAACTTGAAACGAGGGAAAGGAATATGAAATTACAGTATTCTCCTAACCCATATGTGTAAGAATGTGGGCTCTATAGCTGGGGTTATTGCTGGATGGTGTACGAACGGAACCGTGCGCAGAAAGAATCAAATCCAACGCTTTGGGCGAAATGACGGGAGAAGGGGGGGGATGGGCTAGGAGATCTTGATATTCCCAGTTCGTGGAGGAGAGGAGACAATTCACTTAGTCCGACGTTACGAGGATTAATAGCACACCATGCCGTAAGAAATGTGGATCGTGGGCGCCGAAAAGGGTGTGTTGTTGTAATTTAGAGGGGAGTGGACCTGTTGAAAATGCGTAGGTAGAGAAGTGCAAGCGCGTTAATACGACAAGTTATGAGTCTGGGTGTGTTCGCCCGGGTTGTTTCGAGAACATATATGTGGGCTATATTTGAGAACCTAATACGGGACCCATCACAACGATCAACAAGAGCTGCAAGATGGTCGTTGAGGCTGGCTGTAGGCGAGCGAGAAGCTCTGGCGCCTCAGTATATCAATCCCCGTCAGAATTGTCCAAAGGATTTCTCGTAATAGCGTGCAGCAGAACCTCGACCTTATTAAAGACGGATCTTGGGTTTAAGCTTGCAGTAGATCGCTGCACATGGAGAGCTGCTGTTGCTGCACCTCATGATACATCTGACAGGATACTAGGACAGGGGCGATTTAGTCTTAACAGTTGGCGCCCCTCGGATAATAGAGAACCTAGCTAGGGTTCCATTCATGGTCAGACCCACGACCACGGAGGCTAGCTTCGAACGGAATCCATTCTTCGTACGGTACAGTTTCTTTGGCACGGACGACCAGAAATTTCCTATATGAAATTTGAAGGCTGGTGCTGTACGAATTGCATGGCATTGCCACTTCACCACCATCATGGACCACACCTTAGCCTTGGGGTCGCAGTTGGACTCGGTGGACTCGGCAGAACCAGTCAATGTCAAGTTACTCAGGAACAAGCTCTAGGAGGTGCCAGGTGTTCCACGGCTTTTCTTTTTCCTTGAGACACAACCTTGGCTGCAGGTTTCTCGCCTGCCTTCTTTGGGATCCGCTCGGATTATCTCCTCATAGGGCGTTGACTAAGATTCAGGTACGCGAGGCATAAATGAAAGCAAGTGACGAATGAGAGCTCCAAGACAGTCTTTTCCCCAAGTGCTACACCTCGTGGGTGAGCGGGGTGTTGTGTATACTAACCTCAGTCGAGTTAGGAAGGAAAGGCTGCAAAAAGGGCGAGCCAAGAGAGGAGGGGTTCTCCGGATCTAACGAATCGTAGCGCTCGATTCTCCGGTTTGAGCAGCTCTTTGTCCTTACTTCGACTACCGAAAACGGGACCTCGCATCGGCACCTGTCACAACTTCTAGGATCCGGGTTACACACTCCCACGCATTAGTATATTAGGGCATGGCCCGTAGACCAATCTGACCTCAGCTCCTGCCGGAGTGTCAACGTGCAAGAAACGTGCTCCCTATCGTGAGCGTGGGATTCGTCGATCGTATGAGCCTAATGTCTCGGAGGCTTTCGCTGACCTCTTCCCACTTAGGTTTAATGTAGGTAGGGTGAATGAAACCGTTGTTGGTTTCTACTCTGATTCTACGGTGCATGCCACATCACTGCATGAGCAATCGAAAGTTGTGGACAAACCGGGCTGATGTTGTCCGTAAGTGTGAGCTTAGTGTTATGCAGCTACTTTAATAAGGTAAGAAGGATCTTGCCCTAAGCGGACAAGATGCGACAGCCTCGTAGGCCATGTCTCTGAGGAATCTCAGGCTCGGGCCGTCAATCGTGGTCTGAACCGTGAAGAAAAGGGGCAAGAAGCAAGCCACCAAACTCGGTATGACAAGACAGTGACTGACAGTGCCGGGTACGGATCACACGCAAAAGCAAGCTTCATCTCTGCTAGGTTGCCACCGCCCCCAGCTTTGAATGTGGGCGTATAGTACTGGGCGTCATCAGTGTAGTAATAGTAAGAAACTCGAAACAAGCCGCTATGTCGTGTTTTCGTGTTGTACAGTTCAGCTTCGGCTCAATTGTGACCCGATTTCGTTGAGGTTGTGACCTTTGTTGGAAGTTGGCTGACTATCTGTACTGCTATTGGACGATTTGGACCCCATATTCCGGAATACTCAATCCTATTTCAATTCCTGATTCCTGCTGTGACTAACAGTACCCTGTCAGGCAACGAAAGCTACCAAGATCTCTTATCTGGATTGCATAGGTAGCGCGATTAGCAGCGAATTGAAGCCCAGGTGAGTACTATAACCGCTGCCAACCCGCAGTTCATGAAACAGCTTCAGCCATCGTGTACGGTATTCATTGGCCTGGTATGTTTAAGCCTCTTGCTCAACTGGACCCCGGGGACGTCGTCGGAGGGGCTGTCGGTTCCGAGAGATGCATCTGTATGGTATTTATTATAAGCTTACTTGAAGGGATCCCATTCCAACTCTTAGAAGATGGTGTTGAGAAGACTTCCGTAATCAAGTGATCAAGTCAGAAGAGCGGTCAGGCGAAAGATCTGAGGCTCTGGGTGTTTGAACTGGGTGTAAAGGTGTAAAGGTGAAAAGGTGTAAAACTGGGTGACTGCCACAACGCAATTTCATGGCAGAAGGAAAGCACGCCAATCCATTTTAAGTTTAATAGAACAATCGATGCGTGGGCCTTAATTACCAGTTGACTCCATAATTAACCGCAATCGATCCCGTCTGCCCGTTAACTCCGTCAATGTCGAGATAGCCTAACCCGATTTAGCTAGTATCTACCCTGGCTCTGGGACTTTTGGTCCATAAAGTGGCTTGGTCCAAGCTTCAACATTTCTCATAGCAAAAACAGTCCGACAACCAAATAATGAGACAGCCAGAAGAATCCTTCCCCTGGTACACAAGAAGCTAAGCTATCTCACGTCCGGGGTGCATACCTGTACGACGCGCAAGCAGTTTCTCTTTATCTCTCGATGGATTTGTCTTGGTACTTTCTGACTTGCGGGAGCTTACCAGGTCAGGCATCGTTGCGCCGAAAAGTCCCACTAGAAGTCAAAGCACTCTGCGAGCCATCGTCACCATGATTAACCGAGACCGAAGACTTCCTTGCCGATCTCGTGGCATGAGACAAAAGCAAGAGACTCGGATTTGCATCTTTTTCATATGGAAGTCAGACCTTCTTCAGATAGGTATGGTCATATGTGAGGCAGCGATGGTATCTAGCGTACACTACTAGCTCAAGAGACATTAGACTGCCAGCCAGCTTCAACCGTCCCCTCCTAATAGTCATGCAATTGTCGTTGCTTATCCACAACGTATCACGGTCTTTACCATTGTTATACAAAGCTAGGTTGACCCTCCGGCGACCCATTCACTATCTTATTAGCAAGAGCATCGCTACCAGTCAGTCTCGTCTCTCGAAGCTTGGAACGGAAAATACAACTAAATCTCCGAACTGTCACGACGCTACATAGTTTGCGATACTCTTCCGTAAGGCTACACTGGTTGACCTTGAGGGCTACGTATGCACACGATATCTACACTAAATCCATGGCATCTCAAATCCTTGGATAGATAATTGAACTAATCCAATCTAGATGGCCACATGACTTTGACACACTAGTTTAGCGAATGCATCCTCGGGGCATAGCGACAGGGGATGGCCAGCCATGCTACCCTGCGGATCTACAGCCTAGTAAGGGTTAAATAGCTCGGCCGACGTATTTATCGTGGTCTATATTATGGTGTAGCACGATATGAGGTCTGTCTCGGAGAACCTTGAGACAGGTGTCTACGAATACTAGAGAGCACACCAACCGGACTTTGCATATGACCTTGCAGCAGAGTGCAGCCTGCACGCTGTACCTGACAGGTCGAGGGGTTACTCGACATGCTGTATGCAACGGCTGACCAGCGGACGCGTCTACATTGATTTGTAAGTCCTGCCCTAGTGACGATATGACGATATCATTAGGTTATGTATCTGTCCCAACGAGCGTCTAAAAGCCTATGTGCGTGCATTATACCATGCTGACATGTTTCAGAGCTTAGCTTCCTTTTCTCTCTTTCTCACTTATACGAGTAGCGAGTCTGGAGTAGATAGTGCTTACCGATAAAGTGTGGAGAACCTTGAAGCGCTGAAGGATTTAATAGCGCTCTTCTGAAGGCGTGGCAGCTCTCTAGTATAGGCGCTAAACTAGCCCCTCGTGCGCCACTAGATAAGGATCCATTAGTTCTGTCTCACTCTTCATTCGTCTGGATAATTGGAACTTCTATACTTACCTTAATGCCTTAAGTTTACTTAAGGATTTATACTTAAGTTAAAATAAGATAGTAAAATTAAATAATACCTTATTTTAAACGCTTTAATTAATTCTTAAATATAAGCCTTTTAATTAACGCGTTAATTTTTAAATTTTATTTTTTTATTTAAAAATTAATAACTTAATAAATAATTATTTAATTAAAAAAAATTAATATTATTATAAAGTTAACTTAATTTTAATTTTAATAATCTTAAATACATAATAATATAACTATTCGTTATAAAAATATTAAATATTAAAAAAAAAAGTATTTTTATTATAAACCTTTATAAAGTAAAAAAGATAAAACTTAACATTTTTTTTAATTTTTTATATTTAATATTTCAATTAATTATAACTTTACATATATATGGTATATAAAGGAAAAAAATATATCGTTATAATAAAAGTTTTATAATAATTTTAATAACATTTAATAAATACTTTTATTACTTTTATTAATTAAATTATTTAATATAAAAAAAGGTTTTCTTTAAAAATAAATTTAAAAAAAATTAAAATAAATTTAAAAAAAATAAAGAAACGTAATAAAATAAATATTTAAAAATAGTAAAAAATTAAAATAAATACTTTAAATAAGATTTTACTTTTTTTACTTTCTTTATTATTATTATTTTTTTTTATTCTTTTAAATATTTAATTTTTAATTTAAAAAAAACATGCCTTCCACGAGGAAAAATTTTATATATTAATATAATATTATTTAAATAACGATGTTAATATAAATATTATTATTTTAATAATATTTTGTTAAATTTTAACTTTATTTTATTAAATAAGTGGTAAAATTTTACCATTAATTAACATTTTATTATATATTAATTTAAACTTTTATTTTAAATATTTAAATAATTTTATAAATATTAACTTAAATTAATTAAAATTTATATTTTTTAAAAACTTAAATAAATATAATTTAAATAATGTTTTAAGTTTATTTAAAAATTTATACTTAAATTAAATAAAGTAATAAAATTAAAATGATACTTATATTAAATATTTAAATTAATCTTTAAATATAAGTTTTTTTAATTAATTAATCGTTTATAATTTATAAAAGAAAAGTTATAATTTTACTTTTATTACTTTCTTTTAATGTATTTAAAGGTTAATAATTTTTATTATAAATATTACATTAATATATAATTTATATTAATTTATAATTAAAAATAAAAGCTTTATTTTAATATTAATTACATGTTAATATAAATTTTAAAAGTAAATTTATATAAGATTAAATATTAATGGTTATAAAAAAAAGTAAAAAGATATTACGTATAAAAAAAGCTATTATAATTATTATAATTATTACATTTAATATAATAACTTTTATTAACTTATTTAAATAAAATAAAATAAAATAAAATAAAATAAATTTATAAAAAAGTTAAAGAAGTTAATTAATGTTAAAATATTAGTCACGTGGCCCTTATGGCACGTGATTTAAACAGTTAGTAAAAAAACCCTACGACTTTTTTAAAAGAAAAGCTACACTTAAAAAATATAACAACCATTATCCATTAAAATCATTAATATTATAATACGCTTTATTACTTTATTTAACGTTATTAAAGATAAACCTTATCCATTTAATAATTAATAAAGAAATTAAATAATAAAATAAATAATAAAAATAATGATAAAAAATTAAAAAGTCGTTAATTTATAAAAAAAAATCCTTTTAAAAATTTATTACGTATTAACGTTTTTATTTATGCCTTAAATTTATAAGGGGGTTTTATAACAAGGAGGTTAATAAAAGAAATTAATTATTTAATTAATAAGGAAACTAATAAAGAAATTAATAAGATAAGAAAAAAACCGGAAAGTCGTTAATCCGTAAAAAAAAGTCCCTTTAAAAAATTATTACGTATTAACGTTTTTACTTATAACTTTACGGAATTAAGTCAGATAAATTTCGGATAAGCTTTATAAAAAGGCTTATATAATAAGCTAATTAATAAAATTAATTAAAGAAAAAACGGACTTAAAATAATCAAGTTAAATATATAAATATTATTTTTAATACTTAAAAATAAATAACTTTATAAAGTTAAACTTAAATAAGATGTAAAAATATCATTAAATAGCTTACGTAATTACCCATATAATGATATAAGATGCACCGCGCTAGAATTACTGTGGCTGAAGTTATTAAGGTTTAAACTTTTTCGATATAAGAAAAGCCGTTAAAGAAATATATAAAACTTTCTTAACTTATTTTATAGTTTTTTTTATTAACGTTTTTATTTATAACTTAACGGAATAAAATCGGATAAATCCCGGATAAGGTTTATAAAAGAGATTACATAATGGGCTTATTAACGAATTTAATTAAAAAAAGACTAGACTTAAAATGGTTAAAATATATAAAGAAATATTATTTTTTAAAACTTAAAAGTAAATAACTTTACGGGGTTAAAGTTAAATACGTCATAAAATATAGTATTAAATAACTTACGTAATTATGAATATAACGATATAAGGTGGATTACGCCACGATAACTATAGTTAAAGTTATTAAGGTTTAAACTTTAACGATATAAGAAAAGCTGTTGAAAAAATCTTTAAGATTTTCTTAACCTACCTTATAGTATTAAAAAAATAAAAGCTTTTATATTTACGATCGTTTTTACTTATAACCTTACGGAATTAAATCGGAAAAATTCTAAGGAAGTTTTATAAAAAGGTTTATATAATTAACTATTTAATAAAATTAATTAAATAAAAAATGAAGTTAAAATAGTTAAGTTATATAAATAAATATTATTTATTAACGTTTAAAAATAAATATCTCGACGAAATTAAGTCGTAAAAGGGAGTGAGAAATCTTATTAAATAGCTTATAAAATTATTAATATAACTATATAAAATATACCACGTTATGATTATTATAGTTAAAGTTATTAATATTTAAACCTTAAAAGTGTAAGAAAAGCTATTAAAAAAATACATAAAACTCTCTTAACTTACCTTATAATCCTTAAGCCATTAAAGCTATTAAAGCCATTAAAGCTATAATAGCCATAAAGGCTTTAAAGCTATTAAAGCTATAAATTTTTTAAAATTTCCACGTTAATTTTTAAATTTTATCTTTTTCCATTTAAAAATAAATAACTTAACAAATAATTTCTTAATTAAGAAATGATTTACCTTATTATAAAGTTAACTTAATTCCGGTTTTAATAGTTTTAAATATACGGTGATATAACTATTAATTGTAAAGATATTAAATGTTAAAATAAAAAGGTGATTTTTACTATAAGCTTTTATAAGGTAAAAAGCATAAAACTTAGCTTTTTTTAACTTTTAATATTTTAACGTTTTAATATTTTAAATGATAATATTTTTACGTATATATGTCGTATAAAGTTATAAAGTATATTAATATAATCTTGTTTAAATAAAGCTTTTAATAACGTTTATTAATTATTTAACTTAAATTTATTAATTTAATTATTTAATAAAGAAAAAGATTTTTTAAGAAAAAATAAAAATAAAAATTAAAAGAATTTAAAATTAAATAAAATAAATAGAAATAAATATTTAAATATAGTAAAAAAATTAAGATAATTACTTTAAACGAGATTTTGTTTTTTTTACTTTTTTTATTATTATTATTATTCTTTTTTATTCTTTTAAATATATAATTTTTAATAAAAAAACAAGCCTTCCGTAAGGAAAATTTTTAAAAAGGTTAAATTTAATAATAAGAAAAAACGGAAAACCCGTTAATCCGTAAAAAAGGTTTCTTTAAAAAAGATTTTTATATATTAACGTTTTTATGTATAACTTTACGGAATTAAATCGGATAAATCTCGAATAAACTTTATAAAAATAACGCCGCATAAAGACCTTATATATTATTTAATAATATAATAAATATTTAATAATGAAAATTCGATTATTAATTAAATTAAATTTAATAAAAAATAAAAGCGTAATTAATTAAAAATTAATACGTAGTTAAAAAAGAGAAAAAAAAATAAAACGTATAAGATTTAAAAACATCGATTAAACTTAAGGATTGTGCTAGCGTAGTGGGGTAACCTTTAGTATAAGCACTTTAAAGCCTTAAAAAATGGTTTTTAATAACGTTTTAAATAAGATAATTATTATTAATATTAATAATCGTTTTATACGTTAAATATAATCTTTATAAAGCTTTTAAGTATAAAATATTTAACGTTATATATATAATTTTTAAATTAAAATTATTTTAATTATTTAATTATTATAAAATAATTTTATATTTATAATAATTTTATTTTTATACGTTAATTTTATTTTTATACGTTAATTTTTAATAAATTTATGATTTTATTTAAAATGTTAATTTTTAATTTTTACGTATAACGTTTTTATTTAAATAATAACTTTTTAAATAAATATTTAAAAAATTATTATTTTTTAAAAAAAATATAAAAAATAATAACGGTAATAATTTTTATAATTATAAGTTATTTAATTAAATAATAATAATTATAATATATTTTATAATTTATTATATTTATAATTTATATCGTAAGTTTATATGTTTAAATTTTTATATATATAATTTTTTTTTATAATATTTATTAATATAATTAATATGTTATAATTATGTTAAATGGTAAAAGCAATTAATTTAATATATGCATGTATTAATTAATAATATTTAATATATTAACGATGGATAATAAAGAAAGAAAAAAAAAGATTTAATTATATATAAGGAATTTATAAGTAAATATTTACGTTAGCTTTTACGGTAACTTATGCGTTATTAAGTTAAGATAAATATCTTAATATTAGCAACTTTTTCTTTTTTTTTATTATATAATCGTGAAATAAAAACGTTATAAAATAAAGGTATCTTTAAAGGTTTACGTTAATAAAATGATTAACTTATATTTTTTTTATTAATTCTTTTTCTTTTTAATTTACTTCTTTCCATTAAATCCATTTATATTAAATATCTTTTATTACGTGTTTATCATGCTTTTATAACGATTAATTATTATTAAACGATTAATTTTATATTAACGTTACTGCTATAATATTATTAAATAACAGCTTAATGAAAATATTAACGTTCTCGTTTTTTATTACTTTAAGTTTAACTATAAGTAATATTAATAACTTTTTCTTTTTTTATTTGTTAATTTTTTATAACGGTGTTAACGAAATGTAAACGGTATATTATTTTATAAAAGAATTATAATTTAATGCTTATCCATTATTACCATATAATTATTATAATATTTAATACTTTTTTTAAAAGTTTTAATTAACGTATTGCTGCCGTTAAAAATACTTAAAATGTTTTAAAAAAATATCTTATATAAATTAAAAATAAAACGATGATAAGCGAAATTTATGTTATATATAAATAACGTAAAAAAGTTAAAAAACATAATAATTAAATGGTTATCACCATTAAAGGCATTTATGTTAAGTTTTATAATATTATGGTTAAAATTTACCTTTTACGTGAAGTAGTTAAGTAATTTTCTATCTATTTTTTTAAAGTGTGTATTATTTATTTTATAATTTTATAATATATATTAATATTTTTTTAAAAAGTAGTTATTTATTCCCGTTTTTATTTTTATTTACGTAATTTATTGTTAATTAATGATATTCTTTTTTTATCGTTATTTATATAAAGTATATAATTATTAATAATCGTTATATAAAAATAAAAAGGTTATTTAAATAAGTTAAAAATGGGTTATTTGTTTATATTTCCTTAAAATTATTATATTAATTTCTTTTAACTTAATTTTATAGTTTTATAATAAAGCTATTAATATTAATAAGTGTTTTTAACGTATTATTAACATTTAATTTCGTTATAAAGTTAGTTAAATTATTTTTACTATAAATTTATTTAATTTTAAATATCTTTTATCGCTTATATAATTATCGTAATAATATAATATTAATCATTAATCACTTTTCTTTCATCGTTTTTAGCTTAATTAAACATTTATATAAAAAAAATAAATCGATATATATAATCATTAAAAATCCGTAAAGTTTAAGTTTTTTAAAGATTAAATTAATTATTCCTTTAATTAATATACTTATATTTACTTTGTTAATTATAATATAAATCTTGCTTGTTAACGTATTTTAAGTTATTTTCTTATATTTAATTAAGCTTTAATGGATGATATTTTTAATTATTGTAAAAATATCTCCGTTTAAAGAGGTGGTTTCATTCATTATAACGATGGTAAAATTAATTTATAAACTTATATTTTTATTATTAACGAATAAGCTGTTAATAAAGATAAAAACTTTTACCGTTTTTAGGTTAAAATTAATATATTAAAAACCTTAATAAAGATTTTCTTTTTATTATTTAAATCTTTTATTAAGTTTAATAATCTTTTTTTTTTAAGTTTTTTATGTTAAGTTATCTTTAAAAGATTAAAGGAAGCTTTTAGTTAATAAATTATAGTTATATAAGCACTTTTAGTGCGTTACTTAATATATTAAGCTTTTATATTATTATATTTTTTTTTCATAAGTTTAATTTTTTTAGCTTATTTTTTTTGCTATAAATATAAAATGCCATTATTATTCTTTAATAAGATATATCCATTAAAGATTAATTATTTTTTTATCGTAAAGAAGGTTTTAAGTTTTATTTTAAGATTTACTTTTTATAATTCTTTATTTTTTGCTTTAATAAAAGCGTTATTAAAAATGTTAAAAATGTTATTTATTTATATAACGATAAGTTTAAATTGTTTTATTATTTCCGATATTAATAAACATAAGTCGTAAGTTAATGTAATTATATGTAGTTGTTTTTTATGGTGTTTAAAATAAATGTCCCATTAGTATATTCTTGCTTTTATAATTTTATATAATGGTTTAATAATAATTATAATTGTTTTTTTTAAGTATTTATCTACGATTTATAATAACATTTTAACGAGGATTATTTAATTTAAATAATCTTTAAATTAAGTGTAGGTTTATATGATATTTTTTATTTATATTATTATTCTTTTTTTTATTAAAAATGGTATAAATATTATAGTAATTTATTAACTTAATTTTTAAATCGTTAATAACTATATAAAGATATTTTTCTTTCCTTTATTATTATATCTTTAAATAATAACTTTTAATTTCTTATAAAGTGTATTTATCACTTTTCCTTTTATTTCTTAAATAAATCTTAACTTAAATATATAAATTTCGGTATGTTTTATAGGATTATATTTCTTAAATAAAAATATACCTTACTTAATAAAGCCATTAATCTTTTTAACATTTAAAAGTTTAAAAGGTTGTTTTAAAGTAATAATCTTTCTTTTTTTTCATAATTAAATTATTAATTTTTTATTTTTAGCCTCCTTTATTATAAAGTAAGCTTTTTTTATTATAAGGTTAATATTATAATAAGCTGTTCTTTTAAGTTTATTCTTACTTTTTAAAGGTCGTCCCTGTTTTTTTTTAAGTATTTATGGTTTATTTTTAAATATTTACGATTTATTTTTAAGTATTTATAATTTTTTCTTAAGTATTTTAACTTATAATTTACTTGCTTTTAATGTATTTACTTTTAGTATATTTATTTTCAGCTTATTTATTACTTTAAGCTTATTTATCTTGTTTTATAAAATAAACGTTATATTATTTTAAAAATATAATTTTATAACTATTATTTAAAACTTAACTGGTTTTTCGTTAACCTTAATAATATATATTTCTTTATTTTAAGCAATTAATTTATATAAGCTTATTTATCCTTTTTTTTCTTAATACACGCATACTTTTAATTATAAAGGAAGGTTTAACATATTTAACATATTTAATTTATTTTTTATTTTTAATACGTTAATAATTTATTATTTTACTTTAAGCTTTTAAACTTTACTTATTACCTTTTTAATTATTATTACTTAAACCGTTAATAAAAGTATTAATAAAAAACTTTCGATAAGCTTTAAGTAAGCTTTAAAGATAAATAATGTAAGGATTAATCCGTTAAGTTTCACCGTATTATTAATGGCTTTTATAGTTATTTATAATATTATATATTTATTTATTTAAGTTCTTTAAAAATCCTTAAAAATAACCTTATATGCTTAATGTAAAAGTTTATAATAACGCTTAACTTGTTTAATTAAGTTATACGTTTTAATTAAAACTTTTTTAATTATAATCGATAATGTTTTCACGTTTTTAGTAAACTTTTTAATAATAAAATTTTTTTTTATATTATAAATTAACATATTTAATAGTTTAAAGTATATATTAATTTATATTTTTTATAACATATTTTAAATATTTTTAATAATTATGTTTTTAAGAAAACGAGTTATTTAAAATATAGTTGTTAAGTTAATCGTATAAAGTATTAGCTTTTTTTTAATATACATTATATTAACGTAAATAATATAATTAAAATCCACATTATCTTTCATTATAAACTTAAACTTTCTTAATATATTACCATATAATTAATATTAATGATAATACTTATTAATTTTATTAATAAGCTTTTAATTAAAATCGTTATATTTTACCTTTATTAAGATTTAATAAAAACAATTAACTATTAAATATTTAAACCGTTAATATATTTATTATAATTCCACTTTTATAAAGTGGTAATACGTTATAACCTTTTCCTTATTAAAAAAAAACCATAAATATCCCTATTTATAAATAATAAAATATTCTTTTTTATTATAAATAAACACATTTTTTATATTATTAAAAAATATATTAAATTTATTTATATTTATTAAACACATTAAAAATAATATATTACACAACATTATATAAAATAAAATTATTTCAAATAATATAAGAATATATATAATCTTTAAATTATATTTCTTCTTGTTATCGTTAAAGTAAATAAGGTATTAATTAACGTTAAACATATTTAATTTAATATTTAAGTATATTTTTTATAAAACTTTAAATTAACTTTCATTTTTTAAAAAAATCCCGGCAACATTTATATTAAGAAATATACCTTAAAAAATATATAAATATTTATCTTTTAAGTAAAATATATTTAAAGTTTTAAAAGTATTTAATAAAATGTCGTTAATTAATTTAAACATGTTTTTTTAATACTCTTTAAAAACGTTTAAACGAGTAAATGTATGATAAGTTATTTAATTCATTAATATGTTTATAACTTTATTACCGTTAACTTTATTATAACTTATAAAAAATAAATTTTTAAATTTATTAAATTTATAAGATAAATCGTTATCTTCTTTATTTTAATGGTTTATATATTAACGATTAAAATTATCCTCGTTTTTATTATTATCGTTATCATTTAACCTTTTAATATTTATTCCTTCGTAATTAAATATATAAGCTTTATAATTATTATTTATATACTTTATTTTACGCTTTTATGTAAACTTCTTCCATACATTACATTTAACATTATAATTTTTCATTAAATACTTTATAAACCAACATTTTTACTTTTTATAAATAAAACATTTCTTTTATTTATTGCCGTACTTTTTATTATTATATTACTTATTATTATATTTAAAATTCCCTTTTAAACGTTACTTTTTTTAATCTTTACGATTATTTTAATACGTTTAATTAATGTAATATTTTTTATTAATATTATTATGTCGTAGTTTTTCTCTTTATTCGTAATAATATATAAATCTTATTATAAATTAAATTTTTAAATATACTTTTTTAAAAATATCTTTTAAGTTAAAAATAATAAATATAAATTCTTAAAATCTTTATATAACATTAATTAATCTTATCGTAAGATTAACGTCTTTATTATAATCGATATATAATCTTTATTAAATTTATTATAACTTATTAATTAACCTTTCCATTATTAATAATAAATTTAAATTTAAGTAATCTTTTTAAATAATTTTAAATATTATACTTTATTATTTAATTATATATAATTATAAGTTTTCCGGTGTATAAAAGTATTTTTTAATTTCTTTTACCATTTTATTAAACGTATAACTTTTATTAATTAAGTAATTAAAGTAATATTATAAAGCTTGTCTTTTTAATATTATAAAGTATACATTAAAATACTTTATTTTTATAATATTTACTTTTTAATAATAATCTTTAAAGATTTTAATCTTTTCCTTTAATATTTTATATTTTTTTCTTTTAAACTTTTATAATTCGTTATTATAAATCTTTATAAAATCCATAAGATTTTATAAATTTAAACAATATTATTAATATTAAAATTAATTTTAAAGTTAATATTAAGGTTAAAATTATTATTATTAAAATTATAATTAAGGTTACATTTACAGTTATAATTATAATTAAAGTTATAATTATAATTACGATTATAATTATAATTAATATTAAAGTTTCGATTATTAATTAGTAATTAAATAAAATCTTTATTATTAAAATAACGGTTTTAATTATTAAAATAATAATCTTAATTATTAATTTCCTTTAAGAAATATATTTACTTTAAAGTTCATTAATCTTTATATAATAAATATTAATTTTTAAATAATAAATATAAAAATTTATCTTAACGCTACCTTTTTAATAAGTAAATTAAGTAATTTTATATCGGTTATTATTATAAAAGTAATCTTTTTATTAATTCTTATTTTATAATATAAATTATTCATGTTTATAAACTTATTAAGTAACTTATTAAACATTATTAACACTTTATTTATTAAGTAAGTTAAAAAGGTTTTAACTTTAATTATATATTTTAATTTATTATTATTTTTATGGCTTATAATATATACTTTATATTAAAAAAGATATTTAATTATTATAATTTAAATGTTTTTATTTATCGTTTTAAATTACGATTCGGCTTAATTATTAAAATTAAATATAAACTTTTTTTAAAATTTTTTATTGAATATATCTTCGTTATATTATAAAAAACATTTAATTATATACGTAAACATTTACTTTAAAAATACCTTTAACATTTTATTAACGTTAAGGCTTTTATTAAAATACTTTTAAATAACGTATTTTTTTAATCTCGTTGTTATAATGATTATTAAAATTTATAAATATAAAGAATATATAAATATAAAAAATATTTAAATATAAAAAATAAAGTAAAAGTTTTTAAATGTTTATGTTTAATAAAAAGATCGTTAAGTAATATATAAAAAAAATCGTTAAATAATATATACATTAAAAAAGTATATACATTAAAAAGGTATATAAGTAAATAAATTCATAAAAAAATACACCGTTATTAAGCTTTTTTTAAGTTATTAAGTTTTATAACTTAAAACTTTAATTACGACTTTCGTAAAAAAAAAATTCGTAATAACGTGCCGTAACTCGTAATATTTTAAGTAAAAATATATAATAAACGTAAATTTATAAACGTATTAATCGCTTTAAAACCTTTAAATTAACATATAACGTTAATTAAATTTCGTTCGTAATAATGCGATAAAATTTTATTATAGCTTTATTTTATTTTATTAAAATATTATAACGTAATAATTATATAACTTTTTTTTAATTAAAAGTTTTTATTACTTTATAATCGATAATAAAATTAATTATTAATTAATATTAAATAATAAAAGTAATTAATTTAATACGTATATATATTAATTAATAATATTTAATATATTAACGATAAATAATAAAAGAAAAAGAAAAAAGAAAATTTAATTACATATAAAGAATTTATAAGTAAATATCCACGTTAACCTTTATAATAATTTATACGTTATTAAGTTAAAATAAATATTTCGATAAATTATTTTTAATATAATAATTATAAAAATTATTATTATTTTTTTTATTTAATACGTTAATTATAAAAATGATTATTTTATTAAGAAATAATTATTTTATTAAATGTTAATTTTAATTAAAAAATAATTTTAAAATATATAATAATTTTAAGTTAAAAATAAACTTTTAATAACGTAATTATTAAAGTTTAATAATTACTATTAAATTTTTAATATTATATAATTTAAAACGATTTTATTCGAATAAAATAATTATAAATTTATAAGGGTTTAAGGTATAAAATGGTAGTTTAAAAAATGTAAACTACTAATGATTTTAGCACTATAAAACCGTACCAAAGACCATTTTCCAGGGCCTTAAGGTGCCCACATTGTTGTTTTATTCATTCATCTCGTTACACCGCCAGTCTTACATGCTAGATCCTACAGACGTCGCTTTTTATTCTGCATACGATGAAACACGCCATCGCGGAGCATGGCTGAGAGCTACCCCACGAGGAGATGCTGACGGGTGTCTTTATTCACGCAGGAATGTGCAACTATAGATCTCTACCTACTGTAGATGGTCTCTTACGTACCCTCTGACTGATAAGGCTGAGTGTTTGCCATCGCCTCACATCATAGCATTATTCCCTCAAGCCTTTGCAACGGAAAGGCCAACCAGCCTCGTTAGCCAAATATGTATTGGGGATACCTTCTCGGGGTGCACACCTCGGTCAAACTAGAACTTTGCAGGTACCCTACATAAGCTACGTGGCCCTACCCGCTTTCAACAAGCAAGATGCATGCATATCTTGAATCGCGGCTGCGGCTACTACCTTCGTCCAAGTGGAGTTGGCATCCGCCATGACAATGAAGGATGCGTAATGACTTGCAGCTCTGCAGCACAACATTGGCACTTCTTATTTCTCCTTGGCAGTCTGTGATCGCATAGATCGCGCGCCGAACCGAGGACTCTTGACGATTTCAGCCGTATTTTCAGCCATCTCATATTCGCTACTAATACCGGCGAACAGATTAGACTTCTGGTGGGACATAGTAATAACAGGAAGTCTCATTACTTTCCTGAAACCTCATCGATGTTGAAGTCGGTGTGGTAGGGATTGCTATTCCATTCGTTACCAGTACCAGGCTAGATTCAACCCAACCCTACGCTATATCGCATAGATTATCATACCAATACCATTTATACCCATCTACAAGATTCCAAACGTTTGAGAGCTAAATCATATGCGGTATTCAGTTCACTTCCTAAGCCAAGTTTAAGTTCGTCCGAATAGACCTGACCAATCAAGTGTGAGAAAGGGATCTTCGTAGACACCTTCAATTCTAACGTCTGCTGTGCGACCCAACCTTTTCGCGGCAATTGGCAGCAACACAAGACAAAACCTGGGTTCATAGTCTATATGATCGTCTTAACTAAGAACTCAAAACGGAAATACTCGAGAAAGCCGAATAACTAATGTATAGTACCTTTACAGAAGTGCAACAAGGGACGCTGTTTCTTGACTCCTGAGAGAAGTCTTTCCTTGCCGGCCAAATGGATTCATGTGCCATTACCTCATTCCTGTGCAATAATTCCCAGCCGGCGTTCTGGACGTTCTAAACACGAGCCAGTGGAGAGACTGTTCGCGGAGATGTCCCTTTTCGAGGGTCACGAATCAGCTGATTTTCACAGCAGCGGCATATCGCGCAAGCATTAGAATATGTCGTCTTACCCAATTTCACCACGATCCCACCTTAGAAGAGTGCGATCGGTATGCGCTCCGAGTCTAGGCTTCGCATATAGGCTCCGGTAGATCCGGTAAGTAGTGATGCTACTCAACTACGTCGATGTCAAGTCATACCACTATATTCCGGGGCGCCAGCCAAGCATAGGCTCCCCGTGGGGTTCGTCAGGGGCCAAATCGTCTTGGTCCGCGGACTGGTGTAGAGACATATGGCATATTGGACGTGACATTCATCCCGTGAATATCTCGGATGTCCCTGGGTTCGCAGATGGACGATGTTGGTCATTGGTTCTCATTGATCCACGATAGACAACTGACTGACCGTATCACATAGACTCGCTATCAACAAGGCGAATATACCCAGGGTCAACCGAAGCATGTCGAGATATGGCTTGCGGAGGGAACTAGGCCCCAACTACGTAGCGACGCTAGCCGAGGCCGTTGGTGATTCTGCTCACTATATCCGGCCGGATATGGGATCATATCCGTCAGATTCCCTTATCACAGCGGCTTATTACCACGCCATGAGCATTTGCCGTATCCAAGACGGTGGGACAAAGCACAGCCTTCCGGGTTATGAGAACCTTACGGTACAACCCAACCTTCACAGGTGACGGAGTGGCTGATTCGAGAGTGACCAAATTGGGGACGCAATTTCATAAAAGAACCATTCACAAGCATGGCCTCGGTTGGCCAGACACTCTATCCGTGCGCGCACAATCAGTCCATTATCCATTCCGACCAGATGCAGTAGCATGCCAGTCGGCCATTATCGAGAAGCCATATTAATACATAGTAGTGTATGTATCGCGGGTTCTGGTGTTTTGATAGAACCAACCTCGGTAAGCAGCTCGCAGTGCCGAATCGCGAAGCCTCCGACAGGGGGGATACCCACGGGCGGTATTCCCCTGGTTCACAGCACAAGGTCATTTCGCAGAGATAGGCACGAAGTCCAACCCAGGTTTGGGAGGCACGTCTTTCTAGACCAACCTTCTTTCGGAGATTTTAATTTTATGTTCCATCCCATCCCCACTTGATCGGGTTGCAAGGATGACATCTCCTTTGCTGCTTTTGGTATACTTCAATATCTTGGCGGCCGTGCGGTCATTGCATGATGGACGTGCCTTAACCAGTTTTCTAGGCTTTTGACAGCTTCCTCGCAGTCGGAATGGAAGCTGTAACGGCAAGCGAACCCGGTTTACTCCGCGGCGCAGCCAGGAACAGCAAGCCACGAGCTGTTAATCATATCAGAAACGACTTGTTTGAGGTTTCGAAACGGAGGCCTCGGAATCTGTTTCGAACGCCTCGTGACGACGAAAATAGCTAGATAGAGCTGACGGTCCGAGCCTCTCACGTCATGCCGTTCCTTGCTCATCATTGCTGGGATGTCAACAATACTGTAGCATGGCGGTGGCCCTTGTCTTTACAAATTACAGGAATCCACTCGCCATTTTTAGCTCTAATCGCTTGACATTCCGTGCTTTTTACAGCAGACACCTGGACACTTAGCTAACCCCCAGGGCTATCAATTAATTCGTTGGCAGATCTGAATCGCTGCACTAATCTTCAACTAGTAACCAGGCAAAGCATTGTGCTTGAGACCTTTATTCAACTTAGGAGCTTATTTGGTTGGGTAACAGGCAGACCAGCTTATCAATTTCTTATCACTTTCTCATGAAGACTGTGCAATATATCCTCCAAAGATAGAAAATAATGAACTTCAATCATAGTCCTCACTAGTCCATCTTGCAACAAGCTGGATAATATCAGTCTTCTGAAGCTTATAAAGGTCTGTTGACTTACATATAGCTTAACAATCGTTTCTCCTTTCAGTTTGCCATTGGATCTTATGAATTCAGCACCTGGTGACATAAGCCGCAATTCGTTGTTAAGCAGTCCAAGTACGTACCAGAAGCCCGACGTTCCATCATTTTTTCTTGCCGCAATTTTGGCAGAATTGCCCCGTTGCTGTGATTCCAGTACCGTTTACACAAACCTCGCATTGAGACTCCGGCATCTTGTTTGGGTATAAATTCGGTACAATGTGTGTTGAATTGGTTGGTTTTATGTTGGGTATATGAAAGAGGGAATTGCGGGAGGTGTAATGGTTTAGGCACCGACATTTTATGATCACCTAACGGGCTAGGGTGGATTTGAGATGTGGCTGAGCGAAGGAGGGGTGATGGATGGTGCGCCACGTCTAGCGGGGAAGTTTAATGAGAGCCTCGCCTCTCGAATAGGAACCCACTGCCGTTCAATGTCCATTGTCATGTTAAAATCGATATCCCACGGAGGACACCCCGTTCCGGATTTCGGCTCAGACATCCCTACCATTTCGGGCGGTAAGCTTTCCCCAAAACAGCTTGCTTTGATTGCCACATGGCTCGAATCAGGTTCGTCATCTAGGTCCAATTGCCTTTTCGAGCTTGACATATCTTGTTTGCCCCTTTACCGCTGGACCCCAACCTCAATTCATTAATAAGCTGTCCTATATCGCGGCTATTATAGCCGCCATCGCGACAGGGGAAATTTTCGGATGAAGCCCAGATCAGTATCCTCTGTTCTTCCGTCATCCATCCCTATTCTATTCTACTCTTTTAGGTTTGACAAAATTGCCTTGATTGCTACATACCTTAGGTACATAATACGCACATAGGACCGTGACATTTGTTCAGGGGCGGCCTATATCCGCTGCTTCCGCGTTCCTCTTATCCCAAGTCTTACCAGCAAATGAGGGCTGGGGATGCGTGGTATGGAAGGAATAAGGAAGCGCGATAGGTCGCGAACCTGCGCAATGCATATGCATGTTCATCTCAATATCGAGTATGTCGGCACTTGTCCGGTAGGTTCCGGGACCGCGATTCTATTCGCGGGTATTGAAGCTTAGATAGTAAATAGGCGAATAGGGACTTTGCATACCTAAGGTTATTTATCTAATGTAGGAATAGAGTCAGGGGAGAATGGCGTTTGAACTGATATGAACAGGTGCATCACCGAATCTTGCTTAATCACTTGCAGACCGTGCGCCTATCCGGAAGCACCCGGGTCCACGCCACGATCCGTGTTCCGAAAGCCTGTGTGACATTCTCGTCAAACTCTATCTCGAACTCCAATATAGAGCTCCAGGCCGTTCTTCTATCGGCCGGAACACTCGCTAGGGGACTAGACCATATGGAGGGACCGTTCGATGGTTCGTTTATTGGGGCTGGGTATATACTCTAAGCAAGTAACCATAGCTAACTATATCTGGTGTTTCCTCCTTTCACGACGCACGTATTAGATGAAACTACTCAATAACCTGGCCATTCTAGAATGTAGGTTGAGAATATACATCCTGACGAGGACATCTTACCCGCTGTGAAAGTAACAGCGCATGTATCTCTACCTTCATCCCCTTCCCTCATCTCCCAACCAGCGAGTACAAACTATCGTGGCATACCTACCTCCACCTGCATCGTAAGAGCTGAAACGACCGAATTGGGCTACACATACACATACACCAATGAACTAAGTCCGAAGCCCGGTTCCATGCCTAAATCTTCTCCTCGACTCTGCTTCGCGTAGCCGTACATGCAGCGCGAGGATAATGCAGGGCGTGGCGTTTCAACATACTTGCGTCTTGAGTGAAGTGTTTGAACTACAGCTGGTTCACCTTACCGCTGAGAGGTGCGATGGATTGGCTGCATATTAGGTGTTTTATATTGAGTGAATATGATTCCCTGGAGCTGAGAAATGAGGAAAAGGCGCCTTCGAAAACTTACTCTGCTTTGTCTATCCTTAGCAGCAGCATCGTACTCTACAGTGAACTTACCTTCACAAACCCTTTAGTCATAGCAGTACTAGCAATCTGATCATTGCATAGATAAACCATTTCCACGGACAAAACATTCTGGGCCGGGGAACTCGTAAACCATCAAGAGGCAAGGGCAATGGTTCGAATAGGAGAAAGGCAAAGACGTTGGGGGACCTGTATTCTGTTGTCAAGCAATGTGCCTAATCTATCAATCAACTACGTTCAAGCAAATGAAGCCAAAGCCATCTGCCTAAGAATCCATGATTATGCTATTTCAGCTCTTTTCTCGACGTCAGTGATAGTTCGTCCCTAAATTGTAGTCCTCACGCATCTTCACATCACGCATCCTCCATATCCACCGCCTTCTCTCCCTCTACCCAGCCCTAACCAACTCCATCTTCGCGCCCCTCTTCCCAGTCCCCTCATCCTTAACATCTCTAATCCTAACCAGCACCTTCTGAAACAACTCAACCTGCACCTCCCTACTCCCGGTACACCTCAACGTGTACCCCTCAGCATCAAACACGCTCTCCGGCTCCGGCTCCGCCAAATCCCTCAACCGAATCAACCCCTCGATACCGAACCTCGGCACCAGGACCACAAACCCGTTGCTAAAGATCTTCATGACGAATCCTTCTTCCTCCGCGACCCGGCCCTTGAGCGATTGTCCCACGTAATACGCGATGCTGGCGCGGCCCGCGAGTTGCGCGTTGCGGTGTCGCACGTTGATGTTTTTGCATACGGCTTCGAGGCGCCCGCGGCTGCGTGTCGAGGGGTGCATGGGCTCGTAGTCGATGGCGGCTGCGAGTTGGCGGTGGGCTACTAGGTCTGCGTATCTTCTGATGGGAGATGTGAAGTGGGTGTAGATCTCGGAGGCCAGACCGTAGTGGCGGAATTCGGGGTACGCTTGGGTGCCGGCGCAGAAGTACTCGGCGCTCATCATGCATCTTGTTGCCATGATACGCACGAGCGTGTTGAAGAAGGGTTCCTTGGGGTCGACACATTGGTCTAGGGAGTCCGCTAGGGCCTTGGAGGAGTCGAAGCGTAGCTCGAAGCCGCGTTTTACTTTTAGCTGGTTGGCTAGCTCGTCGAAGTTGGTTTTCGGGGGCGCGGCGTGGCGACGTAGGATAGCGGTTTGGGGAAAGGCTTCGTAGATCTTGCTTGCTACGCTGATGTTGGCGAGTAACATGAACTCCTCAACGAGGGAGTTGGTGTCTAGAAGCGCTTTGGTCTTGACGTCAATCGGATCCGAAGTCTCCGATTCCATCTCGACCTTGACTTCCGGTGAGGACAGACTCAGCGCTCCTGCGTCCATTCGCTTTTGCTTCAGCTTCTTCGAAAGCATTAATAACGTTCTCATGCCCTGTGTTAAGTCATCTTGCTGTGAGGCATCGTCGATGCGTAGTTGTGCTTGTTCGTAGCTGAATGCTTCGCGGGACTTGATAACTGATTTGGTAAATCGGACGTTGACGATATCGGCCGATGGATTGAGCTCCCAGAGCACCGAGAAGGCATAACGCTCAACGTACGGCTTCAGGGAGCAAAGATCGGTTCCGAGTAACATTGGAAGCATGTCGATACGCTTATCTACTAAATAGACAGTCGTTCCTCGGATACTTGCTTCGTTGTCCATGGCATTGCTTGGTTTCACAAAATGTGAAACGTCTGCAATGTGAACACCGACTTCGAAATTTCCATTCGGTAGTGGTCTCGCATGCAGTGCATCATCAATATCCTGGCAACCAGGAGGATCAATACTGCAGATTAGGAGACCTCGAAGATCCTCTCTATCCTTCCAGCCAGGATCGTCCGTGCTGGTAGGTACTCTCCAATCGTGACCCTCTGGAGGCAGACAATCCAGCACCGTCTTCGGGAAAGGTCGGTATTGAACATCGTACTCAAGCAAAAGCGCCTCGGTCTCCGCGGCCTTGCTTTCCAACTCACCCAGAGATCTAACGAAGTGACCGACAGGATGTCGAGATTCGCGATCCCAGGAATCGATTGTGACGAGAATTCGCTGTCCCACCAACTCACCAGCCTGCCTTGTACGTATGCGGATCTTCGGCACCTTCTTATCCATTGGGATGAGAAAGACCATTTCTTGCTTTCTGCCTTGTTTTCCAGACTGGCTAGCGGATGATGGATCGATATGTCCGACGTATTGACGCCAGTTCCGTTTAATAATGCCCACAACCTTAGCAGTAGGCTGCGGTCGGCCTTCGGTGCTTAAACCTTGGGTCTTCTTGACTTGTTCCTGTAGAGCTCGTCTCTCCTGCTCGGTGATTTCATCGCTTTCCTCTTCATCGTCGGGATTTTCGTTCTTCGTAATGGCTTCTTCCTCAAGGATCTTTGTCGAGGGTTCCTTCCATTGGCCCTGAGGGAGAACTTCAACAACCACAACATCTCCATCTACTGCGCGGTTGATGTTTTCTCGTCCTAGGACAAGAAGCGCTTTCGGGAACGCAGGGACCTTCACCGAGGCCTCAAGGTAGTTGTATGGTGATACGTTGAAAATACCCTGATGAAGTATACCGTTCTTGATTCCGGTCATCATCTTAGATAGGGTATAGTGCTCGGGATATAAGAATTCGGATGCCTTCTTGTCTCTGGACATGCCTCGCTCCTCCGAATCGGGAATCATATCAAGTAGTCGATCTCCATCCTCCAGTCCTGCAACATAGTCACGCAATTTTATTGCGGGAATCTTCTCCGCCTTTGCCTTCTCGATGTTCAGTCTGTCGTCCGTAAGCATAACGGCGACGGGCAGCCGTTTGCCCTTGTTCTGCTTCAAGTGCTCATTGTACCACCTGACAGCTTGTCGGACAGCCCTATCATTCCTGTCGTTGACGGTCTCACCCTCTTCTCGAGTCACGTAGGTCTCGAGTCTGAACTCATTGAAAAACACGTAGAAGCGTTTGTCTTGACTCTTGGTCAGACCTATTAGCCGGTTGTACAGCGGCAAAGACCTGTTGCGCAGCTCCTCCAGAACGGTCTGCAATATGACAACATCGTAGAATGCAGAGCTCTGCTCAAACAGATCCATAGCATTAAGTAAGGCATTTGTATCCGGGACAAGATAGTGCCCTTGCGGATAAGACTTGGTGCCTGCTGGTTTATCCGACAGGACGAATGGGCTTACTGGAATTGAAGTTAGCTACGAGAACTAGCCCCTTGTGCATCAAATATTGAAACTCACCCTCGCCCTTTGAGGATCTTGGTGCGGCAGCCAGACATATCGAGCATAGCTTGGAGGAGCAGGGGATATCTTGTCGGAGATAGACTTCGCGCACAATCTTCTGGACCTTGCCACTCTTCGTAGACCTCACATAAATCTTGCTCGAGAGATTCGGAGAATTTGGGTCAGCGCCCTGAGGCCTCTTAAGACTCGTCATCTTGACGATTGATTATCTCTTATTTTGTTGACTTTGTATGGCGTTGAATCCTGTCTTGAGCGCCAAACTGTGATGTGAAATTTCATGTTTCCAGTACGATTATGTAATGAAGGCAGTCGCGTCAAATCACCAGCGTCACCGAGCGCATCTTATCGATTAGACTATCGTTATCATTGACTTATATCAGCTGCCTATAGCCGCCACCGGGCCGCTGGCAGGTGCTTACTCGACTTATAATCACGAATTACCTAGATCTTGAGTCTTTGAAATGAATTACAAAGACATATAGCAATGGTGAATTTCGTTATGATGATTACAATAAGCCTCAAGTCATTCTGGGATTAATGCTATTTCCTCACTACACACAGCATTTCTCTATGATGATAAACTCCTCTGAACTCCCAAAGACTCAACCACAGAATCTCGAGGTCTTGTCCCCTCTGCAAAACACACCATAACTGTCTTAATCGAACCTACTAATTCTCTAGACGATCACGCGCCGAGCGCCTACTGAGACTGCCGAAGATGAACAAGATTCCTACATGAGCCGTGCAACGTCAAGAGATATGTCAACACTGACTACAGCTCTCCCCCCACTCAACCCGCCGGCATCCTCATCAGACAGGATACGACTTCAACTTGCCGTACATACATTGTCTCTCCCGGGGAAGAGACGCGACGCGATGCGATGCTATGGCGGTTGCGGATCTATATTAAATCTGACTCATATGATCGACCGAATTCAGCCGGCAGATTTATCCCGTCCTCCGTCTGCGCCTCCTCATTGGCGTCCCCCGTTGCGGTGCGATCGACGACATGTACAGCTGTGTGTACAGTAGTGGATGTATGCGACTCCCAGCCGTGGCTCCGCGCGAATCTTAAAAATAGCAACTCTGGCTCTGGCGTCTGTTCGTCAGTTCTGCGAGTGATTCGAGAGAGATTAGGTACAGAAGAAAATTTCTTATACGTGATTCACTATAGCGGCCCCGCTAAACAGAGATGGGGATCGACAGTGGTGGCCCGTGGAAGGGAGGGCTTAATTGGGCTCCCTCGGTGGCGGCGAGGGCGGCTCTACGTGCGTATTATACATATTGTACATACTATACATACTTGGATGTAAGGTTTGTTTACCTACCTATCTAACCTGGAAGCGCAGCGAGGGCATGTGACCAACAGCCCGTGCTTTGTCGCAACGTTTGTGGCGAGATCTTGCATGAGTATACCCATCCGCCACGGTTCATGATGTGCGGTGGCGATGGCGCAAAACGTCGGTGGCCAACGAACTTTATCATGATGCCCATATCTGCCTGAGACAACGCAAACCGGGCGCCACACCAAGACAGGAGGTAGTGAGTGCTACATCTAGGCAACCTGGTCGATCCGCGGTAGTTGAAAATGGTTGACTGCATCGCAGCTGCGTGCCAGCATCATATGGAGTATCCAGGGAGTTGCGTTGCGCCATTGTTCTACCCTTCCGGACTTGTATTATCCTGCGCGCGCAGGCATCGACGGTGGATCTATTTGGACGGCTGGAAGCTAGCTGCCTAGCGATACCGGAAGGGAGAGCGGTCCAAGGGAGATATTATGAGCACTCGGTAAGTGCGTCAGACCGAGTTGAAGCAACTCCAGCGCGGTGGAGCAGACGTCACTTCCGAATGTCTCTCTTTGATGGTTACCTCGAAATCCGGGTTTGGGGATCCATTCGGCAGACGTGGTAGGCAGCGTCGATTTAAACATGAAACATTACCATCAGCCACCGTTCCAAAACAAGAGGAACAGAATAAGAAAAAGGGATGCAGCATTCTGCTTCTGCTGCTGTGGACGCAGCCTCTAGGGACTTTGTCCGAATGCAGTGGCACCCTCGTGGTGTTGCCATATCGGATAACGCTGGGTTTCACCGATTGACGTTCGAAGCAACTGCGGACTCTGCCATGATTCGGCAGCGGGGAGACGATTCACGAGATTGGGTTTGAGATCTCTAGATTCAAACTCGTGTCTATGTAGTCTACATGCTGAAGAAACTACTACTACGTAACAGTAACCTGATCTCGTACGTAGGTCTAAGTGGCTTAGATGGTAGGACGTACGTAGACCCCTTCACCGGGGAAAGCCCTGACTTGCAGATTTCAACGCCAAGCCTTTCCTGGTGGCCGAAATTCAGACCCTCGCGACGCTTAAATTATTCTCTATAGCTTGCGTCGTTGAGGGTCACGGGACATCGTGAATTATAGATTTCACACGGAGATATAGCAAAGGCCACATGGTTATCTGTGTAAAGCAAAAGGCGATCCTGTTTATGTGAGTTTCAGATGGGCCTCTCTGCCCAGTAGGAAAACAGGTTATCGTCGCAGTATGCACAATGCCTGGGGCTAGCAGCAAGTCAATTGTGGGTATTGCGATGCCCCAGCACTGCTGCAAGAGCGGGTAAACAGGGGTCTGGGGATCTCCCGCTCTGTCGTGCCATGCAGGCAGGCAACAGGCAACAGACGAGCAGGCAGGATCATGGTTAAGTCTGAGCGTCCTCAGTGGGCCGGCAAGCTTTGATAGATAGATCGTGGAGTGCACTCCCTGAAGAGAATCTGCCGAGGGAGGGCAAGCCCATGGGCTGGGGGAGGGATTAGGGGGGTGGTGGCATTGCCGCCTGCCTGTCTCGCTGGGCGGGATGGGATTATCATGGCTGTGCTGCCCAAGCATTCCAAGGAGGCTTGCGCTTGTCCCCTTCTCCGAGGAACTTCCAGGTTCTCTCGGTTGGCTCGGACGGTTAGAGAGACGCGAGTGTGGGGCCAGCGCAAGCCACATTAACACGAGGGAGATAAGGACATTCTAAAAGAGGGTTGCGACGCGAGGAGACGCGACAGCCTGCCGAGAGTATCCTGTTATAGCCTGTCAGTTCTATATTCATGGTATGGTGGTACTGCCTGCGCACCATAGACACTAACCAAGCAAGTCCTAACAAAAAGCCTGGGTCCCCCTAGGCAGATGGATCCATGATTGCCATGGATGGATCGTGGGCGTGGGCCGTGGGTCGTAGGCATGGGCGGCTTGGGCGGTTGCATTTAAGGTAGAGTGGAGATAGACAGGCGCCAAGAAAGATCATGATTTGCAGATGGTCTGTGGGTTCCGGCTCCAGGCTCGAACTTCAAGTGTCAGCTGGTTGGCCGACAAGACCTCATCTCAGAACTCCGACCAATGATCGCGAGAGAGACCGTGGGCTCCCAAGTCCTCCAAGGTACGACCGAAAGAGACTTCATTCCCAGCATCGACACCCCCTAACCTAGTCTAATGCTCCTTCTTGTGTTCCCCTCCTCTATACTCTTCTGACTCTTTCTCTCTTCACACCATCTTCCGGCTTAGTATACTGGTTTCCCCAGACATTTTGGGCCTCTATAATGGGCCTTGTTTGCCCGTATAACGAGTCCCCACTGGTCACATGAGGGTCTATAGAATCCGCAGATTCTAGTCTCCTTCTCCATATCTATATTTGATTGACCGATATAGATCCAGAAGGTCTAACTCTCGGCCGCAGCCTCTCTTTAGATAGCAACAGGTATAGTGAAGTCGTAGGCGGATATCAAGCCGTCAGGTGAGGGGTAATCTGGAAGCCCAAGTTGATTCTCGACGGAACATCCCTTCCCGGTCGCCTCTTTAACTAGGTGACCGGGGATAACAAGGTCATAAGCCGAGCTCTTGTTACGCTATACGTACTAGGTATTGCACAGTATCTGTCCAGGGTGGAGCTATTCTTAACTAGAGACCTTTTGGGGCCAAAGGGGGAAATCTGTTATCTAACGACGACATCGTGTCCGTAAGATTCGTATACCCTCGCGATTCAAAATGTAAGACTATTAACACATCTTACGATTTTCCCCGGTTTGTAATGCTTTTCTTTCCGTCTCTTCCGCTTGATCCCTATGTCCGCTAAGACCTTACGTCAAAGCCTCTTCAATTATAGTCCGCACCTGTCTTTATTGAGGCCTAGTTCTTCAGCTGTGGCGCATTTCCGCATATGCTATATACGAGATGCAAGGATCACGTCTATCAGCCAATCATGGTATGTCTCGACATGTGTCGACCATGATTGAAAGCCGGTCAAAGTCTGGAGACCGGTTCGCCTGATAATTGGTCATGATGCTCAATGACGCTCTCCGGTTCCATCTCACGCCTTTGATGGGTCCTCCGGCATATCGTGAAACATTGACATATTATACTTGTTTCTTTAACAGGATTCTCGATCATCGCTTATATGTTGCCATGTGAGCTTGAGTGATATTTGTGAGCTCATAGCCGTCTGTGCCGTCGCAGCTCCTCACACTGCCAGGATGACCTTAATGCATCGGCAATCGCATACGCATCTGTCATTATCCATGGCTAGATCCGTGACCACCGTTGCTCTCATTTTCTTTTCATGGTCCTTGTCGCAAACAGATGATCGCCCTCTAATAGTGGGAATCTGATAGAGCGACTCGTGACAGATGTGAGTAGGCTGGCAGGCTGGTATCCGGCGCGAAGTGGAGCTTCTGCAGGTCGACGAATGGGTGAAAGCTACATGTACCTAGACCTTGGCTGCAGCATCGTGCATGGAAAGTAGTAGACGGCGTAGGGCCTCGTCCTACCTAACCGTTTTAGTCGGTATGACACTCGGGGCATTGATAGGTAACATATCACAAACTCTTGTGTTCGCAAAACTGTCCGTATGATGTACGGATACCCCTTTACACGAGATCTCGTTCCCATGTGAAGAGGAACCGTCAGATGCTTGAGCGTATTCGGCATGTTCTGTGTAATCAAGTCCGCTGTCGCCAACAAGGAAGTAACATATTGAATTCCAGTCAACCGAGCCAGATACCTTACAGAAACTGGGATCAAGTATACATACTCCCCTACATGCAGGAAATTGCTCTTTGTTAACTCTCACGCGATAGTAAGAATAGTGGCGCTTATAAAATCACTAGACCAAAAACCTAAGCGACCAATCTAAGTAGATCTAGTTAGCATTTGGCAGGAGAGTGGGATAAGAGCTTAAGACATAGACTATGTGATAGCATGCTAATTGCTCCCTGTTAAGAGAAGGTCCAGTTGGTACCTAATAGAAGTGGCCTTATACACTGGTAGGGAATGGTGTGATTCGCATCATATTAGTACCAACCGTGATGCTTGATATCGCAATGTCAATAGGGTTAGAGGCACCGTCCGGGTCTACGAACCAGTACCTCGTGGCATCTTGTTCACCGAAGTAGAACAACATATGGTAGTGACGAGCCCGTATCTTTTCCGGTCTATCTCCTAGAGAATAACATGGGAATTAGCTGCGCCAAGTCTATTGAAATAATCTTTGCTTTGCCGATATCTCCCGTCTTTAGCTACGCCCGAGAAGAACGTTGAGAGCTGGTCAAGTTCGTTGCAGTCACCGAGGTGTGGCGTTCGATAAGCCAATCAAGATTCTACTGTGATAGCTCCGGAGTAGTTCGAGATGATGATTGGACTGCGCAGAGCGAGACCTGGTTGGCGCTAAGTAGGTTGACGAGCTCTGCGATGGAACTAAGCAACGTTCGCTTGTCGATGACCAGAGCCGTTCCACTGCGTTACTATCGACAATGTAAGTCACATACGTATAGTATTTCTCTCGACCCTGCGAAGTCATTATCTCGATTCGGTCATGTGAATATACAGTAGTAGGTAAGGGTTCCTGAAGCGGGGCAGCGATGTATGCACCTTTGTGATTCTCGGATGAGGTGGGACTTTGATATGAGTCAACTCACCCAGAACAGATACACAGGTCTAGCATGTGCTAAGCCATAGCAAAGAGTTCTGCCGCGCGGAAGGGGCTTTATGAGCAAGTGCTGACGAAATATTACGTGGTTCGACGGACCTTGGGCTTTGGAGGAAGCTAGCCGCAATAACAGCCACCTGTGTCTAGACGCTCCAGGTATATCCTTCTGCTTGGAACGGGCATGGACTGAATGCCTCTTTTAGGTAGCAATGATTTAGATAGATCAGCGCGTCTGGCTTTTAGTTACACGTACCTATCTATCGGTGACGGCCTCCTAGAACGCAAGTGAGATATTTTGTTTTATTATTAGAATCTTGCTGATAGGCATCCTGTTCCATCAAACAGCATATGCTATGGTTTAGTTATGTTAGCTTGCATGATCATCCAATAAACCGTACTTCGATGGTTGCTTTCCTCGCTGGTGATGGAGGACATGATTTGATGCTCTTTCTAACACGGCATGTAAGTCGCGATGCACAGCTTAGCTGACATTTCCAGCTTTCCAAGATGTCGTAAGCTGGGCTTACACGGTTGGAGAAGTCTACATATGGCTGGACCAATGTTGGTAGCTTAAAACCCTTCCTGCATGGTCTTATGCAGGTAAGAAAAGGGAGACGGAATGAAGGAAGCTCGGGGATAATAACCCAACGCTAAGCTAAGCAAATATAGCAGCTTGACGCGCATCCCGCTGACACGATGTTATTTTTCGCGTTTTTACGGCGCGCTCATTTTATCTTTGAATTACATATATCAGGATGATATTGGGAGCGCTAAGAACGACGGAGTAGATACCTCTTTAGCCATGCTGATACTGCCTTCGGATTGTCTCACCTGCCGACTTATTAGCTTAGATATGCATATGTGTAATGCCCAACTCAACCAGATAGAGACATGAGCCAGAAGCGTAAGCGACTTTATTCGCGAGCAATCGCATTAGAGTCAACTTAGCTGCGTGTAGGTACCTAATTTCATGATCATGATTTTGAAGTACCGCGCCCCGCCACCCATAATTCGCGATTCATCCTTTCTTTTTTGGATTGGCAGTTCTCAATCTCCACTGAACTGCTATCACTAGCAATTAGGTCTGAGACTTGTGAGACTCTGCATTGTCCTCGTGTACGTTCGAAACCTATTCAAGGGTCGATCATGATGCGCCCGTGTTTGTCCGGCGACTTACTCCACAGTTCAACGAAAGGGTTCCGTAAGAGGCAATTTCGTGGGTGTTTATAGACTAAAGATCGCATTTGATTAGAAATGCATCGATGTATGCAAGTGAGGAAGAGCTGAATTAGACGAGAAGCGCCGAGAAATTGGTCAATGATCGGGAACTGCGGCTCACCATTTTTACTTTTCAGGTGCAAACCTTATAGGCAACTGATTTGAAGCCAGAGCTAAATTTTATTTTTCTATCTCATGCTTTTCCATGGTTCACGGCCGTTTCCACCTTCCACAATGATCAATTAATTGGGAGAGGCTCCCGGCTTTGAAACATTCGGCCGGGTCAAGTCTTCCCGCAAACTCCACCGAACCGATGCCACTACTGTACCTAATTATGTATCCATATGTACTTCAGTCACTGCATGTAACATCGAACGTACATGTAATGGGAGACTTCCAAGCAAAATGTAAAAAGTTCCTTAATCATAAATGCCTAAGCCATGTCCAGTCCGATACGTCCACTCTCTACATAGTAGTAATAACGCGCGATCTTGTATTATGCCGAATGTGATACCGTATCGCACGTACGAGTCCCATTTAACCAAGAGCAGCGTACAGTCCCTAATAACGGCACGGGTCGTAATAGGGCTATCTATGTGTGACACTTGCAAGTATTACCTGGTATTACCTAGGACCAAAGTACCACTTTTCATTATATGTAGGTCAAGGCATAAGTGTAGGCATGTATTCTTAACAGCTTAATGTCATTTAAAGTTATATTCTACCCGACGAATTGGGAAAACTGTAACATCGTGGCCTAATATTGGGGGTCCGGCTAGCTTAAACGTTCCTAACTATACCGATTCGTTGGTATGGATTTTCGAAATTCTCTTTTTCTGCTTGCTTAAACGGGATGTCGGGAACGATAATGCCAACCTGAAGGACTTCAACGTTTGTCGGCGACTAAACCTCAAACTTCCAAAGCCCACATGCTTCGACTAGTATCTGATATCACTAAGATGATAAAATCAAGCTGCAGGCTAATGCGGAGCTTATCCAACTCGGGTAACTTTACCCACGCCCTTGTGCTACCATATCAAGCATGAGTACATGTATGTGTATTGTTCCTACCAGACTTTACTACCAGACGTACATAGCATGTAACTTATGTACTTGGCTGTGAATCATCCGCAGCGCCCAGTCAGAATTATCCTGATTCACTGTTTAATCCAAAGTCCGAATCACATCATCAACCTGAAGTTTGAATATGCAAGTTGCGATCCAACGGCCTCGGGTCGAATTCCACAGTGTCAGTTACGTTTCGATATGTCTTGATATGTCTTCTTCAGGGACCAGCATATGTAAGGCTGAGCATGACTCCGGCTACCTGCCAATACGAACATTCCGACTGACTGATCAACTCGTGATTGACGCGAGAGAAGTCGAGCCTTGCCAGATTAAATACAGGTTGTCACTTTTCAATACTATCGGCTCCTCCCCCAAACGATTATTGCCACACCCGAGGCTTTAGTGACGAACTATGCCATGACCTCTATCCCTAGCAACTTCCCAGAAGTGCACTCTCATTTGCCCACCTCCAGCTGCCTAGTTGCCCAGCTGCTCATTACAGGGCCCCCCTGCAAGGCGCCCCCCGTTCATACACCCCTTGCCCTTGTCTGCGTCTGGGCTTGCACAAACCCCCGGTCGCTCTACCCCCCCTGCTCCATCGCTCCATCGCTGCATCGTAGGGACCCCTTGGCCTGTTCGGCCACTCTTCTCGGCGTTGCTGATTACTGTTATTCATCATCATTCGCCATCCGCTTCGTCCCCATTGATTTATGGTCGCATTTTGTTACTCTCTTGCTGCTTGCTGCTTGCTGCGCGCTTTCCGACTATCTTATCCCGTCAATTTCATCATCTAAAATAATCCCTGGGTCGCGGGGCTCTTTTCGAGATAAACCCGTAGCTGACCCTATCCAGCACTTGCATACCCGCTCTTGCGTTTGATTTTAATCCGCATTATACACATGCCGCTATACCACTTCGCGTCTTTCACCCTCTCTCATGACCGTTGCAACGTAAAAGCGCGAGCGCGAGCGCATGAATTCATAGTTTACCACATCCCGTACATCTCTCAATAGCGTTCCCCAAAAAGAGAAACAAGCCCGAAACTCAGCGCCAGCAGCCCACGAAGCTTGGAGCGCCCAGCTACGACAAACGCAAATAGTCGTCGGCTCTAGTCAGCTACTATTATTTTAGTCGTGGCCCGAAAGAGGTAGGCCGGCAAAGGCAGGACACCACCTGGGCTTGGCTACCCGTCGATCCACCCATCCATCTCTTTCGCACAGGTGCCGTCCATCCAGTCGTTATCAACTTCTGTTTGTACATACTGCTGCCAACCGCTGCCACACCACACACCCCAGATTCTAACTCGCAGCCGGCCCTGTCTGTGCCTATCATTGCGGTTTGCGATAGTCTCTGTCAGAATAATTCAACGACATCTGAACTTGGCTAGAAGAAAACAGCCACCTGAATATTGTCATCGCTTCGATATCGAGAACGCGAGGCTTCGCGTAACGATTCCGACGCGCCCTATTGATGTATGCTTTGCCAGCCTTGGAGTCCTCTTGACTAACACATAAATCCCTCCGACCAGAGTGAGGCCAGTTCTTCCCCCCACTCCCACATTGTTAAACCAAATTACAAGAGCCTTGCGGACTTATGAAGGGGGCAACTTTCTCGGAGCGAGAGGCGAAACAGCAGCTGAACAGACTCGGTACCAGTACCCGAAACTTTTCCTATTAACTATACGAAGACAAGACAAAAATTAGAAACAAGACAAAAAAAATAATGAGAGAAGGATATCTCGATTTTTAAAATATTCTTCTCTTTTCCAGTGCGCGAACACGCATCTCGTTTGAATCGTCAAGCTTACATGCTACCCTCTCTGAGAGGATCACACCCGATCAATCGTCTACATATCATTCGCCGCCCGCAGAACCCACTTTGCGACATCTAACGCAGTACAGTCGTACCAAGGTTAGGTACCTGTCGTCCCCGGTTATAAGTACATCATACATGCGCTACATACTGCGCTACATACATGCGGACGGGTACACTACATACATAACATACATCCATGGTATCGACCCCCGATACGAAGACTTGGAACTTGGGTTTGCGCCAATCCACCAACCACATGCACCAGTAATCCTGCATCGTCCCCCTCGAAGCAAGCACACTTTGCCATCTTTCCAAGATCTACTACCCTCGCCTTGTTGCGCGCGTCATTCACCCTTCCTCCGCCCTTTTTCTCTAGTCCAACTATATCAAGACACGTCGCTCTGCAGGCACAGCTTTCTCCACGTCTCTTCCGCCGCCTGACGTGCAACATCGCATCGTCGCCCGCCCGAATGTATTCCACCCAGCCTAACGGCGCTGAGGGTGCGACCATCAATCCCGCAACTATCAACCCTGCCGCCCTCAATTCTGGTGAGTGAAGCCGCTTTTAATCCAAGCCTCTCCTTTTGCCATCCAGCCTCCTGCTTTTGCGCCGCACGCTTCTGCTTCGCGCGAATCCCGTTTGCTCGAAGCTTTGAAGCTCAAAGCTTGCCCTTATCCGCCCTCGCACATATCATCTCCCTGCTGCCGATGATCGTCGTCATCGTCATCATCGACCAGTCACTTCCCATCCCGCCCTAGCGAGTACGACGCGATTGTGGTTCGAACAGCAATCATTGTCGCGATGGCTTGTACCCGGCGCATCCTTCTCTATACCATATCCCATCTAGCTTAACTATCGCGTTGTTGCCTAGCTGCCGATTACTGACCCAGACGCTTCTGATTGCGCAGAGCTATTGAACCCAAGCTCCCGAGGTCTGAAAAGAAGCCGTTCTCCGGACACCTACCACGACGCGCCATCTGAGACTCCCGGAGACGATGGTAAGTTGCCCGTCCTGCATTGTGTACCTGTCTATCGTGGTTGCCGTTGTGCGCAGCGTGTTCACGTTACATCATGTTGTCGTGCGACGGCCCCGTCGCAAGGAAGTACCTGCTAATTCTGCTGGTCGCATCTTAGGTGATTCAAAGCAACCTAGAAAGCGCGGCCGACCGATGAAATCGCGAATTCCTGGTGACGTTCCGGAACCGCCGAATCAGACCCCGATTCCTCCCCCTCCCCCTCCTACTCAAATGTCGCAATCCATACCGCCGCAGACTCCGCAGACTCAAAATGCCTCGCTACCCGGTCAGCCTGGCAGCTATACCCCGGCTCAGGCATCGCCTCCGCCAAAGACTACGCCCACTAAGACGACCCTGAAGGCTCTACCGACCGTGCGCGACCACACCACTGACCAACTAGGCCCCGGTGGAGATGAATACCTCCCGCGTGAGATCGACGAGTCCGGCGAGAAGAAAGTCATGCCTAATGGCCAGCTCCTGGGAGGTCGAGAGTATCGATGCCGGACTTTCCTCGTCCCTAATCGCGGCGACAAATTATTTATGTTGGCGACAGAGTGCGCGAGAGTGCTTGGGTATAGGGACTCATATTTGCTTTTCAACAAGAACCGATCGCTGTTCAAGATCATAGCGAATCAAGTGGAGAAAGACGACTTAGTCTCCCAGGAAATACTTCCCTTCTCCTACAGGTCAAGGCAGATAGCTATTGTCACGGCGCGATCGATGTTTCGGCAATTTGGAAGCAGGGTCATAGTTAATGGACGGAGAGTGCGGGATGATTATTGGGAACAGAAGGCAAGGAAGCAGGGCTTCACTGAAGCCGACCTTGCCGGGGAGAAGCGGCCTGGCGCATCTAAAGCCAGAGAAGCAGCAGCAGAGGCGAATAGCAGCATGGCGTCACTTCCAGGAGGACCTCACGGTGAGATTGTCTATGCGAATACTCCCCAGTTCGGTGGTGCTCCGCAACCGCTTGTTACACCAGGTATGATGGGACCAGGAAGCTCGACCAGAATGCCCATGATAACAGTAGGACCAGATCTGAACGATACGAGGACTCGAGATTACAGCAATTTCATCAAAGGCGGCCCACGGCAGGAGATTACAGGCCCGGCCTATCAGGACAGGACGCAGTCTAGCCCCATCTCCGAGATACACCAACAGGCGCACCACGCTGCCGAGTTCAATAGATCCGTCAATCAACAGCGTGAGATGCGGACAGACTACATGAATAACCTGTGGCGGAGACCCCATGAGCAACCGGCCACTTCTCAGCCTGTTACGACCGAGTCCTTACCCACGACGCGTCCCGGTCAGTCGCCTCATACCGCTCCGGCCAGTATGCACACATCTGGTATCGTGCCGAATCAGAGCCCGCAGATGATGATGACTGCGCCGCCATACTCGCAGTCTATCCATTCTCAGCAGCCGATGAGCCAGACCCCGATGCGGGGAGTTCCCCAGCCGTCCTCTCAAAAGCAGTCGAGGCCATCCAACATCCAACCCGGCGCCTCCAGTAATATTTCGCAAGGCACTCCAGCGTACAACTACGGCTCCTCGAACCAGATGTGGGGTCCTCCGCAGACACCGCAGACGCCCCAGCACTACCCTGGGTATACAACTCAGTCGCAAGCATCGCCCCACCCTCAACAATCACCGGCGCCTCAGCTGCGTCATTCAGGGGGCACTCCTCAGATGCAGCCAAGTACCATGCAATATCACGGAATGCCTGGCCTGGGTCAGGGCTATCCAAATCCCGGGCAAGGAATGTATCCTCCTGAGCAGACACCTAGGCAGTTCATGCCTCAAAATCCTGGGCCAGGACCAGCTGTAACCTCGGCATGGAATAACCCGCAAACATCAACTGGTGGAAGTTGGTGGGCTAACCAACCTCAATGATTACCACGTGGAAATCACCAACCCACGGATAAAGATCACCTTTAAGCAGATGGGACAAGTCAGGCTTCTCGGCGTCGAAACTACCACTTATCTCTAGGTTGCTTTTCGCGGAGTCTGTACATGTACACGAGGAATCTCAAATTGTGCCATCATCTCCTATTCGTATCATCGGAATGGTCCTTTGAATTAAGGAGGCTATAAACCTGCTTACACTATTCGGCCTGGTCCGGCAATAGAGGAGTCAGACAATAGTCTTTCGTCGCATATTTGAGGGATTTGGCTGTATTCACGTTCATTCAGGCACATAAGAAACCGGCAGACTCTGCATCTTGCCCTTTATGAGGCATCATGAGGCTACAGTCAGCCAACTTTTTTTGTCGAAGCTCAATTCTCGGACAGCATTTGCATATACAATTGATACCACCGCGGCTTTCATCGTTGCTACACCATCATCTTACACGCCGTCCTTCATTCGTTTTACAAGGAGGCGAATGCACATTTTTGTCGTTTCATTTTCTGCGATACCCCTTTACACCACGAATGCTTGCAACCCGCTTTGGCTATCGGCCTGCGGATTCTACATATCATCTTGTGATTACCCATAAGGCGACGTTCAGAGGCTTATGACTCCTTGTCTCTGTTACACTATATCGACCTACGGCAAATAGGGGTTGATTTCTCGGCATTCCGTGACACCCATGGCTTGAGCTTTCAGCCTAACTGCCACGAGCCGGCGTCGGTCGACCGTCGATATCATTCATATAACCTTATGGTAACTCGGCCATGCACTTGGATTCAGGGCGTCGGGGACTACTCAGCTTGGCTGTCATTGTCTTCCCCTACACTAATCACTCATGGTCATCGCATATGCATTAATGGCGGGGGGTTTATTTTTTTCCGTCATGGGCTAGGGGGGTTTTTTGCTGATTATCATTGTTCTCTCTATTACCTTTAACTCCTTTGTTATTCGAATTCTCACTGCCGTTTTATGTTACCTTTCAGGGGGAAATTGGAAGCAACACACTTGTCGTCAATCAGCATTGGAGGAGTTTACTCTGTTTCGCCACTGTTGTTGAGTAATTTCGCCATCGTTCGGGTTTAGGTACAACATTTTGGATCGAACGGACTATTCGATCAGGGGCGGTTAGACCTCTTGCTCATTGACTGAGTTCGGGTGTGGCTGTCTGATCTATTTTCTCCATGAACGTTTTTTCCATGGAAACTTTTCGGAGGGTCAAATTTGCATCGCCAGGGATACCGGGATTGTTTGTGTATCGAGCTAGGGTACTTCGCTCCAGAGAGAGAGAGAAAGAGGAAGAGACGCCACTATCGATCATGTTCACACTTAGTTACTCCAAGGAGGGAGTTGCGCGAAAGGCAATGCATCAAAGCGCAACAGGGTAATACAAATCAATATTCGTTGGAACTCAAGACGATCGTCACCGGACTCGTGACTGAATATCAAGAATCAGATGCCGACGGAGGGCTTGTCCGCAGGGCAATCGTAGCCGGAAGATCGACAATAGTTCGTCAATTATGCTAGATCTATTCCGATAGACGAGTGGCAGAGCAACCAACCCCATACCTCCAAATCGTGTAAAGACGGTGAGTACAGTATCCCTTGCTTGAAACAACGGTCATTATTCGAACGTGACGCGAAACTAAGCCTTATTCTTTACCAACCCTCCGAGATTAACTGCGTAAACACCGCATTTCCCCCCTCCCCCAGCTCCCTTAACTCCCCTTCAACATATCCCCTTGCGAATTCTGCCATGTAACCCATCCACGTCTAGATTCTCGATAGCATGATCTCGTTAATCCTTCATCCTTTGTAGGGAACTTTTGCTTAGCTACACTGCTACGCTGCTAATGCCCCCGGTTCATTACTCAGCCAATTATTGGATCGATCGGTCCAGACCGGGCTCATCCATGCGCGCGCCGTGTGCATATGTATGTAGGCGTATGTACGTAATGTATATGTGCGTGTGAAGGGTCTAGGTGTACATATGGCATGGGCGGTTTTTTGTAGGCATGGCATCTTTTGGTAATAGGGCGGCGTCGTATGTAATGCGCAATACCAATATCTCCCACCATACCATACATTATCTAGGTTCGTTCATACATACGCATAGGCACATACATGCGTTCGCAGCCACCAAGCTTACTCGCTTACACTCGATACCCTCTCGAACCAGACCTTCGGAACCAACGGGACGGGATCAGAAAGTAATAACTGCAATAACACGGGGTTGATATATGTCGCCATGTAGCCATGCCATGTATGTGTGGTAGGTAGGAGGTAAGTAGGCTGTCAACGAACACGCATGTAACGCCCTCAAGTTTCCCCGGGGGTATGGCCGCCACACCCACATCAGATACCCCCATAGTCATCAATGCATTGCAGCGCACGAACACAACACAACATAACACATAAACTGACAGACTGGCACCCAGATCTGACTCAGCCCTACCAGTACCAATGAGAGGGAACCGCCGTGTGGAGTTCCCACGCTTTACCTTACTTGCCGCTGCTGCCGCCCCTTTTGCCTTTCTGATTCGACGCACGTTTTCGAGGGATGCGAAGGGAAGGAAGGGGGGTGGAAGGTGTAAAGGGAAGGGAGAGGTTGGCATCGCAGCACGTACAGGCCTACATACCTACATGCATACAATACATACTGCATAGTTGGTAGGTAGGCATGTAGGTAGGTAGATTCGTAAGAGTAAATGCGGGCGGAAAGGATGATTTCGTTTCCCCTTTGGGGTCATCCTTGCGTTTTCCACCCCGAAGCGCGCAGCTCCCGAGTCCGTGACGGCGGATCTATATCCCTGCCAAATTTTTGCATTTTTGAATATCTTATTTATTTTTATTTTTATTTTTTCGGGTGATATCTGTGAGAGGTTGTTGTTTGCGAGAAGGCTGATATATTGCGCGTACAAATATATATAGGTACCTTATATATACCTTATATGGGGAAGAGCTATATATGGACAATGTGCATTTTCGTATGTTCCTATATATGGCGTTCCTATGAGGGGGCAAGTTACCTAAGGTGGTACTTAAGGGATTGTACATGTACGATTGCAGGTACATGGCCGATTGGCTGAAGGGACAATGTCCGGGCAGGATGACGATAGGTAAGAAATGGACCTGGGTAGGAAAATTGCGATCTGGGACGTACCCGCATCGCTTGCGAAGCCGAGAGGGCGACAGCCAACTGTACGATGTAACAGCAAAAAGTGAAAAATGAGATAACGAGAATGGGACGATTATGACCCCCGATATTTACCCACTTGCATACATACATACTCGCCACCCAATCCATACATACCTTGGTACTCGTTCGAGTTCGGGTCATCTTAGCTCGATCGACCTTCGGTACATAACGGTTGTGGTGGAGAGTACACGTGGGATGAGCGCGCTGTGGTTGGGTACCAAAAGAACGACGATGTATGCCCGAGCACACGGTTTCACCGCCTCTTCTTTTCTCTCTTGTGGGAGGTTGGCAGGAAATACCTTACCTACCTTACACAGTATGCAGCGTGTACTACTATGTATGTATGTATGTACAGTAGTAGATTTGGGGGGAACGTTGGGGGCCATCACCTCGCAGGAAAATCTGTACGAGATGAGAGATCTAGTGGTTCGTCGCTTCATGTATTGCAGAGGACAGGACCAAGTTACATAAGTGCTGGGGCTGGGTATTAAGATGGAGCCGTGCTTGCTTGGGTTCCCAGCAAATCAGACCGCCAGACGTAGACCCGGACCACTCAGGCGGGTTCGAGAGGTGAATCCTACGGAGATTTTGAAAAGTTGACGGGCTTGGGAGATTGAGGCACGGCTTAATTGTACGGCTTATTGTTGCTTGGCTTCGGAAAGACGGCCATTGATGACTGGAGAATTTTCGAAGCGGGCGTGCAAAACGCGTAATCCGCATTCCTTGGCTTGGCTTCTCTACCCAGGTATGTTCCCTGCTCCCGATATCTCGGTCCGCCGTGAAGCCTTCCTTCAGTTATTGCTGGGGTAGGAACAGCAACCTGTATGACGATGAACAATATAGGGGTACTCCATTCATATCACAGGACCTAGCGATTATACTGTACCTAGATAATAACCAGGACTTGTCCCCATGAAACTAAAATAGTCTCAACACGAACAGTCCACGTGTGACTATTGTGACGTAGTAAATCTCAGTTATCGGTAGTAATAGATCACCCCTTATATACCAGGTTACGAGGACTATACCAAGCTAATAAGTCTTAATTTCACATGTCGAGGACTTCGTATATAAAACCAATGAATACCTAGTCTGCTTAATAGAACTATATTATACCTCTTTCTCCTCTTCTCGGAAAGTAAACACTACTATCACCTTACATGGACGGAAATTCAATGCCACTTCCATAGATACACGAATATCCTCACATCAACTCCCAAAGGCCACCGACTGCGCCGTATCTCCCGCCGAAGTCTACAGCAACGGACATTATAAGGCTGACATACACATACCTACCCTCTGCAAGGGCAGTAGCGCCAAGAAAGTTGGTACCTTTATTCAAAGTACGGTACGTATATGCCAGGACCTATATCAGCTCCTTTAAGACCACGGAAGCTTGAACCAATCATCATTTCTCCGTACCTCTAGTCACCAACAATGCCCCCCTTGTACATCGTAATAAGAAACCTCCATCTCGGAAATTTCCAGGGGTACTGGTGGATAGTACAGATACTTGGTAGGTACCTAAATATCTACCTAGATATATATATGTTTGATTATAAGCAGTTAATACGACTAGTGGAGGACCTGGTGGTCATATGGTCATATGGACGAGCGATTTCGTACCATCTAGGCGACGAGCAGCCGACTTATGCTCTCAGGGTGGTAGCGCCGTGGAATCTTGGGTCACAAGCCGTATAGATATTGAGATATATACGACCGGGTCGACTAGGCTCACAGCAATATAGTCCTACATATACCGTAGATTAATAGACACCTAATTTACTCACTAAAGCCATTATAAGCTTCATACCTTTTTATTCTGTAAATCTGAAAGGAAGCTTCAAGCCATCGTTCATATTACATCTACAGCCACCCATAAAGCCCACGGTAGGAGCCAGAGACACGTGGCGCCAGCACGATGACAGCATCAGACAAGGCCCTTCGCACCACGAGCCCCTTAAGACAACCTTCCAATAGCCGTATAGAACAGTGAGGCAATCAATGTTCTAGTGCCTTTGTCTATAGCACCGGTTAAGCAATAACCACTGGGTCAGGAAGAGTTATCAAGGGACAGCAGTGAGGCCAAGGGTAGCCTCACTTTCAATAGACACCCATAAGAAAGAAGGTGTTAACAGGAAGAGAGAAAAGAAACTTGATTTTCTAAAGGAATTCTACCTTGAACTACTACTACTAGCACTAGGTAGGTACATGGTATATTTAGGTAGTGTGCACGAAACATCGTGAGTTTAGATGATCCGACATACCGAGCACTCCAGGGGTTAAAGAGACCGATAACAAGTGCCTAGCCCAATCTCCATAGCAGAAAGGAGTGGAAGTAATAATGTTCATCTAATGGGAATGAGGCCCCTCTGACAGACATATCACGATAGTCATCACGTCCCATATATCTTATGTTCGTGAAACCGTAGCTGTCATCTTGTCCAATATAGTTGTAAATTTGCGTCGGACAAGATACAATGTCTCGAGGTTAGCTATAGGTAGCTAGGTAGCTAAAACTAATTTATCTGTAAAGACCGAATAGAACGTAAGGACTTCAAAGAAGTTCGATGCTCCTGCTCATGCCAGGCTGGCTCAAATAGGGGGCACTGTAATGACTAATGACTGAATAGACCCCGATCCCAAATTCTCGGTTAACTGTGCTCATCGCACTGACTTCTGTATGGCCGTAGATGTTATGATCACCCCTTTCCATATCATGGTAGAATCCAAGGGCCCTGTAACCGTGCTTGGTCGAATGTGAAGGAACAACAACCTCGGGCTAGAAAGCTCGGCAGGCACCCCTATCCGCACCTCACCAAACCCCCTAGACCCTGGCCCACCGCAGACTAACAGCAACGACAATAACCGGCAGCACACTGACCAGCTCGCCCAGACCGGCGAACTCGGGAGGAATGCGCGCATTGCCGTTGCCTTTACCGGCGCTTTCGAACGCCCCGGCGGCTAATAGCACCGCGAACACGTTATACACGGCGCTCCACCCAAAATTGAATGCAACGCGGCGCACAGCGGCCCGGGATATATCGATCATAGCCAGCACGCCGGCAAGGTCAGGACGCATGAGCACGACGTCAGCGGCCGACTGCGCCACATCCGAGACGCCCGAGTTAACATGGACGCCGATGGTGGCCTGAGCGAGCGCCACGGCGTCATTTGTGCCGTCGCCTACGAACACGACAACGGGCTGATGCTTCTTGCCGTCTTTCTTTTCTGAGAGCAGCTTCTGGATGTACGTCTGCTTGTCAGCGGGCGAGCACCTTGATAGAGCGTTTTCTCTGGGGATTCCCAGGTTAGCAGCTACGGCTTCGACAGTCCTGTCGTCGTCGCCGCTTAGAATCGACACGGCAATGTTTCGTTTCTGAAGTTCTACAATGGTTAGTAGGACGTCTGGTCGAACGGTATCAGTTAGACCGAATACAGCTTCGAGTTCCGAGTTAATGGTCACGCAGAAGGTGCTGAAGCCCTTTGAGTGCGCCTCTTGCACGAGGGGATGAGACTCAGTAGCAAGCCAGCGAGAGTTGCCGGCTTGGATGGATTGACCGTTGATCTTGCCTTCAACCCCTTTACCCGGGAGAGACTTGATCTCATCAACTTTGAGAGCCTGGACACCCTGGCCTTTCAAGTAAGCCGCGACAGCAGACGATACTGGGTGGTTAATATCAGCAAGCAGACCCAGGATCTTTGGAGCAACAACTTGTTGGGATCCCGACGGATATTCTTCTATCCCGACATGAAGCTTGCCGTGCGTCAGCGTACCGGTTTTGTCGAACACCACGTGGGAAGTCTTATGAGCTACTTCCAACGCCTCACTCGACTTGAAGATTAAACCTTTCTCTGCTGCAACACCGCAAGCTATTACGATAACCATGGGGACAGCTAAGCCTATGGCACAGGGACACGAGACAATGAGCACCGTGATGCCGTATGTGATCGCTTGTACTACAGCTTCACTGCCTGATTTACCCTGGTTACGAATTCCGACACCAACCCAGGCAATGAATACAATGAGAGTCAAAGAAATGACGGCTGGGACAAAGTACGATGCCACCCGGTCAGCGAGTTCTTGAATCTTAGGCTTCGAGAGCTTAGCATCATCGACCATTCCTGCAATGGTGCTAATGGTATTCTCCCCTGGCAGTTTGGTAAGACGCACTGTAACGGTACCAGAACCATTGAGAGATCCGGCGATGATCGTACTTCCTGCTCGCTTCTCAACAGGGCGCGATTCGCCCGTCAGCATCGATTCATCTACTTCAGTTACGCCAGAAAGTATTACGCCGTCGGTAGGAACCTGCGCGTGAGGAACAACTTTGAACACGTCGCCATACTGGAACAGTCTGGTATCTATGTCGGTCTCGGAACCATCGCTAGAGATTAGAGTGGCTGTAGAAGCCTGTAAGGTGCGAATGGAGATAGATTCCACAGCCTTCTGGCGAGCAAGGGCGCTTACCCATCGGCCAACCATGATCAGGGTGACCAACAAGGTACTCGTTTCGAAGAATTCACCAGTTGGTAGCGGCTGGCTGGCAGCCAGATAGCCGAATGAAACGACCGAAAAGACGTACGCTGCAGTGGTACTCAAAACGATCAGCAGATCCATTTCGACCACTCTGGAGAATACTAAGCTCTTCAAGGCTTTGGGGTAGAACGGCCCTGCGATGATGACTTGGACAATAGTCGCTAAGGCTAGAGACACACTACCGTATGTGACTGGACGCTCTTCCAATGGAGCCCAAGCCAGCACCAGGACAGGTACCGTCAAAACTGCCGAAGCTAGGGTCATCCAACCCATGTGGCGAACGTGCTTGCTCCCTGCAGCAAGGGACGGATCGGTCTGGGGAGGGGCAAGACTTAGAGGAGTCCCAAAGCCTCTATTAACAAGGTCACGGGCCCCGATAATCTCGGGATCGAAAGTTATACGAACAGTTTTCTCATCGACGATGTCTACATTCTCTACTCCTAGAGGTAAGGACTGTTGAACGAATTCCTTCGCTTCTCCAGGAGGGATAATATCGAGAGTCGAGCCGTGGGTTGCAATTTTCTCGCACTTGAACTCGGTGGTCCTTTCAATATGCCTGATGATGTCCTCCGGTGTAGCTAAGCTAAGGTCCAGCTGAAATTGAACCCTAGCCATGACAAGGCTTGTTTGGAGATTGTTCACGGCATCGACGTCGCCCAAGGTCCGCCGCAGTTTTGTCTCGCAGCCGGTGCAAGTCATCCCTGTGATGCCAAGTACGACACGCTCAGAACCGGACAGACCCTTCTCAACGTTGGTGATCTTAGTATCTTTACACTTGTCCTTTTCTGCTACGTGCTCAATTTCAACGTTTGTATTCTGCTGACAACAACTGGCTTTGGAAGCTGAGTTCTTTGAGCAACAGCTATCTTTCTCAACGAGTGTAACGATGGGCTTCTCCTTCGCTCCACTGCAGCAGCCCTTGGTACAGGATTTCTTAGGTCGAGAACCTGAGGGGGACGATTTGCGCTCCGAAGGTTTCGAGCAACAACTTCCTGTTGTTTTCGATCCGCAGCTTGAGATAGGCTTCTCTCGAGACCTAGGGCGAGTGCTTTTCTTTGGCCCGCGCTTCCTTTCCTCCGACGAAACTTCAGAGGCTGCGCAACATGACTCTTGGCCCAAGGCGATAAGTGCTCGGCAAAGGCACCCTATAGCTGCGAGTCTAGTTTCGTATCTTTCACGGATTGACTTCGCCTTGGAGACAGAATCCATACTAGTGCTAGTCGTTACCTCATCGCCTATGAGAAGGTCAGGATAGCTTATCCGAGGACGGCGGTTATGATATTTACCTTTCTTCGCTTCGTCGGCGGTCTCGCGAAGCACAAGTCGGTCGATACATGTTACTTGATTGTGTAAGCCAGCCAACTCGCCCCTTTTGATGAAACTGGAGGTGGTTCCAAGATACTTACCATCGCAGCATGGCTTCTGTTTACCCTTACAGCAAAGTGGCTCGACTTCATTAGACTCGGCACCAGAGCAGCACTTGTCCTTACAGGTTTCCTGTGGAATATCGTCTGACTGGTCACAGCAGTCGTCTTCGAGCTCATCTTTGCCATCACAGCAACTATCCTGGCAACCTTTATCGATAACGGCCTCTGCATGCTTGCAACAAGCGTCCTTGATGTCTGGCTCATTCTGTGATACACAGCAACCGTCCGAGCATGCGGGAGTTACAGTTGGTCCCGCAGGCTCACAACAAGTATCATTAGCGACCGAATCGCCGTTGGATTTGCAGCAGGTATCCTGACAATCAGACGTCACACTTGGTTTGGCAGGCTTGCAGCATTCGTCGCCGCACTGCGAAGCGGCTACGACTGCTCCACAGGCGCCAGGTCCCTTTCGCTCGCTGCTTGAGATTTCCGGCTTGCAACAGTCATCCTTCTTAGCGTCCTCCAGACTATTGCCGCTGGTGCAGCAACCTGATTTACAACAATCGTCCATCTTCTGAGGCGGCGGTTGGAGAGCGGAGCAGCATCCTGAGCTACAACCCTTATCCTCCTTCTGAAGTTGCGGCTGAGATTCTGAAGCTGAGCAACAACCGGCAGTGCAGCCGCCTTTCTCCTTGGGTTCACTCATTATGCTCGCCTTCGCATCAACCGTATGGATGATGAAGTTTTTAAGTTAAGACAACCTGAAACGTTCTCAAATACAAGAAAATTGGCAATCACGGAGAAAGATATCAAACATCCGATTGTCACCGCCGTGTTCGGCCGAATCGAGGGGTAGCGGTGTCAGGGGGTAACACCGGTGAGCCGATACCTTGTCTTCCTTGCCTATCGGATAGCATTTTTTATAGTTGGTCGCAACGGTAAAGTGTGATGACCTATAAGTTTGCTTGGTATAACTCTATAGGTGCCCTTACCTTACGCATGTATAACAAGATAACAAGATAATTGGTGTTGGGGATAGGGGACAAAGCAATTATTATCTTCCGAGGTCGGCTGTTCTCAGCTGCCAGCTAAATGGCGCAACCAGGGCCATTTAAACCTCCACCTGCAAACATCAACTCCAAACACTTGAACCTTTGCACTCTCGTGTCTCTCGTTTTATGGTGCAAACCTGATATAGGTATAATCATTACAACTAAGCGTCTCTCAGTCGAAATAACCCGAGCAGTCTGCCCAGATTCAGGTCTACACACATCGGATGATCTAGTATCCGTTTGTTCATAGGCCATTGGCGAATATAAGTGTACAGATCTTATACGCCACGAGAGTTCGGCGATTTTCGAACGTCTCACTTCGCATATCGCTCAGAGAGGAACACCTTTGAATGCAGGCGTCAAGTTTCGGACCGTTTCCTATGAGAAGAGAGAAACATAACATGGGACGCAAAGAGACGTCATCGATGGGTTTAATGAACAAGAGACATATTCCGCCCATCGAAGGCTTTGGAAGATTATGCTGACTCGCTTGGCTTAGACTCTCATTTAATATGTCAATATTACAATATTCGGCAGCAATATTTGAGACACGGCTGATAGCAATACTAATTTTGAAGTTTCGCATTCGAGCAAGATGGAAATTAGAAACTTCCATGCCTAACGCATGTCGATGAGTAACGTCGTGGAATTGGCAACTCGCGCGGACTGTGTGTTACATTTCATACTGTGAGGCTTGTCCGCCTCTGACCTTCTAAACGAAAGCCGATTCGAGCTGTACACGGTCGATTAGATCTATCTATAAGGAATCTTATTTCTCACATGTTCCTCAAGAGTACCTATGAGACTAGGAACAAAACAGAGGGTCATAATGGAGAAAATACCCACAACGCTCCTTGTTCAAGGGATTAGAAGAGAATCAGACTCAACGAATTACTTAAGATCTTAGCAGGACAGGAAGACTCACCGTTGACGAACACGGCGTCACCGAGAACATGGAAAGAAACACCTGGTGTCTTAAGATATCCATGGCCACACGTGATGGGCGACCAGGATATATGATTGTGTTTCTGAGTCATACACACGATCAGTAATCTCATTCAACGACGAAGATTTCTCCTAAGCCAGGAGAGATTCTAATGACGATCCACAAGGAAGTCCTACGGTATACCCTATTCAGCGATCCTTGGAGTACAGCTCACAGAAGGGGGAAAAACCGGCGAGGCTCATGTCATTGTCACCCACCAATCTCACCATGCATGCACACCTGGATAGCCTCAACTTGCTATATCCGGTCTCACGTAGCGGATATCCCCACCGTTACACGTGCAGTTGAAACGAGGGACATTTAGTCGAAGAATCTTGTACCATGTACTATCAAATGCCGTTGGCATGTCAAAGCGAAGCGAAGTGAAGATCACGTAAGCCGTTCTGCAACTCAAGAGTACTGAAACTGCTTGCTAATACACTGGGTGGCTTATTAATGCTATACTCTCCGGGGCAAAATTGATACGACATATATTCTAGCCAGGAGCCCATGTGACGGTGAACATTAAGTAGAGATTACCGTATTGTATAGCCACTAAAAGCCCTTGTAGTTTTGCACAAGGACTTGCTTACGCCCCTGAATACAATGTCATCTTCACTCGGCCATCCTCTCCTCCGTGAGTTTTGATCCCCTCATCTGACTCTAGGTTCTGAACGAGCTAAAATAGACCGCCCCACGCATCAGCCATCACAGGGGCCTTCGCCCTCCCCTTCGCTGGATACTACATCTTCCTCTCGACTCGGGTGGGCCTTAGGCGCATCACCCAGAGAGTCGCCATCGGGGACAGGATACCCCAAGACTCCTCTTCGAGCCCCAGTTCTAATTCCAAACCCGACTCCTCCGCCAGCATCACCACAAACGCCAAAGGCATCCGCACATCCAACGACCCTCTCCTCCTCGCCACGCGCGCACACCAGAACTTCGCGGAGTATGTACCTCTCGCGCTTCTGCTGTCCGCCGTCACGGAGCTCAACGGCGGAGACCCGAAGAAGCTAACCGCGGCGTTGTCGGTGCTCTTCGTGTCGCGCGTGCTGCACGCCGAGTGGGGAATCATGGCGCGCGACGCGCTGGGCGCCGGACGCCCCGTGGGTTTCTACAGCACGATTGCGGTGATGGCGTGGCTTGCTGGGTGGGGCGCTTGGTTGGGGTTGGGACTGTAGGGAGAAAAAAGTAAAGAGAAAAGTAAAAGAAAGCACAGAGTAAAAGGGGAAAGGGGCGGTGGTGAGTCATGAAAAACGGATGGGAGTAGGTTGGCTGAGACTTACATTGTGTAAAGTGGAGAAGGGAGAGGAAAGGTGATAGAGTTTGCGGCGCTCTCGACGGAGGCCTCGATATTGGTGGAAAGAAAGAGTGAGGAAGAGTATGTAGCTACGCGTAATACAATGCGAGCTCAATTCATGTTTGTCGAGCGAAGCTGCGTAAGAGGCGTCTTTGCTGAGAGCTCACTTGAAGATCTTTAAAGTATCTAAGGGGAGACCCGAACGTACATTAGAGTACCTCTATCTGGTGGAATAGGGGTCGGGTGTCAAAACTTTGCGTGTGTAGATCGCGTATCTGTCCAACGCCCCTATCACGGGTCTAGAATCTTGGCTATTTCAGCCATCAGAAGACGGGTCGGGGAGTTTCCGTCTGTTGAAAGGCGGAATATGCCATGGCTTCGTAGTGGATATCTAAGTTACCTGGTATTACGATTATTTGTCAAACCTTCAAGACTACGGAGTTTGATGAGCCTGTGTATCGACACTGACGCCATGTCCCAACACTTTGCATGCAGAATTTTACAATTTCTCCACAACATGAAGGTCAGCACGAGGTATGAGGTTGAGTCGCGTCGTCGAAGTTAATAAAATTCGTAAGACTATGGCGTCCCTAGTACCTAGAACTCTTCTCATACAAGCGCGTCCTAAGTAACCACCACAGTAGAGGCGAAATGAAACTTCATCGTAAGACAATAGTCCACTATAAGCGTATAAGTGGCTGACATCACATCACCTATATGTACGTAAGGCTGTCGGGAGACTTCCCCTAGCATGCACTTGAAGCCAACCGCAGCAAAAACTCACTCTCATGCTCGAGCTCTGAACCTATCACACGAAACGAGCTATACGACAATACGACGAGATAATGAGAGTAGATAAGCCAGATGGGTAATTTGCGAAAAGCTGCAAGATCCACAGACCGACATACAGCAGAGCCCATCGGCCCACTAGCAAGGTCGCGTCGGTCCCATAAATATGGGAAGTAGGTAGGTAGATGAGTTTGCTGTCACAGTGCAGCGTGATTCGAACGGCAGCGGGGGCTGCTGCATGCGCAAGGCGCAGCGAACCAGCGAACAGCCAAATACGACATTACGGCATGAACACGTGAACAAACTGGACATGTATGTAACGTGCAAGCCTCGCTTTGCCTTTCGACCGAAGGCGCGCAAGAAATACCTACATAGGTACCTACCTCCCAGCCTACCTAATATAGCATACTTCTCACCACTCCTTTAGGCCGAAGTGAAGCGCGCTCGCAAGGCTGTCGTAAGTTTGTTTAAGTTGTTAAAAAAAGGAATGGATTGTCGTAAATACGACGATGACAAAACGATCAGTAAGACGGCCGCCGCGTCCAAGATCCCATGGATCTAACTTAACTCATCTCGGGGGTTCAAGTTACACGGGTGCCGGGGAACGTGGGTTCCGGCTACGGTCCTAGTACACACCTACCTACTTAGTAGGGCATACTTAAAAGGGCAAGCTTAAAAAGGGCCTAAACAAAAAAAGACTTACTATGTATGAAGGACGGCGTTCCGGCAGTTAGATGCGAGACAAGCCCATCAAGGGTTACGTCAAGCCATTCCCCCAAGGGGGCAAAGATCGACCAACCTTGCTACGCCATACGCCCAGAGGTCTGATGTAAGTTCGGCATTTGGGGTCTCTGTTGGGTTAGGTGCCGGCGCTCGCACTCCATGTCTTGTCCCCATCTGGTACGACGAAGGGAAAAGCGGGAGGCCTAGAGGTAAAAAAAAGTTACCGTTGTGGCGGGACCCAATGAGGTGGATTGGGCCTCCTTCCACTTCCCACCACGCCTAGCCTGCTATGTAGGTCTGACTGAGAAAAAAAAAAAGTGCTCGTACTGCATGTCTGGATCAAGGGTTTCTTGTCAGCACTCTACTACTGCTGATGAATCAGCCACCTTCAGGAACCGGAGACTATGTAAGATACATGTCTTGTAACTGGGACGGGAGAACATATTCTGTCCACAACGTCAGGAGAGGCTGGTGTTAACTCGTGAGAGTTGAAAATAAGCGTTTAGGAGATTATAATCGCCATTCGAGTTTGTATTTGCTTCTCACTAACTCAGCAGCTATGTAATAGACTTCCATGCAGTGGTTATTCACCCTCCAATCCTCCCTTGACCACCATTAGAAATACTAGAGCCTTCAAAGAATGGCCGTTTTTTTGATACTCCATATATATAACATAGCATCAAGAAAAGTCTGACCCTCAGGCTCAGTAGATAGACACTCATACTCCTGTTCAAAAATGTGTGAACATCATCATCCCCTCCAGATAAATCAGTGCTTGACCAGACGCCCGGAAGATTAAAAGTCCTAATTGGGGGTATTGGAGACCAGCGTGTAGATTGATTTCTCGTCTCTGGCGGATCAATCAAACGAAAGGCGAACAGTAATCCAAACATCCACTCCCTATCCCTTCCGGTCTGCTCCCCTCTCCATCCCGGGGTATCAGTTATTTTGCCAATCCAAGCCCAAGCATTAGCAGTCATTACATTAAAAAGAGAACTTGGTTCGAGTACATTGCTTCGAAAACATTTCCTTATAGATTTTCCTTGTATATTTCCTTGTAGGGAGCTCATTGTTTGAAAAAATGGACCGAAATGCTGTTTTGAAGTCTGAAATTCGGGGTCAATGGCGGAGAGTATAATACACGGGACCCATTCATATAAGTGGGTTTCATTAGTTCAGCTTCCCCGAACTGGATGTCGTTGGGTGTAGTTGAATTGAACCATTTAAGGCACGGTCTGGTTGCCATCGAGTTACTTGTCTTGGTGACTAGTGTAGTCCTGAGGTGTCATGTTCTGAGTGAACTGAATCTGCTTTGACCTGGGTTGGTTCGGAGAAGACTTCGACGAGTTGACCGACTCGTTAGCATCCCAGTCAAATTGAGTGTTTCCCATCGTGTTGTGGCCAAATGAGTTTTGGTCTTGGGTAGAACGCATCATACTAGGATACAAGGGCGTTGTTGGGAGACTTCCGTCATTCAGCTCAGCATAGCTGGGCATGTTGTGCATGCTTAGATCAGGGAACTCGGCTTGGAAGAATGGCGTCAGTACTGGTTGGTCGGTAGGAAACTCGACCGCGGTACTATACGGATTGGCGGTAAAGTTGTGGTTCCCAAAATGGTTCAGGACACCCGGTGTGCTTGGTGGCGTCTTGAGATTACCCTGCTCTTTGAGTTCTTGCATGATACTAGCAGCAAGGGTACCGCCTAACAAGAATGAGTTGTCATCGGAGCACGCAGATGACACTGTCGGTTCTCGAATACCTTGCTGGTCGATAACGGCCGGCGTCATTGGTGTAGGGGGAGCTGCTCCAGGGAATGTTGCCGTAATAGGACCCACTGGCGACCGAGTATGATATTGCAGCAGGGCTTCGGCGTTGCGGTTGTTGAAGAACATGGGCGATCGTGGCCCCGAGCTGGATTTTTGAATTCTCCCATGCATACTGCCAGCAGTCGAGGAAATCCGCCGCATTGCTGATGCAGGGCTAGAAGGATCTATTCGCTTTGATCCATCCAGCACAGGTCTGGGTCCACAACCAAGATTGTACGAGCGGCTTCTCAACGAAGCAGTCTGAAGAGCTGCTGGTCGCGGGATATTCCGCCGCGAAGCAATATTTGCGGGTGGCGGGGGCGACTTGAAAGAGTCAGTCGGAGTTGGTATCCCTTGACGCATCATCGTTTGTCCATCACTGACAGGTGTACAGGCGCTTTCCTCGTGGCCGTGAATCGATCCCATGGGACTTCCATTAAGCCCAGGAGTTTCGAAGGTCGGCTGCGATTGAAGATATGGTGTGACGGTCGAGGCCGAAAAACTCATATCCATGATGGAGAACTGACTGCCATGGTTTTCATTTGTCGTACACTGCTCATCGGGTGAGGGTAGATTGCTCGTCATATTGGTCGCCTGTTCATCCCGGCCGACATGCCCGAAACTCTGGGGAGAAGAGAGGTAAGGACTTAAACCACTGGAGTAGTTGTCACATGCAAGGGCATGGGCAAGCCTAGTCGCATCCGAGTGCGAGAAATCTAGGGACAACGGGGACTGGATATTATCGCAGGCCTCGTCCTGATGGGGAATAGAGTGGACCTGCACTGGAGATGAATTAGAACTTTCAGAGTCGGGGGAGCCATCGTCACAGTCCTCATTGTCGAAAGAAGCATCGGTCGCTTCAGATGTCGAGTTGAGGTTAGGGAAAGCAGCAGACGAAGGTTGCACGCGCCGGCGGACACTGTCACTTGCGATCTCTGAAGCTCCGCTTGACAAGGTCCCATCCGGTGAAATGGACTCAGAGCCGTTCTTCTCCTCCTTCGTTCGCGCTTCATATTCCTCCTGCTTCCGTTCCTGCTTAGCCTTAGCGCGCCGGTTTTGAAACCAATTCTGTTAGGACCAGTTAGCACCATGGTTAGAATAAAAGAGGCGTATCAAATACATTAATCCGCGGTCGTTCTAGACCAAGCCCGTCCGCGAGTTGCGCTTTCACCGAGCTTGAGGGCTTTGGGTTTTCCTGGAATACTTTCTCCAGCTTATCAACTTCTTCCTTGGACAGGCGCGGTTTGGATTCCGTCTTGGGATCAGCCAACCCATTTCGGTCGGTTAGGAGATGAGTGCGAGGTTGTTGATAGGTATATAAATACTGAAAACCAGGGAAGCCATGTTGCATAGCGTACTGGTTGTCGATATATTGCATGCCGTTGCCTTGCTGGAAGTTGTATGCCGGAGCAAAGCTTGACTGAGCGTGAAAATGCATGTTCATGTTGTCCTAGGCAGTGGCCGAGAGGGTTACAGATTAAACATATATATTTAGATATTTTTCGAGTTCGGCGTCCGAGTCTGATACTGCTGATAAAGAAAACACAGGCCGAGATATTAGGCGTGAGGTCGTTCCGTGAGACCTAGGTGATGGTGTATATACTGTGGGCCTGGAGCGAGTGTGATTCTGCTATAAGGAATGACTGAGGGTCAGATACCCGGACAGAGGGCAGTCCAAAGGATTGCTGAAGAACGAACGTGGTGGTGAACTGAACTGAACTGATCCCCGAAGCACAACAGATACTCGCCTTAGTCGAGGGGGCAGAGCCGGTATAAGAGTAGGCAAAAAGGCCAGATGCTAGACGACGGTAACCAAGTCAGAGTGAGACAGAGCTCACTTTGAACCCCCCAAAATTCTCTTGAGACCAGAGACAAGCAGGGCAAGGATGGATCAAAAACAAATACAGGAGTTGCTAGAGAGCGGGAAGGGAGAGAGGGGGGAGGGCGTGTAGTCAAGTAGTCGTAGGCCTGTAGGCGGTGGGTCTCCTATGGACCTTGCACGAACAGCGAACCGGGAGGTGTGCAGGTACATCCGCGGTACTACATGAAATTGGGTGGAGGTGAGCGAGGATTCGAGGAAAGGCTTGGTGACACTGGTCGCCGACAGGGTACTTTAATGTACAATGTGTACCCCCTGGTACCTCTCCAATTGTTGTTTATTCAACCAGATCTAGTTTCCAGCGTCTACCCGCTACCGCAGACGCGGAGCATTTTTTTTTTATAAGCAGGGTAGCGCATGCTCAAGCGCTGACTTGGCTGGATAGGCAGCTAGCCCGGCTGGGATTGTGGCTGGCCTAGGCGGGTTGGTGCCGTTGGGGCCCATCCATCTCAACCAGACCAGCAGACCACCACCAGCGCATCGAAACACCTCTGACAAAGTTAACCCCCCCCCCCCCGAGAAAGGAGGTCCAGAAAGGCGCCGCCAAAGGCCAGAGTTGGATGGGGGCCTGCGGAGGGGGGCCACTACTGTAGCTGGCTGGCTCACCCTGCTGCGCGTCACTGGGGCTACTGGAGAAGCAGTTGGCATTGTACCGACTACGTACATAAGACGTGGGCGAGGATGAAGGTTCCCTCACCGATCATACATACTTCTTAGCTGCGTGATCCCTACCTAGTAGAGCGAGGGCAGACAATTGTCGTGGGAGGGATAGCCAGTGATTACTCTCGCAGTCTTGTCAGAAAGTCCACAGTACAAGGCGTCACACACAACTTGTGTGTGAATGTATTGTACGAATAACGTATTGTGGAATCTTTGGAGGTTCCGCCACACTAAAGAGCAGCCCGACCAGGCTGGCCCCTGTCTTGGCTTCCCTGTGTCTATAGTACCTGGGCTGGAAATTAGGGATCTGAAATTGTAAAGAGGAAGACGTATGAGGAGGCCTGAACACCGGACGAATTCAAGCTTTTCGGGTCTTGCTTGAAATGCGGGGGGAAGGGCATAATTGGGAAGCTAAAGCAAGGTACAGGTCTTAACAAGTCTTAATGAGAAACTCTATATCCTCCCTTCAGATTGCGAGCGACAAGTCGAGCAAGCAATGGAGGAAGCAGGTCACAGGGCGCCCAAAGAGAAAAAGGGATGGGCGAATTTTGGGCATGCATAACTGGAAATGGCATAAGGTTGCTAAGGGTCGCTGTTGGCCAAGCCAGGCAAGGCAATTTGACTTTTTTTACTTTTCGACTTTAAGTGGGTCCTGTACACAGTGCGCCATTCATTACTGTAAATGCTATCGCTCGGAGCCTTGGCATGCCGTCCAGCCCGGTATAAGTGTCATATGACTGACTTATGTTCCCTCGACGATGGAATTAGTGCTGTTGACTTTATTCTCGATGGTGGTAGATTTCGCGAGAGAACGATCGGCAAGCCTCATAGAAACTCTCTGACGTTATCTAAGAGGAAAGGATCCTTCTAAAGTTTATAGACCATAGCTGCTGACTTACAACCGGTTGTTACTAACATCCTGTCAGATCCAATTTGGAAGACGGACCAATCAATTGCAGTAATGGTCCTAGTTTACGAGGAACGAAGCGTACTCGGCAACAAGGGAATAGACCAAATGCCTGTTTAAGAGCAGCTATAGCATAAGCTTCTAGCTTAGTCGGTGCTCGTTAATGATTGCGAGAACTGTTGAAGAAACACGTAATATCTCTTTGTCTAATACCTGAGCAGAAGTATTACGAAGAGCCGAAAGGGGTTTCAGCAAACCAAGTTGTCTGAGACTTGGGTTCTAAGGTAATTTCTAGAGTAGGAAGAAACGAAGGGTTCGTAGTTTGCAATTTGACAACATCTCAAGTAATCCTTCACCCATGGGCTTATGACCAGTTGTAAGACCGCGAATACCGTGATATATCCTTGAATATCTGGAATAGCCTAGCTACCACGAGGCTAGCTAGGTTGTCATAGCAGATACCGGTATGTCAAGGATGGAGACATGGATACTTGATCTTCAAGTTGATATCATAGTCAGGGTTTCTCGAGCATTATTCCCAACAGGGCCGTGTTGCAATTGTTTATATACTGTGAATAGGATCACAGCTTGCTGTGGAGACTTGCCCGGATTCGCTCAACTCCCCTGAGACTTTGACAAGTTTTTCGTCTAAAAAGGAAATCTCTTGAGTCAAGTCACGAACAAACCTTTCCCAAAGGAGATTCGAGATCCACCGACCCAAATGTTGTAATCGCAAGGTACCTACAGAATGGGCACATCCATGATCAGTGATGGACAACATGGTATCCCCGGATCTGGGTACTTAGATACTTCAATTGACAGGCAGCCTTGACGCAATATGTTTTTTTTTCTTGTCGCTTACCTCTTCAATTGACTTCGCATTATCATGGAACCCCATCCTTTAAGGTTGCCATCAGCCCTGGCAGACCCTCGGGACATATTACTTCATCTGCCGAGCTTGACGCGGATGCCTTCGGAAGATTATCGTTCGTCTGATCTTTTCTTAGGTTTCTTAGGTGTTGTGATGGTGCCAGCATTTCATTCGATCTGACTACAAGCTAATGGTTTTCGCCTCGCTTCCGCTTTTGACTTCTTCTCAAGGAGACCCCGGAGGAAAAGTATGTAGCGAGCCATCCTATCTCGGCACTTTAATAAGATTTGAGAGGCTTATGGCACAAAAGTTAGTAATTTCGCCTTTTTCATCTCACGTTCGATATCAGCACTCATCATCATACTTCCATTCTCTCTAATCGGGTGTCTGATGAGATGTTCAACCGATGAGAACTCCACCTCTTTTCATGCTAATCAAGCCTTCCGGCCGCATTCGGCCTCACAATTTCGCAATCCGCTAGCTTGGTCTCTCTCTGCTGCACCCTTATCATGCACGTCTAGCATCGGCGCGAATGCCATCGTGCCCATACCCGTGTTTCCGGGCCACGAAAAAGAAAGGAGGTCAGAGTTTGACAAGTGCCTGACTAAATATCGTAGACAATCGCTGATAGGGCACCTGAAGCCACTTATGATGCAAAGTGATCTAAACCGGTAGGGACCGAGCTTCGCTGATATGAGAACTTACTTTACCTTCGAGTTTACTGGGCACTCGTGTCAGATGCATTGCAGCTTAGCTATTCCCGCCCGAGGAATGAAATTTCAACATCTCGCAGGTCAGAGTTGCATTGCTCCGAGCTAGACGCCGCCTTTTCTGGCGGCTTTGCGATTACTATGTCTGTCCGTCTCCTGCAAGATTTTCAGCAATCGCCGAAGCTGGGCAGTATACGATGATTGGCTCTTGGCCATTTCTTCTGAAGTTCCCAAGAGCGACTAACTCAATGCACACCATCTACACAGTATAAACTTGCCCGTATTCGAGGCCCAACAGCTCGGTACCGATGGGAGATGGCAGTTTATGGCGTGATAAGCGGGAAAGCTGCCTACAGCTCAGCTTAGAGCTAACTGGTTTTGATTTTCTTCGTTTTCTTCGTTTTCTTGACCCTAGCCAGCCCGGCCCAGGGTCTCGTCAAAGTTCTCTTCTCGCTACCTTGTTATGCTCGACTAAGCAACACTGTCCTGAACGAACCAGGGGGTACATGTGTACTTGTACATGGCCTTTTGAAGATAATAAGTATTTCCAGGACTACTATTACTTACTCCATCTATAATGGAGATGAAATTCTTCATGTTCCTTCCGAACGGATTCCTAAGGTCCCTAACGTCATATGACTTGATTACGATAGCGGCTACCAGGAATCAATAATGATGTCGCAATAACATTCACCTTAGGGTCACACACAATGTTGATTTTCTTAAGATGTGCAATATAGGGGAGGCCGGCTGCTTGGTACCACAGGGGGGGCAAGTGGGGATGCCCTGCTGGAAATTTGGGGTTTAACTTTTTACGGGGTCGCATTAGTTCCCATCCATGGATGTAAGCGAAAATCGCCAAGCTGAGCCAAAGGGCTGGGACTCCAGTCCTTGCCCAAAAAAAGGTTGTCTTTGTCAAAAGTCCCCAATCAATCAGTCAGCATGCTTGTAAGTGCTGCATCGCTGCATCAGCCGGGAGAGACATACATACGGAAATAACCTTCATGTCCACCCTCTCTGCAACTAAGGAGTTTATTATGCTCCTTGGTGTTGGAAAGAGGGAAAAGGGAAAGAAAAGACTTTCGGGAGGTCATCTCACTCTAAAAGACGAGCGGAGGTATTCATTCGTCGCCCACAAGAGACTACTTCTCATTACGGTACATTAGTACAGCATACGTGGTACGATATGAGGTACGGGCGTCCACTCGGGAAATGATCACCAGCTGGTCCAGATGTCCGGATAACCTTCTTCCCTAGAGTGGGACAGGTCCCTGATTCCCTGATTCCTTAATTCCCTGCCGTCACCTATCGATCTGTCGTCCGGCTCGAGCTACGGATTACAGCAGACAAGATGGACAAGATGGATATCGGACAATATGTCGGGCATATCGGTGCCTGTTCTTCGGAGCAAAGGGCCATATACCACCGCCCAAGTTATGCCGCTAGTTGGATGAATGTGAGAGGTAGCCTTACATACCTAGGTATACAATCACTACCTATGTATGTACGTGCCATAGGTACGACACGGGATTGGACCACCCTTGTCGGTGCAGCTGTATGTACTTCGGCGTAAGTTTCCACCCGATTTACATCGCCGACTTATCTTCTACAACGAGGCTCTCGTTGGCTGTACTAAGCGCAGTACATCCAAGAAGGGAGCGCCATGTTGCCGGTCCAGACACACTGGGCCCTCTGTCATATCTACGGCTTCGTATAAACCGTTCTTCAGCTTCGTCTCCATACCCACCTTAAGGATCCAATCCCCCTATCAGTTGCTTGGACCCCATTGCGACAGCGCTACATAGCTCGTAGCCCATGCCCCCCCCCCCCAAGCGCCGCGCTGAGATTCGCAATAACATGGTGCCTTACATTTCGGCTTGCAACTTCGGATCCTGTTCTACGAAAAATTGCAGGTTGCTCCGATTATATCAGAGTTGCGTGCAAAACTCGGTGCATTTGTCATCTGGCAGTCTGGGTAGCTCTCGCCGGTTACGAAGCCATATTGCGAAACTGTCACCCAATTCAAGCGAATTCCGGGGTGGCTATGCTCTACCCGTGAACTGTACCTGAGTCTCTGAGCTGTGATTTGTGGGGCTAAACATCTTGGCAAATTGGGGGGAGACGATTGGATAACGTACGGCTCATTACAGTGGGACCTGAGTGATAAGGGAAAGCTCTAGGTACCACAGTGCAATGTTAGCTGCGGACGGCGCCTTCGGCTAACCCTTTTTTAGTTCTCGCTTTCCCCTGCGCCGCGCATCAGCCACGCTTCACATAACTTTTACATACTTGGGCTGGTAATCTTAACACTCCCCATTCTAGCTACTACGGCAGGTGACAATCAAGCGTCGTAGCTGGTGCCCACGGCCAAATTTTGAATGGCCATAGAAGATCAGTGAATGGTACGCTACCTAGCATCTCGCGTGTCGAGCACGTTGATGCCAGGGACTTCGCCCGGTACGACCGGGCCCAGCAAACGGATTTATCATCATCACTTCAGCAACAGAAGGTCTGGCCAGCTCTAGAGTCTGATGGTGCCGCAGCGGCAGTCATTCCCGTCGCGTAAGGCGAACCAAACCAGCGTTTCGTCAACACGCCGCTGGACCTCCGTATTAGTCTTCCAAGGACGGACGAGATGCCGAAACGGCCATCTTCTTACCATCCAAACCATCCTCAAGACCAGATGGACCAGATGGACCTCGTCCGAGACACAAGCGATAGGCGAGCCGAATATTTCGGCTGCTTCAACCCTGTTTCTCTCAGGTGTTACTGCAGGCGCCATCTTGGTTTTCGAACAACCAGATGCAGGATGCATCGCCTCTCGCTGGGAGAATCTCCGAGAAAACATGTAATCTGCAACTAGACGCTTCGTACAATTAGAAATTCTAGCTTTACAGAGGTCCCCCCAAGTCGGCAGTGCAACCAAATATCGTCGACGCCGGCGCCTGTCTCTCTCATCTTCGCTTTCATTCATAGCATTTGTTACTAATGTGTTCAGAAGAGAATATTCCCGGAGGTGGCAACCGGCCTCATAGACAGTTTGGGACGTACCTCCGTAAGCTGAGCAGGGTACGAGCGATGAAGAAGTCCAGCAAACATATGAACCTTAGTGGCTTATTTCTCGCCGTCTCCGTCTAAATATAATGCACAGAAGTCTATTTCGAAGAACGCCCGCCGTTCATGGCCAGCGATGCGTTCCGGTGCAGCGGCACCGCTGTGACTGATTAGTTAGGTATGTCCAATCACCTCTAGCGGCCCGGAAAGCGATACCCAGTAGCGATCCAGTAATGTGGAGGGCCATTGGCGCCTCTGCACACAACGCAATACGTACTGTACTATATGATTGACCACAGGGGTTATGGGGTCACAGCGGTATTAAGATCATATCCTGGCCCCGGCGGCCACGTGGATCTGACTTTGATGACAAGAGATCCCCTGGGATTTGTGCGGAATGGCTTGCGTCAATTGCGAGGTACCTCCAAGTACCTGACAGGGGAAGGAATTGGGAAATCTTTGGGCTCATTTTACTGCTCCCACAATCACGGCCGTAAGCCAAGGCTCTTGCAGATACTTCATTAGAGCTTCTCCATCCCCAACTCCATCATGAAAGGCTGTGCGATGCGATACGGCTTAACTGCTTATCTCCGACAGGTACTGCAGTAGAACACAGTTCTATCTTTAATTCTGCAATACGACAACGTGGGGGTTTAAGGCAACGCAATTCCTATCATCTCAACAAGCGCCGGCGGTTCGTCTCTGAAGCGCATATTTCAAGTAATATTCGAGCTGAGATCCTGCTTGTTAAGAAACCACCAAGCAACGGCCGCCACTCAATAATGGCAATATCGTAGCTCAGCTCCGCTTTAGCCGCCTGCCTACATCAAAAAGCGTGGGGTTTTCCTTCTTGCGACGGGCCCGAGCACAAGGCCGCAGCAGCTGTGGATTCTAGTTGCGATCAACTCCAAGCTTTGCTGAAATATGGTACGCGCTGATCTCTCATATCGCAGGCACATCTTCACAACCAGATGCTTTGGCGGTGTGCGTACAATACAGGAAACCCGGAGTTTCCATGTACATACTCGTTACAAGCGCTTGGAATGACGAACCGATCGTCAATCAGTGAGTCCAGCCAGCGGGAACTAGTGAACTGCTCGGATTGTTTCAGGCACCAACCAAGGCAATGGACCAGCTTCGAATGAACGTTTGACACAGAGGCTTGATCCCGAAGCCAACGCTGCCTCGTCCATTTCTTGAACCACGATGCTTGCAACGTAGTTGGTGGGTTCAAAATGAAGCGGCGCTGAAGCCTCGCGACAACGTCTGCGCCAACGTTGGCGCGAGTATGGTGAGATGTCAATTTCTGTCAGTCCACTCTCACAGATCCACCTCGAAAGACACCGTTACACCTAGTCAGATTCTCCCAGCCCCCTTTCCCTCCCTAATGCAAAATTATGCATTGTCATTAACTAGGTACCTAAGGTACTCTTTAATGGGCTTGTTAGCATCCTCTTTCTTTTCTTTAATTAGCAACTTCGTTCCTGCAGTAGGGAAAGTGGCTCTGTGTTACCATAGGGCGCAAGCAGCTCGAGTCTTCATAAATTTACTTCCTGACTAGGGTGTTGCTTTGCCTGTACGTCGTGGAAAGGGTATCCTGATCACTCGCTACCCTAGATACGATTCATTATTTCCCCATTATCTCCCCTATCCCAAGGAGCACCGTACACAAACCGAACTATCCCTCTTCCGCTAAAGCTTGGCTCTAGTCACAACGGGGAGGGAGCGGAACTTGCCTTTGTCGGGTTTGGTGGCATCTGATTTAAAATACGATCGGAATTAAGCCGCTATTCTGGTCAATTTTAGCTCTGCTGTAGGTGACGGTGAAGGCAGCCAATGGTCGATGACGCTGTTTATCTACAGCACTGACACCTCTCGTTAGCTCCCCCGCGTCTTCACTTAGGAGTCGATCTTTGCCTAGCGGTCTAGGTCATGCATAGGTCACGCATTCGCCAGCTACTACATCGGGCTTTCGCCAACTGTTCGTGGTTACTCAGGTCGGCGACCAGCCAAATTGACAACTGCGAAGATCATTTCTTGGCGTTCTCATCTCTTGGCAGTCTGCAACTGGCGATGCTGTGTTCACACAACCACAAGGGAAACTGCTGCATGTCTTGGAGATGGTTCATCAGACTTGCACAACGAGGACCCGAGGTTGCTTAAAAAAAGCCTCGTATGCGGCATACAGTACCTTATCAACCGGGTCCTTGCAGTGATCCCTCCCATTCAGGCTACTGCGAACTATAGGTCAGTAGATAATCTTGCCGTCACACCCATAGAGCTCGTTACCTACAGAGAGGATGCGGCCCGTCGTATTGTTTAACGGCGCGCAAAGTTTTACCCCGTATCCATGGCATTGGGATATGTAAAGGCCTTTCACAAAAGCTCCTGAACCCGCAGCGTACAATATGCTGTTTCTTTAGTACCGCGTAATTTACATCCCGACTCACAGCCGAGACCCACGGTAAGCCACTATTGCCTTATTCAGCTTTCGTGGGAGTGATAGCTATGCTCTTCTCAGGCCGGAAAGTGCTTCAAGCAAGTACGCGAACAAGGTCTCGGGTCCTATAGCAAGGTCTGAGAGGGCAAAATCTCGGCGGAACGGACGCAAGGGAGTTTCCGCCTTCCTGTTCCTCTCATTCTTTGCATGGCTAGCACATATCAAGCTTGTTACGTGGCCGTCCCCTCGGGCTCTCGCTGAGCTTTCCGCCTCGTCTAACGGCGGACGCCATGGGCGATCCCCATAGAATGGGTGGACAACTCTCGTCCACTACAATGGCGGCGCCCCTCTGTCATCGAGGCATTCTGTCAGAATGATCGACGTGCAGAGACGGGCCGAGTCGGCATTTAAAAAGTCAATAAACCAATAATAGCAGTGCGCGATGGCGTTTATTTTCGAAACTGCTTTTCTGCAAGTAGCTTGGCAATAACAGACCTAGGTGAGTGACAAGAGAGAGAGGCGTAGAGAGAAATCAGGGTATTCCGTCATAGCAGCCCAGCACACTCTCCACACAGAACCCTATGCTGTGATCACGGCTTTTGTGCGAGATCGAAATGTCTGACAGCGGCACAGCCGGCAGAACGGTTTAATCAGGGTATTACCAGGTACGCTAAATCCAGACGGAGATCGGTGCAGCCTGAGCTCTACTCTACGAGGTAAGGTAGTGTCTCGCATCCTATGTTTCTATTGTGACGGGTATGCTCGTTATTAACTTTTCCGTGACCCGTGTGCGCATCTATCTATCTTCGTGGGGAGAGATTAGGCAGGTAGATTGATTCATCGGAAACATAGATGCCATCGAGTGGCACAAATGCCCAACTCGACGAAGGAACCAGTTTTTTACATTAATTCTCCGCCGTGATCTCCCCCTTCATATCGTGCAGTTCGTATCGTGCAGATAACCTCATCATCGTATCTCCACGCAATTCAGCAGCTATGGAGTCTGATATGTAGGTACAAGACAGGTACAGAGGGCAGCTCGGGCGGCGAGTGGACAGCGAAAAGATGCGAAGTTCCGATAGTGCTGGTGATCGTCATTAATGGCACCCACCGCGCCAAGCCGGGGGTAGGATACGCCTAGTGTAGTGTAGGCGCGCTATTCTTTTCACAGCACTCCTTAGCCCTAGCTTTCTGCCAGCCTTACAATACATAGCAAGCCTCCTATAGGCCTCTTTGTTTTTGTTTTGCTACTAGATACGAGTTCCCCGGCAAATTAGCTATAGATCACTGAAATTTCGCCGCTGGCCAGTCAAGTTGCGCGGAGCTAGGATTGTTTATATAATCGGTCCCCACGCCAGGGTCTATTACGATCGCAGGGTCGTCTCTATCCATGAATGATCTATCGAAGTCCGAGCCCTCCCAAGCGCGGCCTCTCCCGTCGCGCCTTCTAGATCTAGCCTCGTTTTGCCCTCTGTGAAGCCCGATACCCCGGTCTATATGCCGAAGAGCAGACCTATATGTGTAATATGTGACGGCGGGAAATGCCGCGCTCATAAACTATACTAAGGGAAGAGCTAAAAAGACGATTCCTAATAGTCGCTGCCTTGGCGGCTGTGGCTTGGTGCGTTTTGACCTCGAGGTTGCGTTCGTCGCCTAGGTCATTATTGTTTTGGGGGATTGGGGTTTGGAGAGGCTAGGACGGCTTCCCTTGTGTCTCTGAATTATCGATTCTTCATTCCTAGGCACTCCCGTTCAAGGGAGGAGCGAGCGCGTCCGAGATCCGTAGCGTCACGGTGCCGTCGCTGACCCGGACCAGGCTCACGGACCGCAGATCCCGGACGATCCAGTCGGGCTCCGCGGCCTGCACTTGCTCCGCCGTGTGACTCGTGACCAGACCCAAGACCTTGCACCCGGCGGCCTTACCGGCCTTGATGCCCGCGGGACTGTCCTCCAGGACTAAGACTTGCGGGCTGTCAGCGGGAGTCAGACCTAGCTTATCTCGTCCCAGGTCGTAGCATGCTGGGTCCGGCTTGCCGTTGGCTACGGACTCAGCGGTGACTAAGTGTTCTGGACGGGGTAGCTTGAGGACATCCAGCCAGCCCTCAACCAGTGGCACAGTGCCGGACGTCACAATGGTCCAGCGCGCCTTGGCTGCGATTAAGGAGTCCAGTAGGGCGCGAGCGCCTGGAATCTCAACGGCGTCGGCGCCGTGCAGTTTGGGCAGGAGGGACTCCATGTGTCTTACATCTGAGCGGATTGTTAACACGGTGAGTACCTAACTCAGGGGTAAGGGGTGTCGATGTAAATATCCATTGTTGCGGAGTAAAACAGAGTAAGGGAGTATAAGTATAATGTGCACGAATAGAGCCGCAAGGGGGTGACTAGTCAGGGGAACAAAGGCGGCTCTGCCCCTGAAGGGAGGCTTTTTCTTTCTTTCTCGCCGAAACCAAACCAAACCAAACCAAACCAAACCAAACCAGCCACGACGATTTCCCCTGAAACTTGAGACAAAGGCATAGTCTAGACTTACATTCCCAATTAGCCTTCTCCGGGCTGAGGACTTTCAGCATGTCTATGCTTCGCCGGCCGTGGGAGGTCTGGAGGATTACTTCCGGGTCCACGCCAATTTCATTTCCGACACTGCCCCTGATTTAGGATTGGAGTTTTTAGTAGAGGTAGGGGGATGGATGGGGACTCACGTTTGCCAGTGCTTGACGACTGCGGCTGTTGAGTCGATGATTGTGCCGTCCATGTCGAAGAGCAGCCCCTTGAAGGTGACCTCGATGGGAGGAGCGGTGTAGTCCATTTTAGTGTATTGTTCTATGTGACTTGTGTGTGCAATATGCGAATGATCTATTCTAAAGCAGAAATGACTTCAATGAACCGCAGTTAAAACAGCAGTAATACGTATGTAAAACGAATAGAATATAACACGATCTATGAGTATATTTTCCAAGTCTCGGACATGCCTGAACGGGTGAACTTATACGTCTAATTTAGGCAAGCAGAAGCCAGGCCGAGTTAGGCAACTCCGACCTGCCCAGGTTCCGCCTTTTAGTTCGCAGAAATTGAAGCCATCGCGAGGCCTAAAATCTCCACTAACAGGATCCGGTTTTAAGGGTCTTTCAGTGGGTTCTTATCGGTAAGCGGACAAGCGGGGTTGGCCAATCGGCGGCGTGGTGGGGTCTTTATCGTTGGGCGGTGGCAGATGGCAGATCACCTTTTTCCACTAAAATTTGGAAACTTTTTGTGCTGGGCCCGATAACGATTTCATTGTACAATTCCAAGATAATAATTGCCGGGTACAGCAGTAAAAATGGCCAACCACATCACAAAGCCGAAGAGTATGTGCGAATTCTGGCATAGTGACGGAGAATTAACTAACCTGCGATGTAGAAGCAAAGTCGAAGCGGACTCCCGTCCGTTTACGGCACAAGATCGAGAAGGCGTCCGCGGCGAAGCAGCGCAAAGCCAGAAAGGAAGCAAAGAAGAACCCGCAATGGAAGTCCAAGCTGAAGAAGGACCCGGGCATCCCGAACTTGTTCCCTTACAAGGAGAAGATCCTACATGAGATTGAGGAGGGGCGACGAAGGAAACAAGAGGAACAGCAACGACGGAGGGAATTGGCCAAGGCCGCAAAGACGGACGCTGCTAATGAGGATGAGAATGATGAGACGGTTATGGACGGCGCGGAGGCAGAAGATTTTGAGGGTTTTGATGAACAGGATGATGCAATGGATGAGGATGACGTGGACGATGGCTCGAACCCTATGGCGGCACTTATTGCGAGCGCAAGAGCTGCTGCCGAGCAATATGATCGCGAATTACAAAGCGGCGATGAAATGGACGAAGACGAGTCCTCAGACGACGATGAAGACTTTGAAGAAGGAGGCGTCGAACTGCGCGCTCAGTCTTCGTCGCGGAAAGCCCACGATAAGGTCTTCAAGCAAGTCGTGGACCAGGCGGACGTCGTGCTCTACGTTCTAGATGCCAGAGATCCCGAAGGAACGAGATCGAGAGAAGTCGAGCGAATGGTGATGGCCGCGGCGAGCGGTGGCAAGCGATTGATGCTTGTGCTCAATAAGATCGACTTGATTCCGCCGAACGTGCTCAAGGACTGGCTTACGTACTTGCGGAGATACTTCCCTACGCTCCCGCTGCGCGCTTCTGGTTCTGCGCCCAATGCGCAAACGTTCAACCATCGCGATCTACCTGTTCAGAGCACGTCTTCTACCCTCTTCAAGTCACTGAAATCCTTCGCCGCCTCAAAACAATTGAAGCGTGCGATATCAGTGGGTGTCATAGGGTACCCCAACGTTGGAAAGTCCTCCGTTATCAATGCACTTCTCTCACGACTAGGTGGCCGCAACAAAGCAGCTTGCCCTGCGGGCGCTGAGGCGGGTGTTACAACAAGCATCCGCGCTGTCAAAATCGACAGCAAACTGACTCTGCTGGATTCCCCTGGTATCGTCTTTCCCTCAGCACCGAACGGCGAATCGTCTTCGTCGAAGAATGCCGTCGAGGCCCACGCTCACCTCGTTCTCCTTAACGCCATCCCGCCAAAGCAAATCGACGACCCGATACCTGCGGTTACCTTACTGCTAAAGCGGTTATCGGCATCGCCACAGTTAATCCAGAAGTTGATGGATGTGTACGACCTGCCGCCGCTTATTACGTCCAACGGCGACCCCACGACGGATTTCCTGGTCCAGGTGGCAAGGAAGCGGGGACGGCTCGGACGCGGAGGCGTACCGAATCTAAGCGCAGCCGCTATGACGGTCGTAACGGACTGGAGGGACGGAAGGATTCAGGGATGGGTCGATGCACCGGTGTTACCTGTCGCGACTGAGATTACTCCTAAGGGAGCCGAAGCTAAGCAGAGCTCGGAGGGCGTGCCGGCTATTATGCCGGATCAGAAGGAGATTGTTACGGAGTGGGCTAAGGAGTTTAAGCTCGAGGGCTTGTGGGGTGATGATGAGGATACGAAGGCGGCGGATGCGATGGAGCAGTGAGTAATGGGAAGCTTTGCGTTGATGATCACTGAGAAGAACTTGGAAGTGAGACTCTAGGAGTTCCGGGCTTGAAAATGGCTGTATTGAGGGACGTTGCTTCGTCAAACTCAAGTTCGTAGAGAGGGTTTACATGAATATACCAGACTTCACGTGCAACACTAGACTCTAGACACAACATGAATGTAGACCTTGGAAAATGGGTACATGTAGGTACGGTGTAGACTACGAAAGATGTACGAGCGATAATGCGTGCCTATAGTTGTACCAAAGGAATCATTTGTCACCTTCACTCGCCTCGTACTATTAGGTGCTTATGTATCTCGTCGTTCATCGGAAGCTGAAACTTAGCTCATTGCCCGTTATAAACTTATCGTCCATTTTGAATTGTCGGCCTTGGTATTATTGCGACTTAGGGTAATAAATTAGACTGTCTCTTTTAACTCTAATCCCTCGACGTTTCTACTTGCGATTCAGCAAGATGATAGTACGTTGGTGTTACTTGAATCCAATGATTGTCGAAGAAACTTCCATTATTAAAGTTACTTGAGTGTTAAAGCCAATGGCCATCTAATGAGTCACTGCTACAGTGAGCTCTAGAAGTTAATACCACTAGTTATTAACTCTAACGCCGGTGTGATACGATGGTGACATACTTTTATCCTATTCTGCCCTCAGAATACTTATCTGTAATGCTCTTATACGCTGCCCTTAAATAAGGCGATATAGCACAATACCCCCGGCACTCGAAACTTGCTCTCAGCATTGAGTCGGCCCATTTCATGTCCCAGCCGAAGAAACCACAGTAGCTACAATACAAAGCTAAGACTTTCACGACAGGCATACCTGAGTGAGATCACTCGCTATACTGTCATCAGCCAACTTAAGCCCAGTGCTCGCAAGGAGTCAATCAACCATGGAGGATCCTCCCGAGCCGCTCGAGAGCTTCCCTAAATTCACAAGCCTCCCTCCGGAACTCCGTCAGGAAATATGGTCCTACTGTCTTCCGCACCGTGCGGTCCAGATGCACGATTCGCGGCTTATATCACAGCTTCGAAGGCAAAAAGAGGAGGGAGGACGTAAATGCCCGATACTACCGAATTTACCCAAACCCCCCTCAATCTCCCGAGTCTGTCGCGAAGCGCAAAGCTTTGCTCTACTGCACGGCGGCTTGGAAGCTATGTTCGGCACCAGGACACCGGTATGGTTCGACCGGAAACGGGACGTCCTTCACATCGACAGGATTTTCCCGGGAGGTGCGCTGCCGGTCGATGTGCCGGCTACATATATGGATATTCAACCCGGGTTGCAGACACTTGTCTGTAATCCCGATGTCCCGTTAAGCATAGACGTCGGGTTAATCACACGCGATTATGGTCGTTATTACGAAAATCTAATGCCCCCGGCCGATATTGTCGACGGGCGATCCGCCTGCGATCTAAATCGAGGTCTGTCTCACTGGACACTTAAGCGCCTCGTCGAGCGAAAGACTTGTTCTGTGGTCATACGGAATATGACGATATGCATGAGCCACCACGATGCGCTCGCCTCGGGGTTCTTCGGTCTGTTCGCCGAGGACTCGACTGTCCATGTCAACGTGGAAGATACGCAACGAATCAAGGCGCTATCGGCTCTCTGCAAGGAAATAACCGCACCAAGCAGCAGGCGGGAACGTATGAGGGGTTACCGTTGGAGGGAGTACATAGAGACTGATATAGCGTATTTCCTCAAATGTGTCAAGACTATATGGCTCAAGCAGCATGACGTCCTCCCGAGTATGTTCAGCCCGCTTAGGCTCGGACCCGAGATGGAAGAAGGGTTTGAGGAGCTGTTGCGACGGCTTCCGCGGTTTACGTATGTTGTTGCGGTTCACCTTTGCACGGTTAAGCGCGTGGATGAAGATGGTGCTAGCAGGGGGGATACGGATAAGGAAAAGCAGGTAGAGGACGGAGGTGAAATGGGATGTTAGTTATCTCGGGATCTAAGGCCGGCGCTGGTGGCTTTGGGAGCTGTTTGATGGAGTTATTATTGCGGTTTATATGATAAAAGGGGGGTCCAGCAACACATGCATACCCATCATGCCTGAGGTCTCCTCGGGTTATTGTGCCGGACCCTAACACCAAAATAGGGCCGTGCTTCACTTCGGATAGAGGTGACGCCTAGTCTGTGTTTGACTTAGTTGATATTTATCTAGGTATTTTCTCCTAGAGCCTTTATACCAGGCACTCTTCTCTTAGTTATTCTCCCCACCGCTGTCTAGAATGTACCGCTGTGTCCTACCTACCTATATACTCGTTTTTCCATCTGAACTCAATATGCATACGCCGCGTTGCCCGGCCTTCCACAGACGGAACCAAAAGGGTAATTCGTAATATACCTTGCTTCAAATCTTTATACCGTAATTTCTACTGACACTAAGGCACCTCTCCAGCTCACTCCATAGTGTTATATGGCGTTTGAATTTATAAAGAAACCAGTATGATAAATATATTCAAAGAAGAGAAGTATTTATAAGTTAAAACGAGGGAATCCCATGTGCCCGTATTCCTCCCAACATAGCTCATAACTCGTTCATTTCAGCTCAGTCATAGACCACCTCTTATGCCCAGATCGGCCAATTCCAAAAAAGGGGCGCCCCTCTCTTTCCCTCTTCTCTCTTTCCTCTTTCCTCTTTCCTCTTTCCTCTTTCCTCTCCTTTTCCCCTCTTCTCTCTCCTCTCTCTCAAAAAAAAACTCCCTTACACACCAACGCAGTAATTGTACCCCGGCTGGAGGTTCGTGCACCCACTGTTAATACTCGGGTTCCAAGCGTAGAAATCAGACAAGCTGATGCCGCGCGGCTGGGTGATAGACAGACAGGTGTCGCCGGACACCACCGTGTAGCAGCTATCGCAGTTGGCCGCGATGCCGGGTTCGGTCGGGGCCGGGCACCCTGTGGTGGTGGCCACGCCCACGCAGACTAGCTCCCCTGGGTACAGGTTCGTGCATCCCGAGTTTACTTGGGGGTTCCAGGAGTAGCTTTGGGGGGTTAGTTGGGTTTGTTTTGGGTTGATTTTGGTGGGAGGGGAAAGGGTTGGAAAATTGGGGGGGAATTAGGTGAGAGGGGAGAAAATGGGGAAAGGGGAAAAATCAGGGGAAGGGGAAGTGAGAATGAAGAAGGACATACAATTGGGCAAGAGTGAACGTGTTGCCCTCCTTGTTGATGATGGCTATGCAGGTATCGCCAGATACGACGGTGTACGTCGCGTCGCCTTTTTGAGAAGTACGTTAGTAATGAGTCAATTGCAAAGGGGCGCGTATGAGCGCCAGTCATCACATACAAGTCGAGATGTAGCCCTGGCGAGGCATCAAGAGCTCAGTCGGCGCCGCAAAAGTGTTGGCAGCGAGGGCCAGGGCAGCGACGATGGTGTTGATGAAGTACATGTTGATTATGGATTATAGATTATACTTAAGGTAAGTATATATGACTATAGGTGATAGATTATATTCTTCGAAGTGAAAGTGATTGGGGTGATGAAGGTGTCTTCCACAACCCCGAAGAGGCGACAGTTCGAGCCTCTTATATACTCCAAAGGAGCATCGCGAGATGAAGAACATAAGTCGGCTCAGGCCGTTCTCAGGTACCACAGCCCAACCGCATCTAAGCATAGCTAAGGTAGCCTACCGATCTAGATCCAAGACTATAACATTCCCCATGACTTGATCCTCACGTAGTCGTCGGGTAATAGAATACTACATCGTAAAAGGCCCCTCCAGTTGCCGGGCAAGGCTATTGGCAAAGGTAAGTAAGCCGCCTCCTCCCCTCAATGCCTATAATCGCCATCACGAGGTCGGGTTTTGTGCTACCCACTTTGAGTTCTCCAGACCGCTAGTAGCTAACTGCCGTAGTTTCCCGTTCAATCTCAAGCCGACATGTGGTGAGGTAAGTTCTCTTTTCGAGTATAGCTTTAGGTAGCTAGTGTGTATGGGCAGAAGAGCTATCGTGCGTGCGGCGCAGTCGTATATGGTGCTTTTGGTAATCGAATCACGACACGATATGTGTAACAGCAAGTCACAGAAGAGGAGAAATGCCGAAACCAAACCGAAAGCGTATACAAGTTTCTTGTTTCCACCCTGGGTAGAAAGCCTAGCTCCCGGGGCTGAAGAAGCGGGTGGAACGATGGCAACATGATGTTGCAATATCTGAATGTGATAACTGCCTAGGGTTAAACTCGTCTTGCTCAAAGCATGGGCTCAGCCTTATTGGAACCCAAGATGGAACTCACGAGCCCTATCGTATGCAGCAGTACAAGGGTGGAGTGAGCGAGAAAAGAAAGCATGGCACCTGGGATGCGGGAGCTGGGGTAAGGAAGAGTTCGCGAAAGCCGGACTTCTCGTCCCCAGATTTGGGCCAATGTACTGTAACCCCAACCCCAACCCTCGACGCTCCCCGATTTGTCTCGGCAGGTTCCGCTTGGTCCGATAGGTAGGTACCCATCTCGTACGGACTATTTACGAGTATATGTATCCGCTTTGATGAAGCTTCCTTCTTCTTCTATCGTACTTCGTTGCAGCATACCCTAGATGGTCAACGAGCAATGCTACCTTGACGTCGAAACTGCACCGCGATATCCAAGTCTCTAGCCTGCTTACCCCATGCTCTACTCGGCCGAGAACTACCAATACCAGCACGCCGCGTGAGTCGGTGAACTACAGGACTCTTAGTCCTTCCAACGCGTGATATTTCCCCATTAGGCACGCATATAGCTTCTATATCAAAGAGCAGAACTTTTCTCCGTCTGACTCAGTTATGCAAGTAATTTAGCTATCTTATACTGAGATAGCCTACCTAATGTACAATTAATGAATCGATACCTATAGAAAGACAGCCATGGAGCTTTGGTCGGCTTATGCGGGCAACCTCGTATTCAGCGGTGCATTCGCTGATGCCACTAGCGGACCTCCCAGGTATGTTACGCTAGAAGCTATATATTGTACGTAAAAACATTACTTCGACTTATGATGGGCTTGTCCTTCTCCGCTATCAGACATACTTGATCAAGTCATAATTCTCGAGCTCAAGAAACTCGCTCATTGAGAGAGCTCTGAGATTATTTCAGCTTACTTCCTCGAAGCCGCATCTGCCTTCTGTCATACCATCCATCTCAACGTTCAAAGAGGAATATATATTCACGAATATCTGATTGTGCGTATAGTTCAATCGAGGTTGATTCAAGCTCTAAAGCATCTAGCCGAGTAATCTGAATCTCTAATGTACAAGCTAGCAAGAATCAAAGTCCTTATAGTAGTGCAATAACAGTCGAAATGACAAGCTTGCTTTGCATATATTTTCCATTCCATCCGTTCCTTTTTCCTTTTCGCGTCGGCGCCATCTTATTTGAAACATGCCGCGGAAATCATAGACCAGTATAATGGGGGGAAGTCGATAACTTACGAAAGTAGTTGTAGAACATCATCTAGGCGACTAGTTTCCTTCTGTTCTCTCACATTGTCCTGGAAAGCCAGGTTGACTATCTCGCGTTTCTTAGCTTGGATGCCGAGAACGCGCTCCTCAACACTATCTTCCATGACAAGCTTCCACACTGTAGTCTCGCGGGTTTGGCCCAGACGGTTCACACGGTCGATGGCTTGGTCCTCAATGGCTGGTGCCCACCCTATCTCGAATTAGCAAGACGAATTTTAATGAAGCGAATGCCGAGTAAACCTACAAGAATCCACAAGTATAACCGTGTCGGCGGCGACCAGGTTCAAACCCACACCACTTGCACCTAGACTAGCGAGCATGATTCGCGTGCTCGGATCGTTGGTCAAGGCTTCTATTGATTGATCGCGCCGGGCGGTCGTCATTGAACCTTGAAGACGACAGTACTTGTATCCCTCCTCATCTAGCAGCTTCGCAATAATGTCAAGGAAGGAAGTCCACTGGGAGAACACAACAACCTTGGATTTCGGGTCCTTGAGTTTCGCCTTCAGAATTTTTTCCAAGGCTTCCGTCTTCGAGCTTCGCGTATCTCCATCAAATCTGTGCTCGACGTCCACGGGCTGGAGTCCAGTGATGGTGTCCAATGTCAACGGCTGACGGCACATTGGGCACCTCTTATCTCTTTCAAGTGCTCTTGAGATACAGGGCTTTCCGAAACGATGTTTGCATGCCGTGATGACGGGGCTATGAATGCTGATAGCCTCTGTACAGATTGGACACTCTTCCCCTTCGTCATTAGCAGTACGGAGGGCGTCCTGTAGGATTTTGAGATTTTCTGGGGTGAAGTCCACCATTTGCTCGCCTTCTAGGGGTTTCAAGACATCGCCTACTCGACCTCCACATAAGGTCCAATGACAGCACCTGCAAGCAAGTGGTCAGCTGCGGCTGTCGGTCTAGGTTTTCGTAGAAGCACTTACATTTGTCTCAGGCGAAGAAGTTTCTCTAGGACGCTCGTGAATCGTATCTGAGGCCCATTTGCGCCTTGCCTCCTGCGCCGATAAGATTCCAACATTTTCGTCGTTTCGGAGCTAGAACATCATCGTCAGTGGTACTCGATCACAGAAAGAGTCCCAATGGGTACTCACAGTAAAGCGTTATATCTAACTCGTTCATCTTCCCTGAACTTGATGCGATGAATATATTCAGTTTTGGCAGGCAGTTTCAAGTCAACGAATTTCATATCCTTTCTTCGACGAAGGCAGAGGTCATTTGTTAATGACTGGAATAACTGAACGGCTAGCTTGTATTCGTCATTTTGAGTACCTGCTTGACCATACGATAAAGGTTTGTCGATGAGGCGAACGAAGAAGGCTGTCTCTTCAATACCACCTGTAACTCCGAGGAACTTCAGCGCCGAGAGGAAGTCCTTGGGTGAGTTGACACTGAGGGCGCGAGTGTTAGTCTTGTTATAGATAGTCAGGAAGGAGTAAGACTGAGAAGACCCAGCTGTTACTATGAGCAGACTTACATTGGTGTGCCGGTCAACATCCAACGAGATTTGGCCTGTAGCTCGAACGCAGCTTTAGCCCTAGAGGTCGAAAAGTTCCTGATGGCATGAGCCTCATCTAGAACAACTCGGCGCCATGGTATTGAAAGCAACGCTCCCCGCTTGATATGATCCAAGCGTAGCTTTTCATAGGTAGTGATAGTAATGTCGTACTTCAGGAAGTCGTTTTTTGAATACTTGCCAGGCGCATGATATCTGAAGATACGCGGAATTTGGTCGTCCTTTACGTGCCGTTGGATCTGCTGTTCCCAGTTGCTCATGACACCCACTGGCGCGACAATCAGAGTCGGACCTTCACTGAAACCACTTGACAAGATTAGACTGATGACCTGGAGAGTCTTGCCTAGGCCCATATCATCAGCAAGCACACCACCTGAGGCTAATTTTGGCGGGGTCTTTGTGATATGGTTCGAAACTAAATTGACGAAATTACCACGACTATTTCGGTTCCACAACTGCACGACATCCTTTGATCCTTGGGCAGGGGGTTGAGGGGTTTCTTTAGCAATCATCCAAGCCAAACCCTACAACAATCGTCAGTGACTTCAATACTGAATAGAATGCTGATGCATCTTACTTGAAGTTGATATGGTAATAGTTCTGACCGAATGGCTTCTGGTTGCTGAGCCTTGGGTAGCTTGGATAGAGCCTCTTCGTCCATCGCGAATATATCAAGAGAACTAAGGTCACCTCTGAACTTTACAGCTTCGCTGTCTCCCAGTAAGTCCTGCATTGTTTCCCCTTGCTGTTCACCGTCTCCCAACCCGATGGTGGTTGCGTTGACTTTAAGGCGCATGGCGGCATTCCTTTGGGCTTCCGCCTCTTTCCTGGTAGCCTTGAGCTGGGTGGCTTTCAAGAGCTTATCAGCTTTCAACCTCTCCTCTAACTCGAGGCGGCGCGAAGGATCGCTGGTGCCATAAAAATACAAACGAACAGGACAATCAAAAATGTCCTTCTCGCCTGTGAGGACACCTTCTAGAACAATCTCGTGACTATCGATATATGGAGCAATCTTTAACGCAACCTTGGCGGGAATATGTCCGATCTGACTTCCCATGACATTATCAACGCGAATGGCATTTCGGTCATAAGGGTTACTAGGCTCTCGGCGAAGGAGAACCTTTTCGCCAGGGTTCACTACCCCATTGTAGTACCTAACGCCTACAATCTTGTTGTCTAGAGTTCCGTAAAGTTCGTAGGATGAGATAGAGTCGTCTTCACCCTGGTTCGGGTCGGGACTATCGTCTTCATCATCCACGAGCCATGAGTCCCTTGGAAGTTGTAGAACAGAGTGGCCAAGAGAGGAAGGAGGTGCTGATTGGTAAACATAGGAAGACTGAGGGCTATTTCGTCCCGAAGCCTGACTTGATGAAGCTGCAGAAGCTGTGCCATTACGACGAGCAGCCTTGGGAGGATGTGCTCCAGTTGAGGACGCAGTGGGGCGGCGCTTTTTTGGCGGCATCGTGATTCAGTTTGCGCAAGTGAGGATACGAAACGTTTTCAACGATCGACTTAAACGAATGTGAATAGAATGAGGTAAAGTACGCATACACCAACTTCCAGCGTTGGATTTATTAGTTGTGGTATACCTCAAAGTGACTGTTTACTGCAGAAAACATTGAGAAAACAAAAAAGGAAAAGAAAACAATTAAAGTTTTGAAAGCGAACGCGCTTTGGCTTCTAATCGCGACTGCCCATCTCGTAATCACGTGATGAAATCATTTGCTGGCCCCTGCCAAAGATCAACAAAATTACGACATTTGTCGAATAATCAAGTATTTAGTGTTACATGAAGATTGTAGGTTCTCTTCGTCGACAAGAGACGAATCTGATTTCACTTAGTTCACTTCTCTATACAGCGGTAGCTTCACTTACCTATTTCGGATCAGTTGGCCAACTAGAAGACAGAGGATTGTGTACTTACATAAGGTTTTCATAGAAAGATAGCCAATCATAGTCCTTAACTTCAGACACTGTCTTGTCTCGCTCTATTTTATTGTGTTTCTCTGAGACCATGAAGATGGTCTAAAATATATTTCTAGGCATTTGAATATGAAGTGATATACGAAACCTATTACTCCTGCTATACATTCATATTTACATGTAGTTCAAAGACAAAGGGTTGCTTTGGAAGGATAGGCAGGTATAGAGATAAGGAAATTACCTTATCGATGTCTCTGAAGTCGCCATTCACAGTAGCCGCCACAGTGCATAAACAGTACGCATTGTGGAGACCTCGCCGTCGAGTTTGGACGAATGAGACAAGACCATGATGGTGCAATCCGAGCTAGAACCAAATCATCGCGACAGAGGACGGCTAACACTGCGAGAACCGAGCCTCAACAGAATAAGTTCTCGCCATTTCTCACTTCACCTCACTCTAGTTATTCCTTTCTCTCGGGATGCGAAAACATGGTTATACAAGTTGATTCATTCTCAATTCATCATCGCTATCGTTCATGCGCTACATGGCCTTTGCATAGGCAGTCCTCCTCGTCGACATCTACATGAAGTCATGTATACCTGACCTATGCATCGCTAAAGCCGTCCAAAAAGTATTACTACTCCTAATCTGACAAGGAGCAGGTTTCCTGACCATATTACAAAGCAGCCAGAATCATGGCGCCGAGACACTTTCCAAAACTCCTTACGCCGGTTTAATGATGTCAAAAAGGCTTACAGGAAACCTAGTTCTTGACTCTCTCGCCGTACTTCGAGAATAAGCAAGTCTTGGCGATATGCGTTTTCTTCCCTGTTGTGTGGTTGAAGATGTTGCAGCCGTACTTGGCTACATTTGGCGGAGTATAGACTATCATTGTTAGCCAAGTGGCATGAGGATACTCTGAGCCATAGGAGGACCTACGGTGCAGGGAGACAGCAAAGTCGCTGCCCTGATTAGACACCCGGTGAAGTCCAAGCTCGTCCGCCATGTAGGCGACGGCGTTCTCCTTGTGAATATTTTCCGATTTGACCTCCATCGGTTTCTCCTTATCGCCGTCGGGGAAGTCGTATCGAGTCTCGGTGAGGTCACCGCGGAGGATCTTCATCAGGCAATGGGCATTGCCATGGTCGTGGATTGGACTAGCCTTACCAGGTGTCCAGACGAGCACGAGCTGTATTGATGGACCTGGGTTAGTACAATTCGGCTTGCATGCTCAAATAGATGGGTTGGTGGCAGGGCATCATGGCTTACCAGGTTCGCTTTGCCGTTCCCCTCGTCGACGAGGTTTCTGGTATACGCCATACTGGCGTCTGCCATGGCATACTTGGACCACTCCTTTTCGTCGGAGACGTATCGCTCCATGATATGTGTTAGGTCTTCTACATCCACATCATCCGAGGTCAGCCCCGACGACGGTCCCAGGACATCCATAATGTCCTTAACGAGTTGATCGAAGCGGTTCATTTTGATGGGTTAGGCTTAAGTTTGCTAGGGTGTTCGGTGTCTATGAGGGTATTGGTTACGTGAGGTGCACGTCGTCGATGGAATGCTTAGGTGGCTGAGGTCTATCGTATGCTGGAGCATATATAGGATAGGAGGATGGAGAGGCGGTGTCAGACTGGTCTTGCGACCTTTGCGTCCTTCAGACTCCGCTTTTACCTGCAAACCTTGGCGAACATCTAGTGCTCAGCCGATTTCCGGGGACAGAATCACCTGCAGTTTCCCTTATCGTCAGAGTGTTGGGAAATGGAAGGACAAGGTCGGCGATAACTAACGCAATCATTTATGATTGGTTAGATGCGGCTCCAAGAGGGGACACTTGGTACGTAATCGTGGCCTGTTTTTTTCTTCTCCTTTATTCTAGCCATTTTGTGTACGAACATGGCTTGGCGAGTTGGTTTTATATAATAATTAGATTGAAGACAGATCTACAAAGACGAGAAAATTGAATAACAAAGCATTTTCGACTTCTTGATGCATTTCACTAGGCATTGAAGAGAATAGTGATTGTATCTCTGCTCGCTGGAACTAAGGAAAGGGGTTTCTGGAATAGCCGGGTCCAACCGGTAGGGATCATCTGTCGCCGCTGCCCCACCCAGGTGAAATACCCTTGCCTAAAGCTTATCTCACTCTCCGTTTTTTTACGACAGTCACCGTTCGTTCTACCTTTATACAGTAAACCAAGAGCTGACGTGATTCGACATTGGAGGCTAAGGAGAGTCCTACGTGTTGCATATCTTAGCTGATTAAGATACCAAGGCCTTTCAACATGTTTGCAACTCCTAGAGTGAGTCGATGTGTCCAGGGCTATTTGTACGTATCAGTTGATATGGCCGATACCGTTATTAGCTTGTGCCGATCTAAGAATCAAACGGTGCCTGGTTTTCGTCGTATCTTCTTGGCGCTCCGGTTGAAGACGCAACTCACTTTATGAACGAAGCGGTGAAATTCCCCGGACCACCTACGCGTCTGTACCACATCGGATGTTTGAAATAAGGGCTCCCACGTCCACGAACGGTTAAAGTGGGCGAGATGTACGTACACCTAATACCTGCCGTTGCGAACTGGCTTACCTGTTGTGTTTCAAGATAAAGCTGTTTCCCTGTTCGCTCGTTGCGTAATCGCATGCGCTACATACCTAGACCTGGAGTCGCTTTGCCGTATCTCTCTTACTCTAGGATGATGATACCATGGGCATCGGAAAGAGCCCCCGGAGTCGGCTATATATAGTACGATACCGCGCGGTCAGCGGAAGAGGAACGACGGAGCCTGCCGAAGCGAGATCAACGGCCTATTCAAGTAATCCGACTTTCAATGGCCTGGTCGAATTAGTCTTTCGTCGCCATTCCTCGACTCTTTTCCTTCTACGCACATTGCCAAATATGTACAGGGCATCTCCTATATTACCCCTTTAGGGTGTGGATAACCTAATTGGGCCTTCAGTCGTCCTCCAGCCTCATAGAGCCTTGCTGTTATCAGACATCCCGGCAATGGCGTCAGAGTAAGGAGGCTTAGTTCGTTGGCTTCTCATTTACACGTTCATCGGCGCACTCGAAATTCGTCCTCAAATACGATCTTGTCATCGAACAAAAAATTGAGGTCATGAATCCCCGGCAATAGCTCGATGACTGTATCTTTGGTATTGTTGGCTTGCTCGACCGCATTGATAGCACCCTAACAGAGTCAAACAATGAGGTGCCTATGGTGATGGCATAGTGCGGATTCTTCTAACCAGCGGTGCGGCTGAATAATGAAGGTATCTATAGTACGCAATGTCTGACGATGTCAACGCCATACCCCTGCAAGACGCCCGCTACGCCTAGATGCCGAAGAAATACATAGAACTGTAGGAAGTTCTATTGGATGACATTTGACTCTTTGTTACCTGTTTCTTTTGTCTATCTAGCTACCTAAAGAATCAACTCAAAATAGAATCGCGCTTGAAACACCCGTAGTGGATGAGCTGACCGTCGCTCAACCTAGCGAACGCATGGCCATAGGCGAGGAGATCCCAGCCGCTGTTTATCACCTTCAACCCGGTCGAAGCGGGGTCGCCGTCGAGGCACTCTTCGAATTCATTCTCGACCACCGTCAGTGAAGTCATTGCAGATCATTCTTGTTCTCTTAAGGCTTATTGCAGTTCTCGATGCTTCCCCTTTAGGAAAGCGCCACTCTCCTACTCCCGATTGGTTCAAGCGATTCGGAGCCCAGCCACAACGCTCGGCGATCAGATAGCACTGCTCATGTAAGTTCATTTTGCAAACGGCGTCAAAGAATACGCTCCCTATACAAAATCGTCTATTATAGCGTATCTAAGAGGAATTACGAAGCCGGATTACGAGACAACCCCGATTGAGCTATTCGCAAAATAAAGGAGTATGATGAGCGTTCTGTATCTACAACTGTTATTCTTCATTCCAACCCCCAGGAGATTTCTTCTCGACAGGTTCTTGATACTTCAAGGCAACACGATCCCCCCTATTCACCACAACGGTCAGAAGCGCGAGGACTATCAATCGCTGCAAGGCGTTCGGCGTTGATAGTACCGCAAAAAGCGCGTGCCATCATAATTGAGGTTCATTCTAGAAACGTATATCAAATAGGGCTTGTTAAAGCGCAGTAACATTCAACCGCTTGTGAATAGCGGGGTGCCCATCAGCAGTGATGTTTAGGTACCTAGAGATTCGCTCCCGGAACCACAACGTATGATTATAAGCAATTCTTCTGGTGGCGAGAAAATCGGAGTGATTCGCGAATCTGTTACTGGACTCTCGACAATTACCCATAATTGCCGGTGACTATTAGATGTAGAATAGCACACAGGGTGGACATAAAGGCTCTGATATTTTATGGTGGGGGGGGGGGGGAGGTTCTTGATACAAATGCGAGAGATGCAATGCTGGTATCAAAGCTAGATGGTGAGTTTTCGGCGAGATGCCCCTTTTACCAATTGTATGGGATAGGTGTGAGTAAGCCATCGGCCTAATTATATACTCGGTCAGGGGCCAATAACGGGCGTCAAGTCTGATATCTTGTCGATATGAGATTATGACCTGTTTAAATGCAGTCGCACTTAACTACTCTCTAGGTTACACCCGAGCTGGTTATGTTACCGTCGGTGCAACATAATAGAACGGCTAAGGTATAGTTTAGACTTATAATAGTAAGAAGACCCCGTGACACGACGTCCCTCAACGGGAATTAGCATTGTAGCGTCGATGAATATGAAATAGAAAAGTTACATTAGCATTCCAAGAACGTAATTCATATAAGGATTAACGCCTGGCTCATGCGGACTTTTGGAGCTTCGATGCAGCATCCGACTCGCCTCACCCGCAGCTTGGAGAATCCGTCAAATGGCGCCCCGTGCAGTTCGCCCGATCAAGCCGCCCAAGCCATAAGCCAAGCTGCTTATCCTTATTAGTCCTTATTAGATGGGCAAAAGAGTTGCCTGCTCGCGTTGCACAGGTAGGATTTGAGGATCAGTCTTACGCACGCCGTATCCTGAAGACGTACAACCCGGGCCAAATGCTCCCTTGCTGCAGTAGTCCCTTATTTCGTTGTCCTACTCGATTGTTTGAAGTTTCACTATGTTACCCTTGATTGAGTAAATGATTCAGTCTTTCCAGTAGTAGAGGACTCCAACGAGTCATCTCTCTTTATCTGCTCTAGGTACCTCATGTATGTCGTTTGGAGAACTACAAAGCCACAGGGTCTCTATGCACGAGGAGACCAAGAAGAATGACAAGCGACTTTAGTCCTGGGTAAATATGGGCCTAGTAGCCTCGTGACAGATACTAATCTCGATCTTCATGTAGCTAATAGCCATTTAGGGGGCGTGGTCAAACGCGGCATTACGTCTATCCTTCGTAATTCGTATGTGTAGCGACGCAGCGTCATAGACTTTTTGCAGCTACAATATACACTTACCTAATATGAACCATATGAAACACACACTTACACAACCATCCTTTTACCCAAGTGCTTAACGTAAGGAATAATTCATATTAAGATATTGTAAGACTTGGTATTGATGCGAGAGACATGATTCGTCCGCAGTGTCTCATCGTACGGTTGCAAGTAAAGCTAATCGAACCTTATAGGTCCTTTCCGCCATGTTTCATGCTCGCAACTGCAGGCTTGAAGCGAAAATCCTGATTCAGTGATACGGCGGGACTCGGTGAGGGTGAGGATGAGGATGAGGATGGGAAGAGCAGAATAGGTACATGTATACCATTCATAATGTAGGAACAAAATACATGTAGGTACGTGTATGTAGCTGTACTAGTACTGTTGGTATCCTTACCTCAGGAACTTATGTGGTACCTAACCAACCAACCAACGTCACCGATATCCACTTCGCTAGCTTCCCCCGCACATTCGTGCATACAAAGGGACCCCACCATCGTCATTTAAGTCCGGGTCTAGGCCCTTTAAGGTTGCTGTGCTGTATGGAATGATTGACCAGTCGTCACTTTTGTGCGTCCACCGGTTTATACATTAAAACCATCAGGGTCCCCTTTCTAAATCTTGGACTACTTTTCCTTGCTTTCTATTTGGCCCTCTTAAGAAACATTTCGGAGCTCGCCTGGACGGGTGATCTAATCGTTACCATTTGATAATCCCCGTTTGTTAATCTCACCCACACTGCTCGGAAGCAAAGTAGCAGCCAACATGGACCGACTTCACAATAGTATGTTGCAATTAATCTGCATTACCTCCAGGTTGTTAGAGACGATAGAGTTAGTGCTAATTGGTCGTTCAGTAAACCCGTTCGCGAAACGCGATAGCCACAGCAAGAACACTATCATCACTTGGTAAGTATCAAGGCGTCCTTGTCCGGGTACATGCTCTATATCGTCATGTACCACTACATATTTCTCAAGGGAAACTGGCTAACACATTAACAGTACGTCGTAGTACCGTTTTTCGTATATCCTGGTCTCCCACCGCGCGGGAAAAGGGGTCTCACGATATATGGAGACTGTAACTCAGAATATCATACTAACTTACTAGTAGACAAGGTCTTGACGACCATCACCTGGCTGTTATCAATTGTCGTCTCGGTCTACTATACCTTCCACAGACCTCACGATGGAGTTTGGCCACGTCGAAAGATATGGGGTCAGAACGATGCGTTCTACACGGCGTTCCGGATGAACCATATCATCGCTAGCATCTACTGGTAAGGGCCCATCAAGTACTCCGTATCTGAGGTCCATTGTCTGATTTGACCCATTCGATCAGGATCGTCCTCTTCATCCTCCAGGGAGGATACATTGCCCATCTCTTCTCCGGCAATGTGGAACGTGTAAATGCGGCATGCTCCGTGGGCAGCCATTTCATTGTCAACAACCTGTTCCACTTTGCATTCGTAATGCTCTTCGTACGCTCTTTCTTCGGCTGGGCTGAGCTGTTCATTATCCTCAACTTCATCAACTTAACGTCCCTCTATTTCCGCCACCCCGGATATGCTCGATTCATTCACACTCCTGTGGTCTCCGGACCACTGGCATGGACCTTCGTTGCGATTTACTGGAATGGAGCCATCATGGTCCCTCACCCCGACTCACTTGTTGCCCGCATCTTTGGCAACATCTTCATTTGGTCGATTCTAGTATATGGGCTGTTTTTCATCGTTGTCTACAAGGTTATTATTGGAGCCTTCCCCTAAGCTTATGCATCGGTACTAAACATTTGCCAGGATTATACCATGGGCTTCAACCTCAGCGTCCTATCGGCTGCGATCGGTGTATCCCAATTCTTCCGACAGGTCATTGCGTTCCAGTGGATATTCGCCTTTATCATCATGGCAATTCTCTTCATCGCAACCGTCGTAGTTGCCGTACCCGCTGCAACCGGGAGGGATATCAAGTTTGCGAGAGCACGAGAGGGCGATACTGAACGAGCACCTCTCCTTGGCGAGAACAACTAAGCGTTGGGCCTAAAAGTTGTCGGTAATACTTGACTAGGACAGGACGATGATATGTGTAGTTGAGAAGTGTGGTATAATGAACTCTACTCATTCGGATAATGGGATTGCATCTACCCCGTCCCCTTTCCCTTTCAAAACTTTGGTGCGATGGCGTTGGTAGGATTTGAGAGCGAGATGTTGAGATTGTCTGCCCTGGACTGTTTCTAAGGAGATCGATGAACCATTAATTATTGACCTTTCGGTAGGTATTACGTAAGAAGATACGATCTAAATAGAAACCCGGAAAATCTAGTCGGGGTGCTTCAGTAAATGCAATTAGCGGGTGTGCCTAACTTAGTGATAACGATAAGAACAATGCTGTACCACCTAAATTACCTAAGGTATCCAGTGAATTTCTTCGCAATTTCTTCACTTCACCAACCTGCGATCATTCACGGTCAATCGGCCAAATTCTCGTCATGACTCCAAAGCTTTTCCCCATCGGGGTCGGCACAGATATTTGTCAGATCTCTAGACTTTACACGATCTTGACCATGCCCAGAGGTCTCAAATTCTTTAAGCGCATTCTTAGCCCCGAAGAGCTTAGGTCCACTAAAATTGGGATCATCATGAGAAAGGTCTATTTCTACCAGAAGGCGCATCTTTCGGTGTTTTCAGCTGAATACGACCCTAGCTATGACAACAGAGACTATGGCCCTAGAGGCTATGACTATGGCTCTAGAGGCTATGACCCGAGAGGCTATGACTATGGCTCTAGAGGCTATGACCCGAGAGGCTATGACTATGGCCCTAGAGGCTATGACCCGAGAGGCTTTGACTATGGCCCTAGAGGCTATGACCCGAGAGGCTTTGACAACAGAGACAACGCCAACAGAGACAATGGCAAGAAAAATGGGGATATTTTGGCGGCAGCTACGTATCTGGCTGGTAGGTGAGTGCATTCTATTCACTCATAAGAGATGGCTGGAGTACCTAAGGTAGCTTACGTCCGATACTAGGTTCGCGGCCAAAGAGGCAGTCATGAAGGCCTACAGCTTCCGCAAGCTTAACTTCACAGATATCACGATCACTTATGAGCGCGTTGTGAGAGACAAGGCCTGGAAAGGCAAGGACAAGGAGCAGGACAAGGAGCAGAAGCCCTCTTCTAGTTCTCTTCAAGGGGAAGATGACTTTGCACCGTGGGACCTGGAGGGCAAGGACAAGGAGCAGGAGCAGGAGCCCTCTAGTTCTCCTCAAGGGAAACGTGATTCTGCATCGCCAGACTCCAAACCAAGGGAACCTGCGTGGAACAACAGCCCACCAGTAGCTTATATCAAGGGCGATGGTACCCATGAAGATATATATGCTCGCATCAGTATCAGTCATGATGGAGACTACGCTATAGCCTTTTGCCTAGCATACATGAAGGACCCGGACGCTTGGGAGAGCAAAACTGCTCTCTTGGAGTGGATTGGTTGAGGCTTCCCAAGCTCCCATATGCCTGGAGACGAAAACCTCTTCTCGGTATTGGCGCGTCTAGTTGTTCGCTGAGGGCAAATATCGTCTCAACAATGCTACTTCAAACCTGAATGAGCCCGAGAGATGCCTGCCAGGAAAGTGGCGTCAAAACTCTACTTTATGTGCGCGGAGATGCACTCAACTCTTGCGTCAATAATACATGGATTTCGCCACATCGATCCAAGTCCCTTGTGGTTAGGTACTATTGCTGCTGGGTTGGAAACTCATGTACTATTACCTATAGCCTAGATATTAAGCTTAGACTTAGGAATTCATCTCCCTTGTCTCTGTGGAGTGAAGTTCTCAACATTCAAATTCAATATGCTGTTAGGTAATCATGGGAAGCAACCTACCCCACACCGTGCTGCTAGGATCCCTGTCCTTAGGTACTCTATTTTACCTACGAGCTTGCAGCATTAGACCTAACTGTACCAATTGAAAATTCAGATGACGTAACCAATCTCTACGCTCTCTCCCTTCTTTTGTGTTTCGATTTGAATGTCTCACGCCACCGCCATACCAACATAGGTACCGTAGTGTAGAGCCACCAGTGCCCCGCAACAGACAGCACTAAATGGCCATCCCCCCATTCTTTTAGGTAAGATAGCTTTATAAACCAAAATAACTCACCGAATTCCACCGCGAATCGTCCGTCATATCCATGTGGTGCGATTCAGTCCTTTGAGCCAACGAACAAATAAGACTGCTTGGCGCAATGGTAGCGCGCGGTCCTCCTATTACTGCGGTTTATCCGTCGGAAATAGGTAGTGAAAGACTGAGGTTGCGGGTTCGAGTCCCGTGGTGGTCGCTGTTTATTTTTTGCTCAATTTTCTCCCTGTCACTTGCGTTTACGTTGCAATTGATCTTTTTTGAGCTCTGTTTGAAATTTTTGAAGATTTGTTCTTTGCTACAAACGCGGCATTTCAACATTGAGATTTTCTCTAGCCTTTCGTGGGACGGGTTCATGCTGCTTCCCGAAAAAGGATCTGTCATTTTTTGGATGTCGATGTTTGCACGATTTGCTTCTTCCTATTCTATCCTTTAGGAATATTTATTTGGATGCAAAAGCAATGTTGTCGGAGAACGGACCATGTTGTCGCTTCGCTTCATTATGTTTGGATACATTAATTTCGCTATCGGTGCAGCAAGTCAAAGACATTTCGAATTATTACATTGGGTGTAACGGAGTCCAGCGCGAAACTACAATGATTGCTACTAGGTACCATCAATGGTCATGACCACTCAATACATTGTTCAGCTTGAATAATTGCACTGCATGGTTGACTTCCAGTGCGTCAGTCTGAAGGGTGCTACTTAAGTGAGCTATTGCATTAGGAGCGCAGGGTTGGGTTAGATATATCTGTTAACTTCCAATTCCTTCACCATGGGGCAGTTTGGTCAATTTGTGCCTTCCATTCGCAAGCCCTGCATTCAAGTCAGCAAGAGTCAATCTAGTGTTGTGGAAGTTGCGACCAGCGATTTAGTAGCAATCTAGGTAAGTTTGCGAAGTGGTGGAGTACCTGGAGGTACCTTTACGCAAAATCATGGATGCTAAGGTACCTAAAGATCGGACATGTGAGATCTTAGGAAGGTACGGGCTGTGGATCTTTAAAGTCTAGAGCCGCATCAAAGTTCCGGCTCGTAAATAAACCCCAACTACATTCTTCTTACTCTCATCGCCTTAATGCTAGCAAACAATTGTATCGCCGCTTAATATCTATCGAAAAAACTTGGAATAACAAGCGAATTGAATTTTGTTTTTGTCAACATATAAATATAATCACCATGGCTACCGATGTGGATATACCAAAACGGCAAATCACGCCTGTACCCGTACCCGTCCTCCCCATCTCGGTCCCCCAGAAACGACCTCTAGAAGACGACCACGCGCCCCCAGTTTCTTCACCTCTCAACCCCAACCCCGATGTAAAACCTAACAAGACACTGTCACATGACGAAGTAGCAGCAATGGCGCGTGAGAAACCCGCCAGAAGTAAGAAGGAGACACTCAAGAAGCGAGAGTCCAAGGCTGGAGCGGGAGCAGATAGCTCTAGAGCTACGCCCGATCCCAAGATCAAGGAGCTCCCGCCGAACGAGTCATCGCCTATGCGTTATAAGCTAGCTCCTCCGAAGCCATCTGACTTTGAAACCGCCAGAGGTCCCGTCTTTACTCCTCATCACGAAGTTACCGCCCCGGATGGATCTACCATCCAATTCTATGAGACATCAGAACAGTGAGTCGCATTCGACATTGTGTTTTCGTGATCTCCTACTTATCTACGTCTAGTGTTTACAATAAAAAGAGCTTCCACTACCTACACTGCATCGCCGACCCTGCCTTCCCTTCCTCCTTCTACTACCGACAGACCGAACCCGAACCCTACGGAGCACATATTAGCTTCGAAGATGCCGCGACGCATATGTATATGGACCAATTAGGTCGACACATAACGACAGACAAAGGCTTCAGAACAGCGCGAGCCAATGTTGCCGTACGCCAGGGCCGATGGTACTGGGAATGCAAGATTACCAGAGGCACCATCAAGAGCAGTCCCGACGGAAACGTCGAGTCGCATGGCCACGTACGTATGGGATTCGCGAGACGTGAAGCTTCGCTAGATGCACCGGTCGGTTACGATGCCTATAGCTACGGTATCCGAGACGTGCAGGGCCAGAAGGTCCACATGTCGCGACCAAAGGATTTCTTCCCGCCTGGTGAAGAGATTCGAGAGGGTGATGTGGTCGGACTCGAGATCCAGTTACCGTCGGAACACCTGCATCGAAAGGTTGTCCAAGGTCAATACAACCCGGCTGTAGACCTTTTAGACGAAGATGAGCCGTCTATCGAGGCAGCCAACATCGTCCGAGACCGCATACCGATCCGTTTCAAGCAACACATCTACCTCGAGAAGATCGACTACCACACGACTAAGGAGCTTGAGGACCTCATGAACCCGTCCCCGGCCGGTCCCTCGGGTACGATAGGCAGTAGACCAGCGGACAGACCTAATCCTAACCATCAGGTGCCCGCGCTACGCACGCTACCCAAGTCGTGCATCCGCGTTTACAAGAATGGCGTGCTCATGGGCACGCCCTTCACGGACCTCCTAGCCTTCCTCCCGCCGGCCTCGAAGCCGCAAGCCCAGGTCGGGGCGCGCGAAGGTATGGACGACGGCATGGCGGGGTACTACCCAGCGATCAGCGTATTCCGAGGCGGTGCCGCCGAAGTCAACTTCGGCCCGCACTTCTGGTATCCTCCGCCGGGGTATGCCGACGCAGACACCGATGGGGACGTGGATATGGTAGACGCGGACGCGGACACGGTCAAAGTGGCTACCACAACCGCGAAAGGGAAGCTGGATAAGGTCCGGCCGGTAGCTGAGCGGTACGACGAGCAGATCGTGGAGGACATCGTGGCGGACGTAGTCGACGAGGTCGACTTCTGGATGCGCGACGGCGCACGCGTTATTGACCGCACAGGCGGTAGGGATGGTAAGGCGGAGACGACGGCGGGCATCGCGCCTGGTCGGGAGGAGATTAAGGAGCTCGTGCAGGACGATTAGGGCGCGTCAACCAAACGAGGCTCAACGAAAAGGAAATCTTCTATCCGTTCTTCTACCCGTGCCAAGGCTACTGCTGCTACACCCCTTACCCCAGCCACCTCTGCTACCTCTAGCACTTCCACTACTCCCACTACCTCCGTTATTTCTTCTGCTGCTCCTTCTCCTTCCACGAGGAGAATCGCTTCGTTAAGGTCTAGGACCCGTGGGAAAAGGACTCCTAGAGGTTCTTAGGGTTGTATCGGCCTGGGGATTTGGACGTTTGCTTTAGCTGTATGGAGGAGATATGGGAGGACCGGGAAGCAAGGAGATCATCACCAGGCCGATGCGATGTTTTGTGGCGAGGGTTGAGGGGGTTCGTTTGGACTTGATAAGGAAGAAGGCTTAGACGTACTTCCAACTACTTACCTACCTAGATAAGGACTATGGGCTAGGGTACGCAGCAGCATATAACATCGTTGACTTTTCCTCGCGGAGAGGACATTGAGGAAAGAGATGCGATGTACATCAATGGCTTTGCGTTGATATTGATACCTGAATGCAAACGAAGCTTTCAATGCAAGTGATTCTGTCTACCATTATTATGATTGAGATTCTACTAAGGAAGTTCGAGAGGACGTAGAGAGAGTATCATTGCTCGTACAGAATTTTCCCTACAAACCTGCGCAGCCCCTATTTTGACCCAAACCGTCGATACTATTAGTATCCCCCATCCCCATAACTCATTGTCTACTCTTGAACCTCGAACTACCTAGGAAAATGTCGTAGAGTGGTAAAATCTTCCATTCCTCGCATCCATGACTGTAATAAACCGGGTATCTCTATTATAACTCAACTATCCGTCATCGTGAACTCTCATAACCTCGTGAGCGGTAACTTAGGGAGCTAGCACCGCACCCTCCGACCTGTTTCCCTTTTACGTCATCAGCCCCTGTCGACCGTTTTCCATGAGATCCTGCTGATGTTCGTATAATGGCTTCTTCCTACTTCGCCTCCGTCGATGCGGCCGGCGCAGACACGGATATAGCCGGCTGCTGCTGTTGCTGCGACTCATTCAGCACCTCCTCCCCCCGAGGCGCACTCCCATTAGCCTCATTACCCCCCTTCCCCTCAATCGCCTTCACATTCCCATTCCCATTCCCATCCCCGTCCTCAACCATCGTTCCCGCAGCCCCCGCCTCCGCATCCGCAGCCTCCCTCTCAAGCCTAGTCTCCCTACCCCTCTTATAACAATACCAAAGCGCACTCAACAACAAAAAAACCGCCACACTCCACAAGACATTCGTCCCGACGAAAGCCGGCCACCGCGTCTTCAACGCATTCACAATGCCCTTGAGCAACCCCACCACAGCCCCCGGTTTCGTCACCAACTCCATCAAATTCCCAGGACTCAAGAACTTCTTCCCACCCTCCTTCCCCTCCTTCCCCTCGTTCTCAACCTTCAACCCCTGCGCCTCCGCCGCAACGGCCAATAACTCCGGCGCTAAGCTAGAAGTCAACTTCTCCGGTAACTGCGCAACGAGCTTCTTGAGACTCTTAGGCAGTTTCTCGTAAGACCGCGCGAGAACACCGTCGCGGTCCTCGATCAGTTTTACTAGGTCGGAGTATGCTGTCGGCACGCCGTTGACGAGGTCCTTGAGGACTTGGGTGAATTTGCGCAGGGTCTCGGCGGATTCGCGCGAGAGCGAGAAGGCTTTGTTGTCGGTTGAGGCGGCGAGGTTGAGGTCCTCGAGGACACGCGCCATGTCGGTTTCTTCTTTGCGGGTTTCGCGGTCGGGGTCTGTGGCGTTGGAGGCGGGGGTGGTTGTGGAGGGGACGGTTAGGTGGGTGTCGTGCTTGTGTTTGTCGCCGGGCTTGCGCTTCAGCGAGATGCTGTGCGAGAGGTTCGTTATGAGGGAGAAGCGCTTGGGCTTGTGGTCGCTGTCGGGTTTGGCTTTCTTTGCATCTTTGTCTTTGCCCTTATCTTTGCCCTTGCCCTCGTCTTTGGAGGCTTTATTATCGCTGCTCTCGTCTTTGCTGGCGTAGCTAGATGCATCGCTGTCCAACTCAATCACCGGCGTCTTAATGCGCGGGGGCAATGGAGGCGGGGTCTCATCATCGTCGTCGTCGACATGACTGCCTGACGCAGAGGTAAGCCGCTCGAGGAACTTCTCGTCCTCCTGATCGAGGATAGGCATACCCTCAGCCTTTTCCAAGACGATTTCGGGCGAGCTAGAAGACTCGGATGGCGTGACTGCTGGACTGGTTTTTGCAATGTCCTCGACTTCTTTACCCTTCCCCTTCTCTAGTCGCTGCTTCTCGGCCTTCTCCTCCCGGTGCTTCTTTATCTTCTTGTACGTGAAGAACTCGAGCATCTTGTCTGTGGACTTGTGCCGTATGTCGAGTTAATGGGTATTGGGTTTGAAGATGAAACGAAGATGAATGGAATGGAAATCGCTTTTCAATTGTTAGGGGAACACAAACTTAGACGCCGTAGCCTGTTTTATCTTTGTAGGAAGGCTGTAAATGATTGGTTAATATCTACAGGTGCATTGTTGAATCAATGCCCCTCCGTCAGCAGCCAGGGAAGGTCGAGACTTGCTTGATGAGGTCATTGCACAGCCACACTAACTGTGGCGAAAGTTCCCCTTGCAAAGGCCTCGAACTGTACGTCGCCTCAAGCTACCTAAGCTGTGATTCAGGATGAGAGATTCATTGGTCAGGTACACGTAAGAGAGAGGGCCTTAATGCCTACTCATTATCCGATCTAGCATCGATATTACCTAGCAGGACACGTAGATAGGAGGCCTCGATGAAGAATCTTCGTAACGAAGCTATCAAACGGGTCGGCTTCTAGTTAGTTAAACTTCAATAGAAGCTTCTTATACTGAGCCGAAAGATAAGTTAGTTTATGTGCTCAACGATGAACATGCCCTATTGCAGGTTGAAGTATGCCTAATAGTCACAGTATAGAGGCGTAACCCATATGTAGTTTCATTTTCAGGGGAACCGTGTCCCACGGGTATCTATCATATCCCTTTCCTTTTTCATTCCTATCCCTTTCTCTTTTCCAGCCAGTCCATCTTAAAGTCAATGTACGAGTACAGCAGAATACCAGCAACTCACAGCCCCTTCTACCACCCATCAAGGCAAAGCCCATCAGACTTCCGGCAGAGAGCTCACTCCCCATCCTCCCCATCCTCCATAATCTGCTCAACAATACTACTCCGTTGTCCACCCCTGCCACTCCTTCTCCGACCCCTCTGATAAGCCTCCGTCTCCGTAACCGCGCGCTCCCCCACAAAATGCCGTCCATCCCACTCCCTCTCACACCTCGGACACTTCCTCTCCCGCCTCGTGCGCCAAAACGCCTCCTCGCAAATATCATGCAATCTGGCAAGGCAATCGCGCTCCGCGCACCTCTGCCCCACCGTCACGATCTCCCTACACGCCTCGCAGAACTTGATGCGCTGCCACTCGTCCGGCTCGGCGTCGGGGTCATTGTACTCGTTAATAAGCCACGAGCGCAATTCCATCAGTGCGCGCGGGGAGAGGGAGTAGAATCCCTCGCGGCTGCGCTCGAACCAGCCTTCGTCGACCATACTCCGCATCACGGCCTCCACCTCGCTGCTCTTGAGACCCTTTAGCCCGGAGCTCTGCGTCTGAACTTGTGATTCTCCGTCCTCGCCCTCGCCATTAGCCTGTCCGTTTTCGTCTTCGGTGCGAGGAGCAGTGCGTAGTTTATTCGCCTGCATGCCGTCCAGACACAAGACCTCCATTCTCGGTGTATTGTACTTATCGAACATAGCATCAATAACGCGTCTCACGAACGCGATCTCCTCAGCCGAATGCAGCGTCGCGAGCTGCGTCACGGGGTCGCTCGTAGTATTCACCAGCGCGTACACCCGCTCCTTAGTCACCTGGTGCACCGTACTCCTAATCTCCATATCGAACTCCGAGATAGCCGCCGACGCAGCCGAGACATACGACTCGAAGTCCTCGCGCGTGACTTGTTCCGGCCGTGTAGGTTCCGGCTCTTCGCCTTCAGGTCGGGCGTTGTACTCGTATTCTAGCTTGTCGTGGACGGTGAAGATGGCGGCGAGGATCGGCTGCGCTTGGTTGAATGTCATGGTGCCGCGGGCCATGAAGGCCTGTAGGAAGGCTCGGTTGGCGTCGCTGTAGTGATGGGGTATTTCGTCTTCCTCCATCGTGCTGATGAAGTAAGTGTCGATGTGATAATATTCGGGAGAGGTTATAAGAAGTTGGTTTTTCTGTGCCGAGAAGAGATTCTCTTATAAATTTATTGAAAAGGGTGTGTCGTGAAGTGAATATGCAGTTGGCAGTCTTCAAAAGTTGGACCCCGCGATTTGAAAGACGCGTTTGGTGCACTGGCAGAACTGGTACGCGTTAATTAGTCCCCACTAAATAAGCACTATCGCGTGCTTCTTCCCGTCCCTCTTCCCGTCCCAACGCTGCGGCTCATTCCTAGTTGCCATGCTTTTGTCCTTGGCTTAAGCTAAGATACCCTTAATATAGATATATCCGAACAAAGCATATAGTTAATTTAACTATTAAACATCCAGCAAGGTTAGAGCTACTACAATCACAGTATATATAAATACCTAGTCAGCAAGGTCCCTTGTTAGTTCAATAGCAGGTATGTAGGTAGTGTAGAAATCCTAAGTGAAGCTATTATTCCGTGCTTTATATTACAAGATACCTAGGTTTCAATAGCTACCTAACTAGCCACAAGTCCAGAGCACTGTCCGAGACGAAAATTAAATATGCTTTTCAATACATAATACAGTACAGGCTATGGGTTTAACATAGAAAAATTCCAATGTGCTTTGTCGTGGCGTCGTGGATGCTTGCTGACATATGGGATCGGCTGCCGCAGCTCTGTGTGTGCAGTATGTGGTGGTGTATTGTAAACTCCTAGCTCTTATTCCCCTTCCTTTAATCCTCTCTCTTCCCCTTGCGCATGTCACTAACTCTCGGTTGCTGACACTTTGCTGGTCGGTCTGCCGTTTGTACCTGATTTAGAGGGGGACTTCTTTCGGTCCATAACAGACTTCAAAACTTGCAACTTCTCCTCCGTTACCCTTATAGCCTCTTCTACTTCTCGTTCGCTCATTCGCTCCTCGCGCAACTTCTCTTCGACCGTCTTCGGCTGGATTACACGTTTTCGTACCGGTATGGACCCCTCGTTCATGCGATGAAGGCCAACTCTCTCTTCCAGCCAATCCCACAAGTCGCTTTCTTCGCGTCTCCAGATCTCCTCATACGCAATAGCGCGTTCCGGATACCCCATGAAACCTAGTTCCCGTCCGTACGGTGCAACTCTGGGCTGTCCATTGAATCCGAATCCAAACCACGTCGCTACCAATAACCCGACAAGCAGTCCATACACAACATTGCCGGTGAGGACGGGTTTGATAATATCCACGATTGGACCAAGTATGCCATGGACTGGCTCAAGCACGCCCCAGTCTTGTGCTTTCGAAATCGTCAAATCTGATGGTCCACCCAGACTTTCCTTAGAAGCCTGGTGCAGCTTGCCCTTGGCCCTCTTCTTCTTGCCCTTTCCTAGCCCTCCATTGACTGAAGGACGGGGCCCGGAGACAGCTGTCTTTAAGACAGCAAAAAGATCTTTGCAATATTGGGCTTGACCCTCCTTGGCGCCTTTCTCGATAGGACCTGTGATTGTGAGTATTTAACTGTGTAGCGGACAGAGCTTCCAAATCTTACCTTTTAACCAACTCTTGCCAGTCCATTCGATGGTACAGTTGACCGTTACATGAGTTGCGTTGTTCTCAGCCCAGGACAGACAATACTTGGTCTTTACACTAAACACGTTCCCACTAGGAACATCCGGGTTTTGCACAGAAACAAGAACATTGACGCTCTTCTCGAGATCAATGTTCTCTAGAGTCTCGTTCACTATACACTTCGTCTGTTTGGGTCCTATCGAAGCGTACAGGGGCTTAATATAGGTAAAGCCTCGACTCTTGTTGTCTTGAGTTAATCCCTTTTTGTCGTCCATCTGTAAGTCGGTGCATTTCTGTTCATTAGTTAACCACTTCCCCATGAATGCCACGGAAGCAGGTCCAAAGATCAGATTGTACACCTTCCCTAGAGGGGCGGGGATAATATCGTCACCGACAACTACATCGTAATGGGTTTCTGCATCACCGCAGTCTGTTGGTGCATGAGTTGCTGGGCCGGGAAAATCAGTTGCGCCAGAGGGAGCGGGTGCAAAGTCCGTCTTTTCGACAGCGCCATTCGTGGTAACCGCGCCAGAGACCTTCCTCGTGCCGGGCTTCTCGCCATCTGTCTCGGCTGGGCTGACGTCAGCAGGTTGTGTTATATCAGGAGAATCGTCATTCTCCTGATCTTCATCATAGACGTCATCTCCGTCCTCACTCCCCTCGTCTTCAGACGCCGTAGCGCTCCGACTTCCGATTACAGCATCGGCATATTCGACTTTCTCAGTTTTATCGCCACCTGTGCCCTCCAGCGAAACGCCGTTTAACGAGCTCTGCAGAGAGGGATGACCAAGTTTCCAAATATTGACGATCAGGTCGTATGTGGAGTCTCGGCTAGTAAAACTGGCAAATACATGTTTTGCATGAAGTGTCGTGATCATCAGACCGTTTTTGAAGACCAATGCGGTATTCCTTTTTTCGACAGACACAATCTCATCAAAACTCATAACCAGGGTTGTCGCCCATCCGAAGATGTTGCTGCTGAAACACAAATGGCCTTCCGAAACGTAGAGTCTGCCATGTGCAAGAATCTCGCGTTGAAGTGCACAGCTGTAGTCCTCAATAAGGTAGTCGTCATCAGGAACACTCTTGAATAAGTTGTGGAAATCCCGATTGCGTTTCTTACTCGCTACAGCAAACCCCGTAAGCTTTGGGACGCTCCCGGCAGCGTTAGGGTGAGCGACAGAGGCATTAGCTGCTGCGATAGCTGCACCAATCGTGGTGCCAGTACCCGCAGTTCCTCCGGTACTACCACGCTTTCGCCTTCGACCACTAAGAGCACTCCTTATACTACTGCTGCGTTTGACTCCCGACTTGCCTTCGTATAGACTGGTGGGCGGAGTTGTGCCAACAGGCTCATAATTGGAACGTGTTGCCTGATCATCAGAGCGGCCTTCCTCGTTGACAGATGCCGTCACACTGTCTACGGGTGCCGACTCTGAGCGTCCCCGGACCTCAGTTGTAGAGTCAGAGAATTTGGAGGCGGTGGGAGTAGGTGCTGTACTTCCAGGTTCCTGGATCCCCAGCTGACTTAGGCTTAGATCACCCATACCAAGCGTCTTGACAGCAGGTTCTTTATCACTCATGTTAGAATTATCCAACTGTCCAGCAGACGGCTCGACTTCTACCCTATCGTCGTCACTCGGCAGCGTCTCTCTAGATACGTTCGATTTGATCTTGTTTCCACTCGTGTTGGTATTGACGACAGCGCTACTTAGACTGTTGGCAGCGTTTTGAGCAGCAGATAGCATGCTCGAGAAAAAACCACCTCCGGGAGTCTGCGGTCCGGAGTTCTCGGGGGTTGGCGTCAGTGGAGCCAATGTTATATTCGATAGCTTGCTTGGGCCAATACTGGTGCCAGATCCTGATCTTAATCTTCGGTGCGATATCATATTACCAGAAGATGAAACAACCACATTTGGGTTGGAGCTCGCGCTGGCTGACGAGCTCTTCCGCGAACGGCTTGTATGATGCGAGTCAGTCGGAGTAGGCGGTGTATTGACGATAACGGGAGCTGCCGGCTCGGACGGTGTAGGTGTACGAGGACGACCGGAAGTATCGATAGGCGCTGGACTCTTGTATCGACGTGACCGTTCGGACGACGCTACCTTGACATCATTTGTGTCGGACTGGGGAGCTGTGCTTGGTCGAGAGTTCGGTCGGGAGGTCGATTCGGCGGCCGAATTACGGGATGACGTGTTTGCCGACTCGTGCTCGGCAAGATCCGTTTGGCTATCGTTGGCAATATCCTGCACGCCACTCACGTTTCTCTTGGTCCTGAAAGCGTCCCTGATCCTGCCAGCTGGCGATTTCGATCGATTTGAAGAGGTCTGGGGTAGCTGCAAACCAGTCTTAGTAGCTGATAATTGACGAGCCGGCTCGTTAGAAAAGCCACTAGAAGCGGAGTAGGTAACGGATCGTGAAAGGCCGTGTTGCTCGTCTTGACTCGAATTCTGTACCTCAGGCAGGTGATCCGCTTGAATTATGGGCGATGAGGTTGTCAACTGTCCAATTTGGGAAGGATGCGTAGAGGGAACAGTGGGCCGGGCCGAGGAGGACCTATTGGAACGACTATTAAAAGTCGTTAGCTGTCAGATCAATCACGGCGCACGTAAGACCGCTATACTACAGTAACAAATGCAGAAGCAAAAAACCACAGCTGTCTGCAGTAACTGAACAGGCAAGCCGAATCGGATGGCCAAATGATAATAGGATGAGAGGAAACGTAATAGGTAGGAACAGAGTGAATGAACGAGAGAATACGAGCTGAATACGAAAGTGACTAGGAGGTGAACGAGGAGGAGTTGAACTAACAAGACCTCAGAGCGGAGTCAACTGGACCACAACAGCCACTGCTCAACCGTCAAGGGTAGCGGTTATCCTCGAAGATTAAACAGAATGACTTCGTTGAAAATAATGCATGGCCAATGCACTCGATTATGAACTGGAGCTCGGAATCTTGACCAAGGGACGGAGGGGTAAGGGATATGTTTCGTGGCTTACTTAATTACGAAGGAATAGAGTTGCAGATGAGAGACATTAGGAATGATATAGGTGCAGTACCTAGGTCTGATATGACGATGTACAAGAATGAAACCAAAAGAAATCGGCAGTGCAACAGTAGATAAACGAAATAAAACTTACAAGTCTTCTCGGTCAAAATCGTAAGCATCGGGACTCTCTCCAGGTTCGTCTCTTCCATCTTCGTCATCTCCAGGCATTTCGTTTGATTGCGTAGTGGAAAATGAGCCACTACTTATCAGCTCACGGCTATTCGGATCTCGTCCGCGAGGATAGTCCTCGCTACTAGCTGTCGACCCGAAACTCTCTTTCGAAGGCTGTTTCTTCCATCGCTTTGCAGCGAGCTTCTTGGGGAGGAGCTTTCCAACCTTACTAGAGTTGCTAGAATTATTAGAGTTTGCGACATCCATGATGAGGTGTGCTAATGACGACGTATCGCCCAGTGATGACGCCCGGCGGCCAACGGACGTAGCACAACAGGCTGCCAGATCCTGGAAGCGTCAGCAATTGAATCAGGAAAGCCGACAAGCGTCCCTCAGCCCTGCTCTTCAAGCAATTAAGACGCTGATAGCAGCAAAGGCATCAGGGACAGGGAGCGCATGTGTAAATTGACAAAGACTGAGATGAATGTCGCGTTGCGGTTTCGAATGCGCTAAGCAAGTAGCTGTTACGGTACTATTTTATCGCGAGACTGTCGTCATAGTTTGGAGCTCTCCCCCGAATCGATGCATGAGGACCCTGTCTTTCTACTGATGCGATTCCGATGAGATGTATGCTTGATCCCAGCAATCGATGTTATATTGACTAAGATGCGGCTAGGTGGTGATGAAAAAGGCAAAAGACTGTCAATGATTGATAAAACCTCCTGGTACAACGCAGGCAACCAATCCACTTCTAATACCGACCTCGTTCATTGATCAGACGGGGATAATTGCTTCATGAATCAAAACCAAATGGAGCAAACGAAGCCCCTGGAATAATCATTGAATAGGGTTAGATTCACCAGCCACAGCGAGACGTTACTACCTCCTTGCCTTTCTAGGGTATTAGCATCTGGGAAACCACCCCGCCGAGTTTCAAAACTGCGTGGTACTGTAACAAAGAAAAGGGCAGGAGGTTCCAGGCCCAGCAGGCCTTACATGGTATAGTACCCCACCTGCCCACATATCATAGACGCATAGATGTATTGGGTAAGGTCCCAATTGGAAGGACAAATTGGCCGGAAGCCGCCGACCATTCGACCCCATATACTGGATCCCCTAAGCCCCCTCCACCCCGCCCTATCCTGCTAGACTCCGTACCAAACTTTCGTAAATGGTTCGTTCATTTCTTCACACGCCCCTAGCTTTTATTCAAATCACAATCCACTTCTAACGCCTATCGTCATACAAGAAGCCTCAACCTCTAGTTCTCCTATGAGGAACTAGACCCTTTGTCATAGTAGCAAGGTTTTTGCCTCATCGCCTCATGCTGTATAATGGAGTCGTCTCCCTTAATCAAGGTAGGATTGTCCGTTCTAACAATATCCCTATTCCTCCCATCCGGACCCTCTATCATTCGTTGCAGCTCGACTCACGAATCATAGGCGCATGACCATGCGAGAGCCGCATCTATAGCAACCCACACGTCCGATACCACCGTTGCAGTCAACGAACATACTAGAGCCGCCGGCGAGTTTGCCAATGCTGCTAAGAATACTAGCAGTGTCGAGGCCTTGCGTACCCTAAAATTGCTTGAGCAGCATCATCGACGACTTTCCGAGCTTCTCCAAATCCCAAGCAAGCCACCCACCTCGCAGGCTGCCTCTGAAAATGATTCCCAGGGGAGTGAGAAGGATGACTCTGTCCCGGGCGTGGCCCCTTCCACACCTCCCGCCAAGTCCGATGCTACGGGAATATCAACGGAGAAGAACAATCAACCTATGCCAACTCTCCCGAAACAACCTCGTTATCCAGCCCGTGATCTAGGAGCTTCTATTGCTAGCAATCTTGCCTCCGCCCGTGGCATTCGGTCCAAGTACAGGTCTCAGCCTCTTAGCCCCAGTGTATCTAACACCGAGGCCCCTGGAAATATGGAGGCAGCATCACGGAGGAGCGGACCCAGAACCAAAATGCAGAATATGCTAGATAATTCCGACAGGCCGAATGCTCTCAACGCCTCGGACAAAGAAAGATTTTCAAGACAGTCTAGCTCCGGCATGCAGGATGTAACGTCGAGCAAGGACCAAACAAACAACCCAGCCAATGCGAACGACGAGGGCTTCTCCCGGTTCTACAACGCTTTCGGTAGCATCATTAATAGAATTTCTGCGCCACTTGCGTTTGCGGGACTACCCCTTATCAACGAGGAGCAAGCCGAGGCTTCTACTGCAGCACCAGTTCCTGAACCACCAGCTCCGAGGCGTAACAGGACCAGGCCTTCCGCCACAGTCTCCGCGGAACCAGACCTAAAGAGAATATACTCCAAAGCAGCCCTCCGAGCCGTAACCCGAGACGGACAATCAGCCAACGACTCCTTCTACGTGGTCCCCACCAGCGGCCACACCGCGTCCTACGCCAGCATCCTAACATTCGCAGACAAGGAGAAGCGGCGACTGGAAGCCCAGGGCGGCGCGGCAAACCTACTTGAGGAAGTAGACGAAGAAGATTTCGTCGATGCCAAGGAGTCCCAGGTACCCCGATCACCCGCGCTCCAGCGGCTCGCGGGCAAGGGCCGCTCGGACAAGGACCTGACCAACGTGGTCGAGGAGCTGTACCTCGAGAACAAGAGCCTGAAGGACATGCTCGACAAGCTTAGCAAGCGCCTCCACGCCTTCGAATCCATGTCCCAAAACTCAGGCATGCGGCTAGCCGAAAGCATGCGTCTCATGCGCCCCAGCTCACCGCTCGCCTCGCAGGGTCCTAGCGCGGGTAAATCCGCCGCAGCGTCCCCAGTGGTCACGGACGAAGCGCTGGCGAAAAGAAACAAGGAGTTGGAGGAGCAGCTCCTGGCTATGGGGAAGCAGATGGAGGATATGGAGCGCAATTATAATAAAGTGAGGGCGAACCTCATGCGCTATAGGGAGAAGTGGGATCAGCTTAAGGCGGGGGCTAAGGCTAGACGCGCGGGTGGTGGGAGTGGGAGTGGGAGTGCGACGGCGCAGGGAGGATCGGAGGTGGGGACTGATGATGGGTTGAAGTCGCCTAGTTTGGCGTGAGTGGTGAGGGAGTATGGTAGGGAGGGAGGTAGTGGAAGTAGGGAGGTAGGGAGGTAGGGAAGTGGTGAGGTAGGGAGTGAGCTGATATTGGTAGTGTAAGCTGTGCTATGCTTAACAAGAAACAAGAAACAATATACTCAGTGTTCTGTGGTACTACATGCCTAAACTATCTCGATAACTTTGTGCTACCTAGCGGAATAGAAAGGCATTGATACAAGACTTGTCATGCATGGAAGGCGCTGCGTAGGTAAAGACGGTATAGCATATCTGGAGTCAATATTCTAGTTAATCGAAAGACTCCAGTAGCCTTTCCCATTGACCCCAGTGTACCTATATACGCGCTCAGACGAGCAGCATGTCTAGGGTGAAGTATCTGTCAATTAGGTCACAGTGACCTATGTAGCTGATGCATGCTAGCTACTAGGAGTCTAGTTGAGTGTACATAGCTTCATAAAGTCATAATGAGTATAATAAGTATTCCATTAAGACCGCCTAGTTTAAGAAGCTTATAACCAGGGCCACCTCAAGTACTGTAAGTCAGGGAAGGGGGTGAGGTACCGAATGTAATAAGGAACTCGTGTCTACTTGGTGCCTACATGACTTTTACTTGTTGGACACACGATCACGACAGTCCCTAAACATATTACAAGACGATACCTTGCAGTCACAATTCACCTACGGGCGACCTCTGTAGTATTCTCTCAAAAAAATATCAAATGCAAACTTTTGTATTCACAACCTCTAAGCGTACACTATTTCCACTAGGCAAAGCTCCAGCGAACTTTTGGTATCTCATCAAATGCCAAATGCAGAAGTATGCTCATCCCCAACATGTATCATCTGACAGGGACAACGGACGGATTCTCCGACACCTAGGCAAACACTCCAAACTTAGGTACTCCAAACTCTCAACTCCTCCATGAATTCGTATATGCGAGGGCAAGTTTGCCAATGCCCCTTGAGTTCCCCTTATATGATTACCTCCTAGGGGTTACCAAACTACTCCTCCGCTAGGTCGTGCTTGTATTACATCCTCCCCCATCTCGCGTACTCGATTATGGGCTACATGGTTTGTCCGCCTCTGGTGTCGATGTTCCCTTGGAGAATGACATACTGTAAGGAGCCTAGAAAGAAGGTCAGTCCCACTACTCCACAACCACTTACTTAGAGGTGAAGTGTCACTTACCAGAACCTGTTTTGCATTACAAATTCTCCAGGCCAGGTTCCTCACATTGCCATCGGCGGGAACCACAGCTGCCGTAAACTCGATGCCGAACATCTGATGGATAGCGTAGACCAATCTCTTAGCATATTTACTATCGCGTTCCACGTGGCTGCCGAATGGTTCTTCTGATGTGCTTGGAGCAATATCAGGGTCTCGATCAAAGCAGTTCCGTACCACGGGCAACAGAGCCGATTCGACAGCTTGCTGAACAGAGGCCTCGTTATCTGCTTCGGCATCGTCGTAATCAAAGCGACCGATGTGAATCTCGAATGGTTGGGAAATCGACATGACATTATGGTTTCCGTCATGGTGGTAACGGAATTCGAAAACACCTTGGGTCCACCACAGCTTGTCTCCGGAGAAGACCATCTCACCAGTGACGAGATCGGAATCACTACCATCGGAGTCTTCAACAGGTTGGTCCCATGTCAGAACACCCTTATCGGCCGTAGTAGACTGGTATTGGCCAGGTACAGTTGGAATCCATCGTCCAAGGGAAGAAAGCTCTGTAATCTCACGCGAACGATTGTCGGCTACCATATAGAGACCAATCCAGTCCCTTTTCGAGTGATTTGCTGGTGCTCTCCACTTGACCTTGATTGGAGCACCGTATTCAAAAATCATGGTCTTGAGCTCATTCGGGAATCGACCTGCTGTGCCTTCCTTGCCACTAGCTCGTTCAGACAAAGCTGAGAATCCAGATGCCTCGCCTTCCACAGTCATGGAATAGCGCTTCGGGTCGAAACCCGCGAGGTCAGGTGAGAGCTTAGTCAAGGTAAGACGGGCAGGGTATTTGTTGAAGAGCGTCGTGGTATCTCTCACGATCGATGAGACACCCGCAGCTAGCTTCGGACGCGCGATGTCTAAGAAGTCCTCAACAAAATGAGACGTCTCGTCCATAACCTTGTTCACATTCGATTGCCACTCTACCACAGGCGGAGGCAGAGAACGCTTGATGAATTTCGTTAAGCCTGCTTCGCGTCTGAGTTCGCGACCGTAGATCTTCTGCATATGTGGTTTCTCGACGAAGTGAAGGAATCCAATAGTAAGAAGGTGGCTCACTAATGCCAAGGCGAATATAGACCTGCTCCATGTGATGATGGCCGCACCCCACAGACCGGCGGTGCCGAGTACTCTTTCCGGATTGTTCAAGAAGCGGTAGATCGATGTGTAGGTGAGCTTCACACCTTGGTCGAAGAAGAAGTCACCGAAGAACCAGCCGAATTCGCCGAGAGAGTCATAGATGCTCACTGCAGTCCATATTTGAAGGGCGATAAGAGCAGCGCCGACGACATGCCGAAGCATCACGAACCCGTAGTTCCAGTCAACTGGGGCAGAGTACATTTTCCAGCAGGCTGCAGCGAACGTGGCATAGCAAAGACTCTGAGTGATATGGTAATATCCCTTCCACTGTCGCCAACCTTCCTCTGGAGTCTCTCCAACCTTTAGAAAGTGGCGCGTCCATGCTTTACTGTTCGACTGTCGAGTGAGGATCACGCCTAGTCCGACCGAGTACCAGAGTCGAAATATGAGTGCGAGTGAGACAAAGAGGGATTGGTGTAATGGCGTTTGTGGTGTGACGAAAGCGAAGAGCGCGATGAGTGATAACATTATGAACGTCGAGTAATCCACGGTTCGTAGTAGATCAATGTTCTTGATTCCCAACAGATTGTGTATTCTCGGTCTCACAGGCACCTCGCTCTTACGAGTAGGTGGGTTGTATGTCTTCTCGATGTGAGGATTCTCGACGAGGACCAAGAAGGCGAGTTGGGCAGCGTGCGCCGCAATAGATATGAAGAGAACCGCATAGCTGGCAGCGAGGGCTGAGATACCGTAGTATCCTGCGTACCCAATTGAATACATAGGGTGTGGGGCCATCTCGAACACACCATCGAAGGTCAACTCTTGATCGATCAAGTAAAAGAAATCGCCCCAATACCAGGCGTAGTCCTTCACAACTCGATGGGCGTCAAGTTTCACCCACAGATTGAAACCTATGGCCAACCAACCAAAGACCCAGCGGGCAACGGTGACGTAAGGCGATTCCCCAGCAGGACGATGAGCGCAGGCGATTGCAAACAGGCAATATGAGACGAAGTCGCACATGAGTATAAGATCCACAAGTCGCCTGAAGACTAGCCAAGTGTTGTACTCGATGGGGGCTTTCTCGAATTCGTAGTCCTCGGGAATCTTGATTTCCAACTCGTGCTTCAGAAGTTTGTACAGCCATGGTCGTGGGTTCTTGCCGCTTTCCGGATTCTCAAACAGTTTCCATTGCTTAGCCCATGCAACGAGTTTGTTATCATTCGACTGCAATCGTAGCAGAATTCCAATGCCAAGGTTGTAGGATGTTCTCCAGAATAGAAAGATGGCGGCAAATACAGGCCTCTTCAGAGCAGGCGGGAGGAAATACAGGGCTAAAATGTGTGCGACAAGAACGCCAAGCACAATTGCATCCGACAAATTCTTAGGTTCCCTAGGGTCGAGGAGTTGAGATACCATGTCATGCGTAGTAGGAACGGTAAAGACTGTCCAGATGAAGCATTGATTAGTATCCGGCACGAATTCGTATACTGCGTTTTTTTCTTTTTTACTTACCCGTTCCATCTGTGGTACGACCATAAGTCTTTCTAGTCTTCGGCGATGTCACGATATCTTCGGTACTACCATCGTCATTCTCACTGTTTGTATCTGTTGAAGACACCTGCCTGCGGCGTAACTCGCCAGCATCGGCAGGAGGATCGGCGGCTGAGCTCATTGTGCTAGATGTCAACCGTGTTGAATGGTTGTCGATGCTAGCTTAGTATCGAACGGCGTTGGGTAATGAACCTCGTCGACTAGCAGCCATGGAAGAAAGGCAAATTGTTACTGAAAGGGTGAGTTGGCAATTGGGCACGGTGGACGACAATGAAGAAGTGGAGGGGATTTTCAATAACACTTGGCACTTGGGAAGTATGCAATGCAGTCTGGACGGGGACGGACTTGGGACAGGAAGGCGTTCAATTGGAGGAAGAAGGGTTCACGTGAGGTGTATGTATCTGCCGATGTGTTTGCAACGTCAACGTCACTAGAACCTCAAACCTGATTCGATTCCAATTCCCGAGACGAAACCTTGTTTTCCCCAGATTCTTTGATGTGTCGCAAATAGGATTTGAATGCTGTGAAAACACAGCTCAGCTTTGAGAATTGGTGTTGATTATTCGTCGTCTTAAGGCTGAAGGAGCACTTCTGACGGTACGTCACATGCAAAAAGATGCAGCTGGACAGGCACCGCACGTTCTGGAATGCAGCTACCTCGCTTATTGAGTGAGCGCCGATAAGGAAACGCTACTGATTGATAAAACCGGACGAGGGGTATAGCCCAATAGGGAAAGCGGCATGTAGTAGAACCCGAAACGGTGGATGAAGTTCGGCAATAGTCCTGTACCTGCTTATAGGAAGCACTTCTACATCGGCTGAACGGGTAGAGTTGAAGTTGATGGCCACTTTCCTATGCATATATATGTGCTTAATGAGATAAAATGGCATTAAGGGAGGACTCAATACCGAATCCATTTACCCCCATAGCATTCCACTAATCACACGTAACAAAAACAGCCTTCAGATGAAGCAAATCAGGTCAATATTCACCGGAGATAAGGAGATGCAGCTCTTAGAAATAGACACTTTTAGTAAGCTGTCGAGTGTAGACACAAACCCGTGTCCGTTGTGCCAGAAAAAGCATTCTATTCACATATCACAAGACCGAACCGGGTCATATGCCATATGCCATAAGCCTCCTTCTCATTTCACTTCATCTCATACCGTGCCAGTCCCTTTCCTTCCCTCATGGTGGTTGACACACATGTAGCGGAAGGATAAATCAATCCCATTTTCATCTTCATTTTCATTTCCACTGCCTTTCCATCCCCCTGACCAACGACCGACAACCCTCGACCCTCAACCATCGACCAATGACAGTCAATGCAATTAAGCAGCCTTCTTAGCAAACTCAACACGCAGAATCAAGTGCTTGAATCCGTAACCATCCATCTTATTGCACGCCTTGACAGCGTCGTTGCGGTCCGCAAAGCTGATGAACGCGAAGCCCTTCGCCAGGCCCGTCTCGCGGTCCTTGGCCAGGAACACGCGGGTCACGCGGCCGAAGCGCTCGAACATGTCGCGTAGCTCTGATTCTTCTGCCATTTCGGAGACCTGTGGGGAGTGAGTATGTTAGTAAATGTTACGGTACTGAGGGAGAAAAGGGAGGGGGAGGAACTCACGTTGGTCACACGCAGCGTAGCAAGATCGTCTCTCTCGCCATACTTCCCACCCATCCTCTCTCCACCCGCCGCAGCACGGTCTCCCCGCAGCGCAGGCGGGACATAACTGCCCTTCTTGCCCGCGCCAGCCGCGCCCACCGAGCTAGGCATCGGCTCATCGCCCATACCAGCAGCCACATCCGCGCCGCCCTCAGCTCCAACCGGCGCCATAGTATCCTTGTAAGGACAACGGGCCGTAAAGTGCTCGCCGTTGCAAATACGGCACTTGACGGTCTTGTCCTTGAGCTTCTCCTTCATGGCGTTGGCGTTGACGTCCTTGGCCTCGTCCTTGGTGTCCTTCTTCCAGTTCGTGCTGAGCCGGAAGATGATGTTCTCGCCCACCGACGTCGTGTCCATCTGCGGGCCCGCGCCGTCCTTTTCGCTGAGTCCGAATTTCTTCCACTGCTTGCGCTCTGCCACGCGCGGGTTCACGACCTCGCGGTGCGTTACGAGGCGGATCCGTCGGGTCGTCTTGACTTTCTGTCCGTTCTCGTTGTATCGGTAGGTGATGGTGGTCTTGGTGCCGTCCTTGTTCTGGATGGTTTGCGGGGGAGGAAGCTCGGTTACGAGCTCGTCGCCCTCGTCGTCGTCGGCCCAGTCTCTGTTTGAATGTCAATATACCCACTCCAAGCAATACCAAAATCAAAATCGCAGTGTTTTCTTACCTGTTCTTTGACGCCATTTTCGCTGTTTTATCTAGGGTGCTGTATGGAGTATCTGGGCGAAATGGAATGAAGTCTGCCTGGCGATGACGGTTTTTGTGTGGATTGAGAATTTCAAGTCTGCGTTTCTAATCCAAAGTGTGGGGTCTCAAATATCTTATCGGTACCACAGGAATTTGCCCCGCGCTACCAATTACAGTCGCCTATGATTGGCCTGTGCACAAGAAGTCAATGGGATACATACAGCCTGAGTCACGATTCGCCTCACTGCCATTAATTTGAAGTACGGTAAGTTCACCTGCAGGTAATTTTTCTTTTATATGATGTATGCAAAATCTCATATTTTGCGGAGCCATCGGTTTTATGTTGACATGGCATAAAGCCTTTTACTTTTTGACAAGCTACCTAGTACCCTACTTAGTATCCAGATACCCTCAACCCTCCAAGTCTTCTCGCGCTTTTTTGCACAAATAACATAAAAAAGACTCAAATGCGTCGCTAACAAGCCGTCGGAGTAAGTGCTGTCTTCAAGGACACACTTCTCACTAATAATCCATCCATATCTCTAATCATATCTGTCATCTCATCCCAGGATATCTCTCTCATCATCTTTCATCTTCATCGCCAATGTCCAACGGCCAACTTCACACACTTCGTACCCAAACATACATACCAAATGAAATAACTTTTCCCGCAAGGGCCTGTTGTAATCTTTCCAATCGATATGTCTATGCAAGAATGTGGAACCGAAACGCCATCATTATCCGTAGGGGTCGTAAGAATAGGTATACAAGGATATACACGAAGCGTATGTAGGCAAATAAAAACAGAGATATAAAGAAAAAGGTGTCTTCAGTGTATTGAAGTTGTGTCGTGAGTTACTAAGGCATCATGCTTTGATGCTCCTAGGAATATTGGTCGAGCGCTTCGGTGGGATGGGGGGAAGGGCACATGTTGGTGGTGGAGCAGGGGGAGGTCCCTCAGCTAGCTGAGGCAGGCTCCTTCTGGTTGCAATACTTGTAGGTGAGGCATTTACCTCCAGGAATTGCTTCGACGTCTCCTCCTCCTGCTGAGCTTTGAGAGAGGAGACCGAGCTTTGCGGTGAGCAAGTAAAGGGTGGCGCAAGAGTAGAAGCAGGCTCCTCGATAGAAGGCAAGTTAGATTGTTTGGGGTAGATCAACGAATGCCGATTCGGGCGAGTTGAGCTCTCTGAGAGTAAGATTGCATGTTTGATAGATTGGTGTCCAAAGGCGGGGGTATTCGATGCCCTCCGCATCTCGAGCGAGGAAGAGGCTCTGCGTATTTGCTCCGGCGCCTCTATAGGTCCGAGAGTCTGGGAACGGGACGGTCGAACAATGAAGGATCTTTCTGTTTCGGGATATGGACGTGCTGAACCTAGTTGACTAGCACGGCTGTTATTCCTGCTACGAGATCCCATGTCCGGAGTAGCACTTCTCAATCGAGCTTTCTCCGTTGTCCGTTTTGTAATTTGGCTCTTGGAGATCTCTTTGCTCTCCTGTGGCCCAGGCTTTGGGGTAATACCAGCCCAAGGCGCAGTAAACATGGATGGTGAGTCAGGAGCCTGTACAGTCGGAGGATCCTTATTGGTCGAAGCTGTAGGTGAGTATGGTGATCTTGGTGATGGTTGATCAATAACGATAGAAAGAGGGCGAGATATGGCGAGTTTTGTTGGCGGACTTCGTCTGAGGGGCCTATTCGGACCGTCTCGGTCGAGCTGTGGTTGGTCCGTTTTGGAGGCGACCGCGGACAAATTCATGGCTGAATACCGTCTACCCACGGTGTGCGGTACGCTAAAGTTAGGTACGAATTGGTGCTTACTTTCATGAACTGACGTCAAGGTAGCGGGTAGTATCGAAGTTGGGCGACCAGCGGCGTCTAAGCGAGGGTCGAAGCCGGGGATCATCGTCTGCATGGATTGTCTTCGATTTGCAATTGCTGCAGCGTTGGGACGCGGTCTAACCTCGGGGGTCGGAGGTAAAGCTTTCTGCGAGTAATCATATCCATGACTCGAAAAGCTCTCTCGAATCGGTGAATGTGTCGGAGAAGACTCCGCCGATGATATAATCGTCCGTTGGCCAGATGAGACGAAGGAGAGTCGATTGCCGCTGCTGCCGCTACTACCGCTCCCAATACCACTGTCTCGAAGACTATCCAGACGTTGACCTTCCGACGATATCATGCTCGAGCCATCATCCACTGTAGATTCCGAGATTCGCGCGACGGGCGTTTCGGCGATATCGCTTTCTTCGGTAGGATCGACGAGCGCGTTCTCCTGATTCCATGAAAAGTCCTGCGAAACAATACGTGAGAAGCGGGCTGGATCTCGAACAACAAGGGTCCTCTGGCTTGTCTGCGCCTTCAGCATGGCACTACCGTCCTCCGCCTCAGGCTTTCCAGTTTCCGATAGCTTCTTCTTTCCACCCAACGACTCAATTTCCCGTCTCAAGATAGCAAGCCAGGTATCCATGGTTTCTGGACTTTCGAAGACGAGTAGCATATTGGACACTTGTCGCTTCTCAGCTCCTCTCAGAGCGAGCTTAGATCGGAACGATTTCGTATCCGAGGATGGGTTTCCATCGGCATCTGTAGATGAAGTCACTCGAACAACCCAATGTTTTCCAGGAATTAGATCACTAGCGTAAGCAGCGGACTCGCGTGTGAGGTGTAGGATCTTCTCCGGTAATCTATTGAAGGAGCCTTCTGCGGCATACTGGAGTAGGTATCCGGAGGTGACGAGTGCATAGATCTTGCTTGTCCATTCCGGTGCCTTTGACTTCTTTTTCTTCTCTGCCTCAAATTTTGAACCAAGTCCGGATGCTTCAACCTGACTTAGGTTGAGATTGCTTCGTGAAAAGTCGTCCTGTAGCAAGCTCGTCTTAGACTCGTTGAGGCGGGCCAGAGCATCTATCGGGGTGAGGCAAGTGGGCAGTGTTGCATGCTTAATTGCTTGGGGATACATCTTGAATAATGGCGGTGGGTCAAATGCAGTAATCGAGCCTTTTGTCTTTGGCGGTGCTTGGGGACGGAGCTTGCCTTGGTTAACACCATTGTTGTTTTGTCGTAGCCGTGAAGAGGATGATGAGGTTCCAGATGCCGGTGACTTCATTGAGGATTGAGTTGAATTTGATAAGGAAACTTCTGAGCGAGAAGGGTTGAGTCTCTGTGGCCAACCACCAAGATCTGCTAGTGAGGAACGTTTTCCCATGTGTCGTGACGGGTCCTTAAGGGATGATGGCTCTTCCATTACTTTGCCATCCTTTCCTGGTTTTGACTTGCTGAATATGCTTCTTAAACCAATCCTGGATTCACGCTTGGCCAATCTCTCCGGCCGTAATGGAACTCTACTCTCATGTCTAAGAACGGTTATATCGGGCGGTCTGGCTCGCCGCAGGTCGCGTGAACGGTTCTGAAGAGCCTCGAGAGTAGGACTCGAAGGATACATAACGTCTCCTCCAGCCATTATGTTGTGATTGTAATTGGTGTTGATGAGTTAGCGGGTGATGGTGATTATATTCGGTCTGAATAACTTTCAGCCATATAATATTTGTATATGAGTGAGGAGACCCGAGATCTGTTGTGCACCGTCGGGGAGACACAGATGGTGCATGAACGGAAGAAGCCAACACGACGGGAGGAAGATTAAGGTACGGAGAGACATGTGACGACTAGTCTCAAGGTGTAACCAACAAAAGGCGCCAACCCCAACGTATCAGTAAAAAAAGAGCCGAGATCCTGAGGGGAAAGCGAGGGGCCTGTGATGACGAAGGCAAGGCAACCCTGTGTTGTGAAGTTGAAAGCGTAGATCGTCCCTTAGACTTCCAATTCGGCAGACAGCCCTAACTCCCGGCGCAACTATACAACCGGGTCGATTAGTACTAGATAGCTCCAGACTAATAAGAGGAGGATGCCTTGAGATGAGTATTAGAGGTGGAGTCCAGGCAAAAGAAAGTGAAAACTAAACTCTGAGACCGCGAGGCGGGAGGATAGAGTTTTAGAAGGATAAAATTAGGACTTACAAGTCCCTCTGAGCCACCGGCAGACGGCCTGATGCTGGGTACTAGTATAAAAAGGTGTTAGGCATGCAGGTCGAAGTTCTGGTCCACGGTCTCATGTTTCCTCGCGGGCTGAGACCCCGATGAGGAAGGGCTGGGGCAGAGGACAGACACCAACTTGCAGACATGCAAGCCCCGAGTAAGACGTTTCCCCAGCACACGGTCGTGAGCAAATTGGGAAGAAATCGAGCTTGGCTGGGCTGGGATTCGCGAAAGAATCCCTGCTCAAAACTTACGAAGTGGGTTTGGATGTTGACGGCAAGGGGAAAGGCAGGAAAGGGTATTGTATCCCGGTCAGGGATCTTCTTCCAGGCTGCCAGGGCGCCGGCCCATTGACCGTGCGGCTTGGTGTGGGACTAGCGAAAGCTGCTACGGTACTTTTGGAATACCTATTTTCGATAGTTATTTTATCCCCGGATCTATTGTACTGCGGTAGTATCGTATAAGGCGGTCTCCGGCTAGAGCCCGCAATGATGCCTAGGTACTCTATCACGAGCGTCTCCATTGTCTCTCTTCAAAACCGCCATCTTGACAAGTATGGAATTGCTCCAGTCTACAAAAGATGGTCCTGATCCTGCCGGATTTTGGCATGCGATCGACTAGGCAATAGCAATCACAGATAGGCGCGGTGCACAGCAGATAGCCATATGCAGGGAATAAGGGACAACCCGAACAGACCACTGCCGCCCTGAACGCCAGACACCATACGTTCTTACGTCTTGTCTGACGCCTTCCTCCTACCCCCAAAACGGCCAGATCGTAAGCCAGTTGGAGAATTCTAGGAGTTTATTCGGAAAGAAAGACGAAAATTCCCGCCTCGCTTTGGAATGTAGCGACAAGAGATGCTGCCTCAAGCTTCGGCGTCCTGCAAGTATGGCTCAGTATAGCCAATAATTGTCGACGTGAATTTTCCCGTCAGCGAAGTTTGTCACGTTGCGTGCATCCCCGTGGTTTCCAATGTTGTTTTGAACCTGTGAGAAGAAACGCGCCCGCGAGCACCCCTGGCCGACACAGCGAATCAACGACGTGCCACGATGTGATCTCATTCGTGAGCCGCGAAGTATTGTTTGGGGGTGCTGCAGCCTGCAGGCTACTGGGTTGACAGTCCAGTAGCAGCGGGGAGCCTATCGTCACCGCATGCGAATGCCAAGGGTTCTCGTCTTTCCCTTTCCCAAGTGGAGAGGACTTCAATGTTGCATTCTCGAGGGCTAACGCACGTTCATTCCCCCTCAATCGTCCCGGTAGAGTAAAATGTTCGGTACTACGTAATTTCTACAAATGCCGATAAATGCGAACTATGTAGACGTCTGATCGTTGCTAAGCATTGATAATGATCTAATACTAGAGCTCGATAGTTCGTAAGGCGAGTCCCATTGATCATCAAGCTATCGAGATCAGGAACCACAGGCAATACGTAGCGAACATCTCGGGAGAATATCGATCTGACAAACTTGCAATACTTCGTATGTATGCGCAAGATGCATATCTCATCTGCATTCCGGAAACACGCAGCGACTGTGCGTCAGACTGTCCAACCATCCGTGCTTCGGGATGCTCTGCAGATTCATAAGGAATCCCCCTCTTCGTTACATAACATTCTCAAATATCGATATGGTACGGTCCAAGTCACATATGTGATGGACTGCAGAAACAGCAGCGCTATGCCTTTTCTGCGCTGATCACTTCCCAATATTAGCCCGTACCCTTGGCTATGGAAATGTCAATGGCAAGCTGGCCAGGGTTTGTGCGCTTTGACAGCTTCTATCCGGATAGAGTATGCAGTGTGCCAGATTGGCTCGTGATCCAATATCCAGATTTTAACAGCCTCAACCCCAGAAGACAAGATAGACATTGTCATTTTTGAGTTGGTGTGATGTTTGCTATCTTGCACGTTTTCTCTTGAGCTCTGCCGTACGATGGCGACACGGGAATGGACAGTTGCATGTTGTGCATATCGATGTTCTCAGCTCAGCTGACATTCCATTCTCGTCCCGCACGATTCCAATTTGAGAATACGATTCTTGTGCTCCATTCCCCCATTCGTTCGTATCCTCGAACGACTTTTTTTCTGTATTGAACTTCAAGATTCTATCTTGCGTAAGGTGCAACACAAGGCATGTATCCAGATGTACGGGAAATCTAGAGCGTGCTGGTCCCGGCACTTGGGAAGATGCTATAGAAACTAGCGGAAGAGTCGGATGGCTAACAGCTAGTAGGGAAGCCTCTATTACCTCATAAGCCCCATTTCGACACAAGATATCAAGACGTAAAATATTGCTTCCAACTGGTCTAAAGCCTCATATTTTCCCCGTCTCCATCAGCTAGGCTCAGGTAGGCATAGCTAGGGCAAAGCTAGGGATAGCTACTACAGCAAACCACCCACATCCGATCCTTCGTGGCGGCGACGCGCTCTACGTAGTAGTTCCGCCCTGAAAGTTCCTGCAGTAGCGGGCCGGGGAACCGGGATCTTCCACGTTGGCTGGGTTGGCTGAGACTTCAGGAATTCTTCTCTGCCGCTAATTCTCCTACCAATCTAGGACACCGTTTGAGCGCCCGTCAGATCCGGGAAGGAGTCTAAGAATTCGTCAAATATGATATATCTCTGTCATATATAAGATGACAATTGTTTATATCCCGCCAACATGCTGAAGAAAAGACGCGATCATTTTACACGCACCGGATTAACTAATGAGCTATATTATAGGTGCTACTTCAGCTGAACACCGCTCTTGCAAATCTTTCAATCCGACGCGCAACCGGCAACGCTAAGTGGACGCGGTATATTCCGTAGGGATTTCTGGAATTGGACACGATATGCGCTTCCAACACCCCCCTTAAAATCCTTTACGACGGCATTTTGGTTTTCCTTGGTACCCAACCAACTACTAGAACTTTCCTGCAGCTATTCCGGTGGCTGCTGACCCGAGCTTAGGGTTCCCACAGTATGGATGTCGCCAGCATCAAGCGAGCGAGGGGGTGGAATCCTGCTGCTCGTTACAGGGGGTGGTAATTATCAGCAGGGCCGCCACGCGTTAGGAACGCGGAATGGGACTATTCATCTACCGTAGCCGAACCACCGGGTCCGCATGTGGCAGTGACCAACGATCTGCCAGCAGCAAAAAGAACGCTCATGAAATTCGATAAAGAGCGGCCGCAAATGTGGCCTTGAGGAACGCCTCGGAGCCTTATGTGCATAAAAACGGGAATGAGTCCATAGGGACGCACGAATCAAAGGCGGACGGTCCCCAAAACCGGTGGCAGAACGCAGGAGATGCATTTATCTGGCTGCAATGCTGATCAGAACGGACCTGCACCCCAGTCACATATTTTCTTCAACCAGCTCTCTGCCGGGTTTTCGAGAAGGTGGTATATGTGAATAGTTGCTTTTCTCTCCAAGTTTCCCAGGTCGCCGACCTGTACTACTTATGCCCACGCGTAGAGCTAGGAGTTAGGTCTTAAACCCCTTGGATACGACCCTCCGTAAGCCCGCAGTCAACCGCATTCTCTGGGCGGAGTAATGGTATTACGCATGTCCGGACCATAACTTCCAGCAATTTTCACATTTTCATTGCTATCCATTCCCGAATGGAGCCTACGTGAGGGTCGCCGAGGTGGAGAGGCACCCGCTTTCCATTCTCTGATACTGATACCCACTTGAACCGAGGCGTTCGGCAGCAGTAAAATCAAAAATTTTCATACGCCGACTAGCGTCCCACACCACACATCCGTAAGCATTTGATTCATCTTGAAACTTCAAGGAGAAAGAGAGCATCCATCTTCTGTACCTTCATCATAGACCCATTGCCGTTAGACTGGAGTTTGGATGAATGTCCCCTTGAATCCGATGCCGAATCCGATCCACCTTCGTAGTCGCGGCCTTCTTGTAAATAATCTTGGCAACTAGAAGCCACGATCATCAATATTGAACATTGCTGCTAAGTCCGACCGCCAATGTCTGCAACTTCTGCGTTCTTCCCGAAACATTTAGATCCGCTGCTGTCGCGGAGCGGTAGATGTAACTCGGCCCCTCTAATTCGTAGGATTACGAAATCGATGGCTATACCACGGATGTACGCTCGGGATCTTTATGTCATGTATGTTTCGGCACTCAAGATCACCTGAGCAGACTGAGGAGTAGCTTAGTAGTGAGATGCTAGTAGTAAAGACAAAAGTAGAGCTTGGCAACTGCAAGAGGTACTTTTGGAGAAATCACAACCTCTAAAGTTGAACACGATGTGACAATCTAGGTTCTAAATGTTTGCTTCTGTAAGGAGCAATCTCTACTCGCCGCGTTGAAAGAGATGCCTAGGATATTGACATGATTCGGGAGACTTACATGATCTCTATTACACTTGTCCGGACTCGCAATGAGATAGAGGGCTAGACCAGATCTGAGGTCTCATATTACGTTTCCCACCAGCTTCTAGGTAGACGTAGGCAAGTCGAACATCTTTTTGCCGGAATATTGTGCTCACTTCTACTGTCTGGAGATTAATATCTGAAGTTCGTACTAGATAGAGTGACTTTTGGTTAACCCTAACCCTAAGCGATCTTCCTACTATGATCGTGTAAAAAAAAATTAGCAAAAAAAAATGAAGGGTTGCAAATCCCAGTTGACTGGGAAGCATCAGGAATTGAGCCCGATGCGGGGGTCGAACCCGCAACCTTGAGATTGATCTCTTATGGTTTAAGAGTCTCACGCTGCCGAGGAGGTTAGTATACGATGTTTGTATGAATGGAGTCGGATGTGGGTGACTTGCCTCTACCGATTGAGCTAACCGGGCCGTTTGCTCGCCGGATGAACCGGTTGACATCCACCTTGTAGAAAAGTTTTATAAGGCCAGCTTGCTATAGGGTCCCGGCTGGTGATAGTATTGTATGGAATCGTGGTCCTAGAACCGATGTAGTACTAGGTAGAGGTAGGCTTGACTCATTAATTCATTGAGCAGTGGGGCGCTTTATCGCGGAAACCATACAAAGGGAACGACCAGAGAAGCGTGCAATTAGGGCAATGTTTGATTGAGACTTAGTAAGGATTAAGCTCCTCTGACATGTAAAGCCCGATATTCTACCTAGGTGATTGATTATTTCTGAGAAGATAATATGAACCGAGTGTTAAATGTTAATAATGTTAGTGTTGAATGTGAAACAAAGATGAAGTCATCTCAACTAATATTAAGTTTACCTACTGTAGCAGAATCGCAAATATGACTTCCTAAGTTTATCACCGAGGTAAAGTTGGAGAGCATGAGCTGAGTGCACACAGTGAAGCAGCCTGTCACATGTAATAATGTTGGGTGATGTTACGTTGATGGGCTGAACACCACAAATCTACTATAACTGTATAGGAATCGACTGTATCGCGATGCTCAGAGGCTCATGTAAGGGCACAGGCACCAGATATGAGTACAAGGTTCGATAAAGACTTCAGCCTGCAAATGTTTGTCCTTGCATGATGTTACAACGGCACGTAACCTTAAGGGTCCTATCTTAAGTTAGCTTGCATCCATTGGCGGAAACTCCATTCATGGGCCTTGTGACCAATGTGCATTGTGGCCAGACCAATATAGTAAAATATATCCAACCGCATGAACGAGCGCACATGGGTAATACGAGGCGTTGAAAGGAGAATCCCCGATAGGTTAAGTTAGGATTAGTTGAATAGGACTTGATACAGGAATTCGTAGGAATGCAAGTGTCGTAAGTGCTAGGCTTGGTTGATTAACATGTGATGTCTCGTTGACACTGGAATGGGTTGATGGTTAAGCGCGGCCCAGGCAGCCCGGGAGGGACATAGCCGCAATAAATAACTTGGAACCTTGTGTTGATTACCTAATAAGGTTCGTACTGGGGTCACGTTCCCAGCAAGCATTTTGATCCCCATCAACTGACGTCAAGGGGGAAGGTAGCTTTACTTCCCCCACGAGATCAACAGCCTACCTGCATAACCACTGTCCTTTCCAGAGTCGAACCGGTGCTATTGGAACTTTTTGGTCACGGCTCTGGAAGAAAACATAGGTATACAACATCGTTCGACTTCCTTGTCACCTGGACACAGAAAGATCCCAGCTTCAGCCTCCGCGAGCTGACGAGGTGCTACCTGATTCTACGTATGCGTCGTGCCCAGGTCGGACGTTCATGCCACGATCGCCTCTAAAATCCCAATCCTATTTGACAATCATTAAAATTCCGGACCCGCCACCTGCATACTATACTCCGTATCGATCTCCATATCCATCTCCATATCCTTACCTAACCCGCTAACCTCATCTCCACCCCTCCCCTTCAACTGGTGCATCACCATAGGTTGTTTGGCTGGAGGTTGACGGGTAAGTTAGCTTGGCCACAGCTCTAGTGTAGGTCGCCTTATGTGACACTTGACCTACAGTAACCACCTTCCTTATCTACTCCATACGTCAACGTCCTTCTCGCCGCTGACATGGCTCCCGACCTCAATTCGCTTCCTCCATCATCTCCATCTGCACGCCCGCGCATTATGACTTCTTCAAACGGCAACGGAGACTCTGCCATTCGTGGAGAATCGGCATCACCTTCTCCCCGAGCATCTACATCATTACAAGCCGCTGCTACTATGAATGCTGGTCTCCAGCATGAACCTATGCGACGTAAGTCTCGAATTTGAGTTACCCTAATTACAACATGCCTACCTACTTACACACTTCTTCTTCTACAGGCTCATCGAGTAGCTCCCTCTCACGAAACCGACAGTCACCACAGATGGGCCGACGACGCTCCACGGTCTTGATGAACCTACAACTCAACGATCCCTCTGTTCCCGGCCCAGGTGAAATGGTTACGGAGAACAGTGGATATGGAGCAATGAGCCCTCTGCCTATGACCGCGTCGCCTCTCCTCGCTGGGGGGGATCCTCACCACAACAGAGCACCCAGTCTAGGAGAGTTGCATCAAGAACTCGAGGCAGAACAAGAAGCACAAGTGGTATGTTAGGCTACATCGGTTCGACTTGATCTTCCATTATCTAACATGGACTGATGGCAGAATCGACTTTTACAAATGATCCGCCAGCAGCAAATCCAACTACAACAGATACAAGTAGCACAAGGCCAGAGCCAAACGAGTGTGGCTGCTGAAGATGCAACTCCTACTTCGGAGAGATCCAGCTCCGTCACTCTTCCGAATCCGGCTGCGCAACCACAGTTCCCCGCGTTATCCACTTCGGTACCCCGTTCGCCGGTTTTGTCGTCACATCCTCGTTCTTCGTTTGATATGGCTCGCGATGCCCTTCACCGCAGATCGAGAACACCAAGCCGCGGCGCCCCGTCTCCTAGATTGAGATCCATGTCCATCAGTGCGGCGGAGAGTGGGGAGCCGCTTATTTCCGGGGTTCGTGATGAGAGCGCTTACTATCAGGCCGAGACTCAGTCTTTGGTTCGCGAGAACCAGATGTTGCGCCACAGAATCCGTGAGCTTGGTAAGATATGATTATCTGATATTTTAATGGCAGCCTGCTTACATGTATATAGAACGCCAATTGAGCGAGGCCCATGCTGCCACGGGTCTACCACGAGAGCCAACGCATCATTCGCAACTTACGCAGTCAACCTCGGTGTCTGAGGAAGAAGGTGCAGCAGGCTCATCGTCTGCTGCTACTACATCCGCTACCCCTGATCAGCCTGCTGCCGTGTCAGAAACACCTAAGGTCGAATAAGGTGAATTGGAACTCTGATCTGTAAAAGTCAGATATGGTCTTAAGGCGTTTGGTTGTCTAACTTGTCATGAATAGACAAGTCGGTTTCTTTCCGTTTTTGGGCAAAAATTCTCGGCGTTGGCGTTGGCGTTGCTGGAAGGGCTCGTGAGAAGGACCTAGGGGAGCGGGATACGACTTGACGAAACATGGCATACTACAGTTGTTTCCGTGCATTACTCGACGCATTTTAAGGGGTTCGAATTCATTCTTCTAAACAGGGCCCACGACAAGTGCACAATTTCCCACCGCTCATAGAGCCTGATAACATTGTGATGCGAATCACAGGGAACACGTCAATTATTGTAAGGATAGGCAGGCTAGTGCTGAATTAATCAACTCGGATGATGTGCCGTGAGTTAAAATAGCAAGTGATTCTGTAATGCAATGTGACCTTTAGGAATTCGGAAGAGCTCTCTAAATGCTTGTTTTTCCTTAGCAAGGGAACACGATTTCACCTGTATAACGATATGAACCACGACGGGCAAACTGAAAAGATCTCGCGAATGAGACAACTCTTCTAATACTAAGTGTTTCATAATATAATTCTGCTCCTAGAATAGGGGATGTTCTACTCGTTAGAGGCGTTGGCTCTCCCTCCGAACTCAAGTCGAGTTTAGCAACTTCGAGATGCAAGACTGAATATCCATTACCACTATTGTCCCCTTAATTCGTTTTGTTGAATGGTTGATTTATTTACCTAAGTCGGCGTTATACAAAAGTGGCATGCATGGGGAAATAATCGCTAATGCAAAGCGTTCCGAGCCGATAAGTCGATAAGATCTCCGGTATCGTCTTATATAGGCTAAGTTATGATATCATTGTTACCGACCTTCACCTAAGACACCTTGACATTCTCCATGCAAACCTTCAACGTTATTGAATGAAGATGTTCGCCAGGACGGCTCGACGCCAATTACAGTCGGGTGGGTTAGTATGTTTGGCAAGGTCGTTCTCTGGTACGGCGGCTGCGAGAGCTGATTTTACTCATGTTGTAAGTGGCCTTTCACGCTTATCCTGAGTGGGTGATATCTGGCTGGGCAAAAGATTTATATAAATACCAACCTTTAGATATCTATTTTGTATACGTGCACATATACACAGACCTTGACAACTCACAGGCCCACCCCAGGTCATAGGCGGCGGCGCCGTCGGCCTCGCCATTGCGCGAGCCCTCGCTAGCCACCAACCTTCTAGTAGCACACTGCTCCTAGAACGACACCCGCAAGTCGGCACCGAGACCTCCTCGCGCAACAGCGAGGTCATCCACGCAGGTCTATATTATGGGCCGAATAGCCTGAAAACGCGCCTTTGTGTCTCAGGCCGGCAAGCCCTCTACGCTTTTTGCGATCGTAATGGGGTTCCGCATAAGCGCACGGGGAAATGGGTCGTTGCGCAGGATTCTCAGCAGTATGAGACGCTGGAGCGTATACATGCGCTTTGCAGAGATGAGATTGGCGTGCCGACACGGTGGGTCGGTGCCGAGGAGGCGAAGGAGAAGGAACCAGCTGTCAGGGCCACTGCGGGTATTCTGGAAAGTCCGGAGACCGGCATCGTGGACTCGCACGCGCTGATGGCGGCGCTACACGGGCTATTTGAGGATGCCGGGGGCGTGACGGCTCTAAACTCCACCGTCGTCGGTATAGAGCCTTTGCACTCTACGTCCTCTACCACCAACCCACGTCCCGGAAGCGGAGGCTGGGCCCTCAATGTCCAAGACTCATCAACGGGCGAGGAATCGCGTATCACAACCGACATACTGATCAACAGCGCGGGACTCGGCGCAGCCGACATACACAACTTAATCGTCCCGCCTGAGCGGAAAACGAGGCTCTACTACGCCAAGGGGAATTACTTCAGCTACAGCGGCTCCTCGCCCAAAGTCACCCGACTAATCTACCCCGTAACCGCGCCCGGCGCCGGCGGCCTAGGCACGCACCTCACGCTCGACCTAGCAGGGCGCATGCGTTTCGGGCCGGACGTCGAATGGGTCTCTTCGCCCACCGATCTAAGCGTCAACGCATCGCGGCTACCCGCCGCCATATCCGAGATAAAGAAGTACCTCCCGTCGATCGACGAAAGCGCCTTGAGTCCAGACTACGCGGGCATGCGGCCGAAACTGCGTCCCGCGGGCGCCGTGGCCACGGGCGGGAGCGGGTTCGTGGATTTCTATATCCGGAAGGAAGACGGGTATGAGGGGTGGGTGAATCTGCTCGGGATCGAAAGTCCCGGGTTGACTAGCTGTCTGGCGATTGGTGGGTTGGTGCGGGATATGCTGTATGGCAGCGGCAAGGTTGAGGGATCGGGACCGTTGTAGAATGGGTAGGATGGGATGGGATCAGTGGGAAGAAGTCTAGATCTTTGCTTGACGAATCAAAATAACGACTTTTGGATTCAAGAATCCGGAATTCAGGGACGGCATTGAGAAGGATGCTTAAATCATATCAGACACAACCTTAATGCAATGCAAGCAATGCAAGGACGCGCACACACCCACGCTGGCGGTATGGCGGTATAGGGGGGATTGTACGACCTATATGCTACGTAATTCAGGTACATACCGCCATCACGGAGTGGGGGACCATGATCCGTACCTATAATCCATCCATAGAATCGGGGAAAACCTCACAGCGACTATTATTGGTGTGAATAGTACCATACTGTATGTACATGGGATTTCAGTGTCAAATATGCATTGGCGAGCGCCCCCAAAATATCCGAGACCTTCATGGCTTAAGCCCAGTGTTTCCTCTCCTCCTCCCTCTCTCACACTTACTTACTCACTCTCCCTTGCAAAACTCTAATGGCGGAAGGACTTTTAGTGGGGTAGGTAGGTACCAGCGAGGCGAGGAATAAAATCTACTCCCGCTCTCGAACTCGAATGGGGAAGTAGTAGTAAAAAGGCGAAACAAAAAAATTGGGAGTTACATAATACCGGCCCAGAGATAATAGAAAAATGTAGGTGAGAAGAGAGAAAAAGAAAGATAAATCATCGCATCCGGACCGGCAAAAAATGTGTGTAAACGCAAACGCCCCCTTTGCCTATCCCTTATGCACCCTATGATTTAAAACTCCCCAAACGCCACTTGGAGCCAATTAGGGCTCCTTGTCGAAAAGCCACCGAACCCCATAGCAGACAGACAGATAGACGAACAGACGATTGGTTACTAACGGAGCTCGATATCTGGGAATACCTTTCTGCCCTGGATATTGACGTGAACTTCATATATGCCATCCTCAGCCGCAGCATACCTGGAATCGTTTTCGTCAGTCTTGCTATTCATATCCAAATTGACATGCGTTGAATCCAGGGATTTGCTTACAGTGTGCGACCATCCTCGCTCCATGTCAGACCGGCGGTGTCATCCGGGTTTTGCTGATGCTCACGAGTTCCTGTTCTGATCCTGGTGAAAAGGGAGTCATTAGCCCAAACGTCAGCAATTACTGGGATCCCCCGGCGAGGTCTGATAGACTCTGTTCGGGAGCTGTCCAGGCCGGTACGGTCGCTTCCGTATAACATGGCTAAATTCTCCACGTCGTTCCATCCGGAACTGAATCGACCAGCAAACCATGGAGAGGCGGCTCTCTCGCGCGAGGTTGCTGAACTGTCGTTGCTCGTCTCGTTGTCCTGACCTTGCGACCGGTTCGCCATCAACTGCGAAATGTCGACATTCTGAGCCAGCGTGTGCATGATGGATGCGCTTCCCCGCCTTTCTCGCCCCGTGATACCGCTTCTCTCGCGATCTCGTTCTGGGGGCGCAAGACTGGTACCCGAACGATGTTGATCGCGCAAACGCTCTCGTTCAATGATACGCGTCATCGTCGCGTTCTGCAGATCAGGAACATCAGCGACTCCAACTCGACGAAGATAGGTTTCTATGACGGTGAGAGGAAACTGCCTGAGAGCCTCCCTGCGAGCCTCCCTCGGGGCCTCACTGTGGCTATCGCGTCCTGGCACTGGAACATTACTCACCCTCTCCGCCCAACCCGGAGACCTCCATGCCGCGCTTCTTTCAGCGGCCCGTTGACTCCGGTGTTCCGCAAGCCGTTGATCCAGCTGTTCACCTCGATCACGGGTCTCTCGTCGCCGACGATCGCTCTGGAACGCCTCGAGGACTGCAACCTCATCAGCACTGAAGGGTTGGTTGATTCGCGCGGCACTAGAAGATTCCGGGTTCGGGAGTGGCCGGTCAGACATTGCTCTTCCCCAGCGTTCTAACAACGACAGTGATATCTCTCCATGGCGGTCGCTGTCGGTGTTCCGTTCGTTCTCTTCGCTACGTGGGTCGAGTAAACGTGGATCGATCGTGCTACTGTCATTAAGCGAATAGTGCTGGAACCCATCTTGGCTTCCCAGAGAGATGATCTGTCGTCGTTTGAAATTAGTTCTTGCATCCGCGACTCCGATGCGTCCTCGATGTTCTGACCAGGCTAGGAGGTCATATGGTCCAGGCGAAAAAGCCATGTCTCTAACAGCACCGCATTCCCCAGGAGCTCGATCGGAATCGAAGTACGTGATCAGAGGATCGGAGTCGGGATCCTTGAGAGCAACGGCATCGAATATCGATATCGTACCATACTGGGTGCCCACGGCCAAATACTTCCCCGATGGAGAAAAGCAAGCTGCAAAGCTCCCTCGACAGTCCCCCGTGTCTTTATTCCATGGACCCTTGAGGCGTATTCTTGGCAAAGATACCCATTTGGAAGACTCGCAAAATACTCCACTGTAGTGCTGGGTGTACGGGCGTCGCACATGTATGTAAAGGTAAGGGTCGTCACAGATGGCAACCAGGAGAGAACCATCAGGCGATATAACGCCGCGGTTAACACAATCGGGGTACTCTAGCACGTCCTTCTGTATGTCGGGCTCGTAAAGTCCTATAACAGTTATAGTCTTGTCGTTATTGGCTACGATGGCCACCGGCGAGTCGTAGCATCCACGCGACGGCGCAGTCGTGTCTTCTGGAGGATGCCATATGGTTATGCAGTTCACACGCTCAGTGCCAACCTTGTAACTTGAGGCAGACCAAGTCTTGTTCGAACCGTTGATGCGTTCAACAACGGTGAGCATATCCCGTTGGAGCTGGTACATGGGCGCTTCAGCCATATTAGAGGCCTCCATCGAGTTCAGTCTTGAACGAAAATCTCTGCTAAGGGTATCGGCCTGTGCATCGTTACTCCCCGACTCTCGGATGACAACCACCTCCCCATTTTCGCCTCCGCAGCAAATCCAGCCTTTGCTAGCAATCAGACAACGAGGATGAAAGCTAATCACTTTGATGGTCTCGCACTCGCGCGTCGAGGTATCTAGTCGTTGAATGTGCGTGTTGTGCACTCCAGCGGGAAAGTAGAGGATATGCTGTCCCTCTGCACTAAGCAACGATCTGAGCTGCCAATGACTAGAAAAGGAGATATCGGTTAGTTCGCGCCGCCTGATAGATAGGTAAGGTGGTAGATAGATAGGTGGCGAGGCTTACATTGGCGAGACGCTGCTTCTGTAGTGCTTGCGACCTTCTTGAAGTAGTAGGTTGTTGGTAGGCCAAAGACTAGAGGGCGATTGTAAATCAGCGGGGTTTGTCATTTGGATGCGCGCAGCAAGAAATCCCACCTGGCCTCCTCGTCTCTAGGCATTCTGCCAATGGAGGATGTCAATACCGAAATCAAGTCGCATCGATCATGGGAAGCGCGTCGGAAGAAAGTCAAGTGACACGTCCGGGAAGTACGCCGATCGTAGGTGTTTCGGTCGTGGCGGTCGGCGAGAAATGCAAAATGGTAGGATGGTAGGATGGCTGAGCAAAGGTGAAATTCGGTCACTTTAGCGACAGCGAATTAGTCGATGTAGATTGACGTAGAAATCAAGCACGAGCTGTAGGCATCCCTAGCTTAAGGAGTGCAAATCGAATTGTTTATACTGTGGAGAGTCTTGGAGGCCGGGTCGAGGTGGTTCTGGGAGTTGAAGAGCGATTAACAGAATGAATTTATTTTTGTGTTCATGGAACAATGAAGACAAAGATCAGAAGTTTCCTCTTAGGAAACCTCCTCAGATGACGTTCAGATTCGCAGCACGCAGCAAGCAGCAACCGCCGACAATCAACTCTTCTGGGGACGGGGCAACCACGCCTGCGCCCTGCATCCACGGTACGATACAGTACAAGGTAACGGCAACACGTACAGTGGGGATCTTGCTAGTGCGTGCAATCGCGAGCTAAGTACTTTAAGTACTTTCTCATTGCAAGCTAGAAGAATCTGGGCGATAGAAAGCGCAGTCGTACAGCACTAAGCTATATGTACTCTAGGTAATCGCAGGAAACGCACCACCGTTTTTGAGGTAAGTTTGAGTTCAATTCTGGCCCGAGCTGATTATCTACGTGTAACTGGATTTCGCGGTGATGCCATTTGCAGTAATTATCCGGATATTAAGCTCGCCGTTGTTAAGCGGGCGTATCGTCTAACCGGAGCGATTTGCAACTACACTAGGTACCTTACATCATCGCAATTTTCGAAATGCACAAATACCTTTAACTTAAACGGCATTTACATTGAACGGATCTTAGAGCTTTGCATACATTTTAACAAAAAATACGAGCTCTCATCAATTCAAGGCATTGTCTCAGTAACAGCTGCAATTACAGGTAAAATAAAACGTCATGAGAAGTTATTACCCATTCGTTGATAAATACGCTCAGGTGCCTGTTATAACCATGCTGTATCTGGAAAAGTCTAACCAATTGAATGTGTTGAAATTCTAGAATATTACCTAAGCGCGGCTCCTTCTCGCCGCCCGGCACAGAAGTACATAGGTATTGGTGAATCGGTGCACGTCACCCCGTCCTAAATTCTGAAAAAATCCAATTATTATTGGACCCGATATTGCCGAAGTAGACCGCCCTTCGGGAAGCTCTGAGAAGAAATCTTCTCTTTTCGTCGCCGCAGAAATTTTAATAGTGTCCATCTCCGCCCTTTGCCATCTTCTATCTCCATACATAATAATAAAAACATTTGCGAACAAGCTGTACATTAAATTTCCTCCTCTTCCATTCAATCCTCCCTCTCAACTTCTATACATCCGCCGTTTCAATCAGCCATCAATATGTTGGCCGCCCGATCATTTTCCAGAGCTGTAAGTTCAACCTTCAACCGCCCGCCCAAAATCCCAATACTCTTTGTTGTAGTACGAAATTAACCGCAATTCGCATCGACAGCTTCCTCGAGCAACTCCCACAGCTGCGCGATGGGCCGCGCCTCTGCGAAAACCTTTAGGATCCAGCTTCGCTCGATATGAGTCGACGGAAGGAAAGGTCCAAGGTGCCGTCATCGGTATTGACCTTGGTAAGTTTACAAGTGGCATTCGTCGGCTTCGAGCAGTATGTTAATATGTCTCCCAGGTACCACAAACTCCGCTGTCGCTATTATGGAAGGCAAGGTTCCCAGAATTATTGAGAACTCAGAGGGTGCCCGCACAACGCCGTCTGTTGTCGCTTTTGCGCAAGACGGCGAACGACTAGTTGGTGTCGCTGCAAAGCGACAGGCTGTCGTTAACCCTGAAAACACACTCTTCGCCACTAAGCGATTAATCGGACGAAAGTTCACTGATCCCGAAGTCCAAAGAGATATCAAAGAGGTCCCATACAAGATCGTGCAACACACCAATGGCGATGCGTGGGTTGAAGCTCGAGGACAGAGATACTCGCCATCTCAGATTGGTGGCTTTATCCTTCAGAAGATGAAGGAGACCGCCGAATCTTACCTGAGCAAGCCGGTCAAGAACGCCGTCGTTACCGTGCCCGCCTACTTCAATGACTCTCAGCGCCAAGCTACCAAGGATGCCGGTCAGATCGCTGGTCTTAACGTCCTTCGTGTAGTGAACGAGCCCACTGCTGCTGCTCTTGCGTATGGTCTGGAGAAGGAGGCTGACAGAGTTGTTGCTGTATACGATCTTGGTGGTGGTACTTTCGATATTTCAGTCTTGGAAATCCAGAACGGTGTCTTCGAGGTCAAGTCGACAAACGGTGACACCCACTTGGGTGGAGAAGATTTCGATATTCGCCTAGTCCGCCACCTCGTCCAGCAATTCAAGAACGACTCTGGAATTGACCTGTCCAACGACCGAATGGCCATTCAGCGAATCCGTGAGGCCGCTGAGAAGGCCAAGATCGAGCTGTCTTCGTCTCTCCAAACCGATATCAGCCTTCCTTTCATCACCGCCGATGCTTCCGGTCCCAAGCACATCAACACCAAGATGACCCGAGCTCAGCTTGAGAGCATGATGGAGCCTCTGATCACAAAGACCATTGAGCCAGTGCGCAAGGCCCTCAAGGATGCCAACCTGCAGGCCAAGGACATCCAGGAGGTGATCCTTGTCGGTGGTATGACCCGTATGCCCAAGGTTTCTGAGTCGGTCAAGAGCATCTTCGGCCGTGACCCCGCCAAGTCTGTCAACCCTGATGAGGCTGTCGCCATTGGTGCTGCTATTCAGGGTGCTGTTCTCTCTGGTGAAGTCAAGGATCTCTTGCTCCTTGACGTTACTCCTCTGTCCCTCGGTATCGAGACTCTTGGCGGTGTCTTCACTCGTTTGATCAACCGTAACACTACTATCCCTACCAAGAAGTCCCAGGTCTTCTCTACGGCTGCTGATTTCCAGACTGCCGTCGAAATTAAGGTATTCCAGGGTGAGCGTGAGCTCGTCAAGGACAACAAGCTTCTTGGTAACTTCCAGCTCGTCGGTATCCCACCGGCACACCGCGGTGTTCCCCAGATTGAGGTTACTTTCGACATTGACGCCGACTCCATCGTCCACGTCCACGCCAAGGACAAGAGCACCAACAAGGACCAGTCTATCACCATCGCCTCCGGCTCTGGTCTGTCCGAGTCCGAGATTGAACAGATGGTTCAGGACTCCGAGAAGTACGCCGAGCAGGACAAGGAGCGCAAGGCTGCTATCGAGGCTGCCAACCGTGCCGACAGTGTCTTGAACGATACCGAGAAGGCCTTGAACGAGTTCGCTGACCGACTTGACAAGACCGAGGCTGACGGAATCCGGGAGAAGATCAACTCTCTCCGAGAATTTGTGAGCAAGAGCCAGTCTGGCGAGGGTACCGCCACTGCTGCGGAGATTAAGGAGAAGACCGACGAGCTGCAGATGGCTAGCTTGAACCTCTTCGACAAGATGCACAAGGCCCGTTCTGAGTCGGGTGAGGCTGGCAGCTCCGAGGCTGGCTCTTCGGAAGCCAAGCCCGAGGATGAGAAGAAGCCTTGAAAAACGTAAGCAAGACATAATATTCTCGACCAACCTTAATTACCCTCAAAGCGGGAATCATACGAGCCGACTCTATATACCTGTACATTACCACTGTACTCATACCTCCCGCTCTACATTATTCCCCAACTACAACACCGACTGAGGCTATGTCTTCATGAATTTGCGGGCGGAAGCGGCGTTCTGAGATTTGGGAAAGCTTTTTACCTGCATGCTGAAGATGTTTCATGCGGTCTCTGGTGATACGAATCGAATCAAATGGCATTGGAAGGTCCGCTCTGGTTACGAGCTCTGTATATACAACGTGACGACGAAGAAAAGACAAAAATTAATAAGACATCCCCTCTCACGACTCTTGTCTAAAATAAAATAAATCATATTCAAAAATCTATTAAATGGCCCCTGTCCTCTTGTGAATTCCTGGAAGTAAATGTATCGTATTAGATTTATTCATCGTGTCGTGATTCACCGCTCTAAGGTTTCTCGGATTCAGTGATTCTAACTAAGCTCTTTCACGTCGATATTCTATTACCTTTCGTCTTCGTCGGTCTTCCACTCCTACAGCAGAAAATCTCTGTATACCTACTCACCTCAAGATCCTCCCGCCGCTTCGCCATCATCACCACCACAGAAACCCTGGCTCAGCTGCCTCACCTCCGGATCCATCTCATCCACCAGTTTCACTAAGTCGGACGGCCGCTCGGCTATAGAGAGAAACATCCCGCCTTCGATGTGCCACGCTACATGGCAGTGCAGCGCCCAGACCCCTGGGTTATCGGCTGCGAAGCGGATCACGACGTGGTTGAAGGGCGGCACTGTGACTGTGTCCCGGCGCATCGGGTTCTCGAGGTTCCAGGTTGTTTTAGAGGTGTCGGTGCCGTAGGGGCCTGGGCCCCAGGCTACTATTTGGAATGTGTGGCCTATGGGAGGTTATTATATTATTTTGTGAAAGGGGGAGGGGGTTTAAGGCTGCTTTTCTCTCTTTCGAGGGTTGAGGGGTGGGTAGGCTTACCACTGGTTATTGAGGTTCGAGGTTAGCATGGCGATTCAGACGAACAGGAGATTTTGAGGGAGATGGAAAGGGAAAGGGGGTTGACTCACTGTAAATGCCACGGGTGCTCCATAGCGTCCTTCGAATTGATGACTATCTGTGCTCCTTGGTCGGCGTCGGGGATAAGTAGGACTTGCTGGTTCAACCCGAAGTCCCAGCTATCGTATGAATTGTCTTTATCGGCGGTGAATTGCTGTTCTACTGCTTTCCACAGCGTGGCATTGTTGGGTAGGGGCAGGTATGAAGTCTACTCGCTTGTTGATTAGATTATTCCTCGTTAAGCAAAGAAAGGAGAGGAGGGAGTAAGACGAGGAATTAAAGATGCGAGAAATTACCTTGTTGACGAATATACGATTTACCTCCTGCGCTTGGCGAAACGCATACTCGATGTAATGCGTATTCGCCTCGCTCACATTGACAGCGGGCTGCCTCCGCATTGGTACTGGCATATCGAACGGCATGTCATCGCATCCCTCCCAAAAGTCTCCTCTGAGTCCGTTGTTTTCGACGCCGTATGGGTTCGATGTATTTCCCGCTATTCCAATCGGTTCGGGTAGTTTGCCCACAGCACCTCTATCACCATCTTCACCCTCTTCCTCATCACCTTCGGCGTATGATAGTATCCCCTTAACACTGTACTCCGCCGCCTCAAGCCCTGCGCTAGTGTACGTCGAGTACGGGAGGAAGCACGTTCTAGGAATCGAGGCTCGCATATAATAACTTCCCGGGGTCTGATTCGCCGTCAGGATAACTGACACCCGCTGCCCTAAATTCAAGTACACGCCGCGGGCTGTAATAGGCTCGATCTCGACACCGTCTAACTCGACGATAGACAGTGTGTGGTTATCGACACTGAACCAGTACGAGAAGAATGATGATGCGTTGATGAGCCGTAGACGCACCGTCTTCCCGCGACGTACGTTAGTCGTGTAGAGCTGGCCACCAGTACAGTTAGGCCGATTCGCAGCGGACGACGGCGGATACGTGGTTGAAGTGATGGAGCAGTCGTATATATTCTGCCCGTTGAGCAGGATGTTGTCTGCAAGCGGCTCCACGCCCGATTCGGAGGGATCCCATTTCGATGTCGGCTTGAGATAGCTGTCTAATATCTATAATTCGTTTAGAACTTACAATCAGTAAATTTACTCAGAAACCCGCAGTTCGTCTCAAAGGATCGCCTTACAACAGGGCCATAAGTATGATATACATCCGACACAAAAACAAGCTTCTCATCATCCGTCTCCGGAACCATCTCATCCGGATCACGAATAACCTAGGCACACAGTTAGATCACCCTTCATATTCTCAGGACACAGACCTCAAACCGACAATAGCTCCATAAGCCCCATCACTATACTGCACCGAAGAATGAGCATGCCACCAGAACGTGCCCCTCTGCCCATCCACGCGAAACTCATACGTAAAGCTTCTTCCGGGTGGGATCCCGCACTGCGAAATACTCGCCACGCCGTCCATCCACGGCGTGCCTATTTGATTGATGCCATGCCAGTGGATACTCGTACTCGCGTTCGCCATCAGGTTGTTAACTCGCACTCGAACAGTGTCTCCCATGTTGACTTCTATCAACGGCCCCGGCGATTGTCCGTTGACGAGGACCATGGGTTTTGCGAACCCGTCTGGTGCTGCTAGGGCCTGTGTGATGTTGAATATATAGTCGCGGACTTTCGTCTCCTGCCCCTTCGTCGAGACGGTAAACCCGGTGTCGAGCTCGAGCTCCGTCTTATTAATGAGCTTATCTATCGGGACGAATTCAAGATCCTCGGGTATACCGTAATGGGCGCTGTAGTTGAGCGGTGACGCAGCATATACCGTCTTATACCGATATCGAGGGACCCCTAGCCCAAGACCCAGTCCGAGGGCCAGTGCTACGATGAAGAGACAGATGAGAGAGAGGACGAAGACACGCAAAGAAACTGTCCGCCGGGGCCGCTCCTTAGCTTTGAGAAAGGGTAGATCGGTGGCGCTGGCGGTTGCCCAGCTCTTCGACGGCCACGATATACCTAGCCCCGGACTGTCTTCGCTGTCGGGCATCATCAGCCCGCTCGCGCTGTTCGTAGAGCGATGACCTAACATAGTGAGCCATGACGAAAATGAAAGACACTTCGGGATTGGGGAACATGTTGATAATGATCTAGCTTATAAGACTTGAGATGGTGGCTAGGGATGCGCGAGTTCAATACTAGGAATGCGATGTCGCAGATTGTCCTTTTATGGGATGTGCGGTCCAATTTACTAAATATTAGGGACTCATTAAGGGAGGATACGCAGAGCTAAGGGAATAGGAAAGAATTGATAGAATGTGGTCTAAATCTTTTTATTGATGCCTGTTCTATGTAAGATAGCCAGACATCGATACCGACTATCTACCAAACCCGAACCATCCTCTCTTCTGTGGTTGGGCTTGCTGCGCCGGCTTTTCTTCAGGCTGAGGCGCCGCAGCTGGCGTCTTCCCAGGATAATCAATGTAGTTCCAAGCGACATCAAAGAATAAAGGCTTCACCGGGATAGGATCTACCTTAGGGGGGAAGTCCACGAGCCTTGTCAGATCTACACCTTCTGCTGGGTACTCGAATAACCGTTGTACTAGGGGACTCCTTGCCTCCGGGGGAGTTGCGTTCGCAGTCTTTTGCCGCAGATTATCTATTTCGACAATCGCGCGGCATCGTTGGAGTTCTCCCTTCAAGAGGTTGTGGAGGAACTGAATATCACCTTGTCGAATCTCTATATTGCGGGGAGATGACTCCGAAGAAGAGGCGCCATGCTTGGAGAAGAACGCAGCAGACTGCTGGCACTCATCGAAAGCATGTTTAGTAAGAACCAATGCATTGAGCGACTGATTGATCAGAGAATGCGATCGGGCAATGGAGAGACACCTATACAATAGTGAGCATTCGTGCATATTCCGTGTACCGAACTCGTAAATACTGACTTCAAAGCATGGAAATATTTGGCAGTTGCATTTAACTGCTCTAACAGATCTTCGTCCGCCGCAACACCTGGTAATTCCTTGATCGAATCGATGCTCTGCAAAGTGGAATCGTAAAGAACCACTTTGTCTTTGAGTCGAGCAATCTTCCTGCCCGTTGGCTCTGCCTTGGGCTTCCGGGACGTGGCATCTTTCTTGGCTTTCCGGGTAGTTGTCGGCGCCGAGTCTAGTAAGGCGCCATCGTGCTCTCCGCTCAATACCCGGTTGCGACCAATTCTCCAGCTAATCATCTGGTAGTTGACGGCAGTGCGTGTAATTTGTAGACTCTGTATTCGGGGGTCATTCTGTGATACGCCCTCCTCTTTCAACTCGTCAATAGCACGCTTAGTAGCATCGGCTGCGTCCTGGCTAGCTATGAGCACTTCGTCGTACGCTGCAGCCATCTCCTTCGGCAGTGTAACATCTGAGGATGCTAGCTTCTCTGCTAAATGAGCAGTTGCTGTATCAGTTGACGCCAGCGCAATTGCGATAACTGCATCTTCAATCTTCACTTCTCGAGACCTCCACGTAATGGTCTGGGGTGCGTTCGGGGCACCAACTTGGCCCTTTTGAGCATCAGAGCCACTCTTCTTCAGCAAGTCCGGGGCCAACTTGTTAATCTGTTCAACTAAAGCAGAGTCAGAAGAAGGAAATGCCTTCCTAGCTATGGTTGGTATCGCCAAGGTTCTTGGGACCTTGGATTGATATGCTGCATATCGAATAGAAGGATCGATGGTCTCCGACAAGATGTCTTTGAGGATATCCCCCTTTATTGACGTAGAGAGTGCGGTATATATGATACGTGCAGTTGCATAGCTTCGTAGGCAAGGCTCCCAGCTCTGTTTCTCAAACTGTGTTGCACCCCGTAGCATGGCAGCATACGCACGTGCTTCTAAGATGTCAATATCGCTGGCACCACTTGTCGAACTATCAGATAAGACCTCGACGAGATATTCGGCAGCACGGGCGGCCTTGTCGAGTCTCGATATAATGTGGGAGCGGGTTCTTCCTGTGATCATCTTGGTGTCGGCAGAGTGGACTGCTTTGAACCTCATAGCATGCGCCCAGGCACGTTCGGCAGTCAACAATTGGAGATGGAGATATCTTTCTTCTGTCAGCTATATAGACTCTAATTGGTGAAATTGCGCATACTCATGGTTTTCCGACAGCTTCTCAGCCGTGACAGTGTCTTTCTTGCTGAACTTGCCCCGGTTCTTGGTTGCAATATTCAACCTCTTTCGACAATTGTGCAGCTTCTTAACCAACTGCCTGTGGTAGGTGTTGTAATCCCCATAAAGCAAGGCCTGGTTCCTAGCCGAGACTACAAAATTCGTGATATCCATGATAGCGACGCCGTAGGAGACCAGGAACGTCGGCGCGACAATGGCGAATTCGAGGGACGGTCGAGAATCGAGGTTGACCGCACCGTCGTTGGTAGCGGATGAGATGTAGTGGGGTTTGGGCGTCCAACCTTGAATATTTCCAAAAATGATTTGACGTGGGGTTAATCGAAGTGCTTACACTAGCTCTAGGTACTTGGGTACCGCTAGCCACCTGTGGCTGGCAACCTTAGGGACTAAGTACATGTACCTAACACAGGTAGGAGGTACCCGTAGACCCGCGAGAAACCTCGTACGACCCTAGACCGATGCTTGTGGCTGGGTGGGTCCCGATTGCCGATAGCTGGGAAAAAGATATGCTGCGAAAATCGAAGCTGCCGTTATCGTCCTTACAACTTCACGTATTTCACACACAGTAATCTGAGGACTCTGGCAGAGTTTGGAACATATACCAGCCAGAAGCATCCATACTGTATACGGGAACTAAACGAAGCTTATATGGGTCAGAGCTGAGTTGCGTTTAGCCGCGTGGTAAGCAAACCTCTAAATTTATCTAAGCATCCCAGCAAATTTGCGCCGAAATGTTGCCTACATTTGAAGCTTCGCCTATACTAACAGTTTTATACTCTAGTTCCGAGAATGCCTTGATAAATTGTAAACGATTCCATTCCCCCATTTCGAGTTGTCAACCGTCGTACAAAGTGCGTGCTGTCTCATACGTACATATCTCCCCATGCTGGAGAAGACAGCCGCAAGTCTGGAACCATGCGGCTTCCACCGAGTAGTCCCCGGCGCCACTCAGTCTTTCCGGACTACAAGACAACTTCGAAACACTTTCTGGCAGCATGCAGCTACTGACATTGAGCTTACCGCTGCTTGGCAAGCTTTGATGCACGGCACATTTGACCTCAATATGGGATCGACATCCGAAGAGAACAGAAGCTCGTCCTTGAGCGCTTCAGCCTTCCTCCTCGATTTTCTTTATCCAAGCGGTGCAGTCACCCTTATGCGCCGCATATCCATGGTGATTCCCGTCTCCGGACGCCGTGACAATCTTCGTTATGGGCAGCGCTTTGCGAAAATTGGCCCTCGTCCGTACACCTCATCTGTTCCAAGGCAACGAGTTAACCGCCCGGAAACCAAATTAGGCAACCGTCAGGAAGGGTATGAGGCCGGTGAAGGCACCTCGGTGAATGGAGTTGACGCCACAGATTTAAATGATACCGAGGCTACCGAAATGGGCAGAACCCCAGACATGGCCCATATGGCCGTCAATGGTACAGTCCAGGAGGCAGATGTTGAGACTCCCGAGACGCTGGCAGAGCCCGATGTTCCCCTGGATGAAACAGAATATTCGAGCGCAAATGGTCACACTGAGGCGCTTGATAAGTTATTGGAAAGTGATAGCGATGATCCCGAGGACGCTGATCGCGTCTGGTATCATTACAGGGCCTTGGATGCGCCATCGCAAACTTTTTACCTGGAAAAGGTTCTGGATTTTCTCTCGAAAAGCGGTCGACTCTCTGACTCATGGAAGATTTCAGAATTATTTCACAAAGTGCCTTTGCCGCAGTGGACCAATTCTATTTTCGTTGAGGGTGTCACGGCCGAGATTAACCTACAAAATGACAGTCGAGCCGTTGAAGTCTTTATTAAGGGGCTACAGCATAGTTCTATCGATGTTCCTTATTTAATTGACGCCCTAGACCTGATACTTGCTAGTGCATTGCGATCTGATAACCCAAAAAAATTGAAGGGAATATGGGAGCATTACTCTGAAATGGCCACGCGATTCGATTTCGGGGGAATTACGTCGCAATTGAAGCATGTTTCTTCAGTCCCTGGCCTCGTCCAGAAAGCTCTCGAATTCCAGATTCACGGTCGTCAAGAGCTTCAAGAACTCGAGGACACTGGACTTGGGCAGGAGGTACTGGATACATTGCAGAGAATTCTAGTCCGCAGAGCCCTCTTATCATGTGCTGACAATCAGATTATTCCCCTTCTCAACGTCACAAAGGATCCTCTTGCTTTCGAGGAATTTTTGCGTTCAGTAAGCTCGAGGCGCATGGAAGAAGTCGGGAAGGAGGTGTATCGGATTTATCGTAAGTTGGCTAAGAGTATACCGAGCCATGCTGTCCTCCACGAAATGTTTAGGGCCTATACTCGCCTGGGTACGCCAATATCAACGAAGTATGCCGGGCTGGAACTGCTCTGGGGTGACTGGCACAGGTTTCATACGACCCCTTCTCGCAGAGCGTTCCAGAGATACTTAGCTTTCTATGCGTCTCAAGGAGATACCCAGCGAGTCTACGATCTCTGGACTCGGTTTATCGAGCTATATCGTGCTGACCCGAGTTCTCCGATCCTCAAATCCGACGATACGTTTGCACATCTTCTTCATGTTCATGCCGTCCGGGGCGAACTTGAAGAGACACAGCGTATTTTCAATGATATTTCATTGAGGTTTGGCATTAAGCCAAATACGTACTACTGGAACATCCTTTTAAATGCTCACGCCAAGGCTGGGGACTACGATGGTGCGATATCTACTTTTGAAAAACTTATGGAGACGGGAAAACCCGACCGATATAGCTACGGGACAATGATGCAAATGGCCGGCAGTAGAGGCGATCTAGGATTCACGATTGAACTATATCGCCAAGGACTGAGCAAGGGAGTGCGACCGGACGATGCCATTCTCAGCAGCCTTATCGATGCGTACTGCCAGAATGACTATATGAAAGAAGCTCAAGACGTGTGTCTTCGTGCCGTGAGGAAAGGAATCGTTGTTACTCGCATGTGGAACAAGCTTCTTGGCTATCATGCTCTTCGCCGAGATCTTGCTACCATCAATAAAGTCCTCGAACTCATGGCCGAAAATAATGTCCCTTATAACCAATTTACTTATAAACAGTTACTCCTCGGTCTAGCCTTATGCCGACAGTCACAGCATGCTCTCAACCTCCTGTCAGTGGCATTAAAGGACAATATTTTTGAAGTTGTCCCCGATCATTTTCATATCGTCATGGGCGCTCTACTTATCAACGGAGAACCTGGGCCAGTCCAACGTATTTACAAGATGATGCAAGACTACGGGTTCGCAAGGTCTTCTACCACTTTATTCCGAGTAACCCAGGCACTTGGGCAATGGAAGAACTTGGCCCCGAAGCAACGAGCCCGTTTAACAGCAACAGAATGGCTTGGCAGAACGCTTCGTTCGTTCAACCGTATATATGGCCTCGATAGTCCAAAGAAACTAAGCCGGTTATCACCTCCAACTCCTAACCTTGGTCGGTCGGGCGAGCTGTTAGGACAGAGTACTGAAAAGTCCCAATTCAGTACCATGGTTTATATGTTGACGGAGATGAAGAACTTCTTTGAAGCTCGGCAGCTCGTCGATCTTTACCGATTTATCTTTCAAGGCCCAGAGAACTCGGATGGAGTCTTACCCATCATTATGCTCAACTCTGTCATGCTAGCAGATTTCCAAGAAAACAAGTACGACCGCGTTTGCGAGATATGGGACGTTCTTTTCGAAAATGCAAAGAAGGAAGCGCGGTCAGCCGACTTCGTTGAAGAACTTCCTCACACATCTAAGATCTCGCCTAAGTACCGGTATGTCCTTTCAGCTGGCGTCGGTGTCATGCAGAAACTGCTCTTCAACAAGGGGGACGCCGCTGGCCTCCAGAGTCTTGTCGAGGAGGTCCGTTCCGCGGGATTCGAGCTCGACAGCAAAAATTGGAACTACTACGTCCAGGCGCTTGTTCAGTTGAGAGAGTACAAGGCAGCTTTCATCACGTGCGAAAATATACTCATGCCGAACTGGACTGGCTGGTTTGTCGTGCGCAACAGAGAGAATGTACAGAGCAAGCTGCCACTCGACTTGCGCCGGAAAGGAACCTCTCCCCGTCATCTTCGACCAGTGGCCACGACGCTGTATCATCTCGCCAGGGGTTACATGGAGCTGGACCGACTCGGTCCCTGGTCTGCTGAGGCGGCGAGGACGTCCCAAGAGATAGAGAAGGAATGCGTGCAGGTGATTCGGGCTATCAAGTCCATGATACGGGTGCACTCTAAGCTCGAGTACGAAATCCTTGGCGAAGAGGACTACGCCGACTTTGACTCTGCCGAACTCGAATACGACCAGGATTATCAGGACGGACGTGGGGATGAGGGAGAAGCCATGGGCTGACTTCACAGTGTATAGATGCCGAATTGTTTATAGGTGCCTTACATACAATGTAGAAATATCTCAATTCTGCAACCTATGTAGACAATTACGAATTGATTAACTGCCTTGGACAAACCCGCGCGTATTTAGGATCCGACGGGAGCCCGTGTTGAGGATCCGTCCGGAGTGCTGGAGCGTTGGCACAGACTGGGGCGAACTCGGCGATGCATCTGTATGCTTGACTCACAAAGACCCCTGACTAGTTCGAAATCGGTCAACATTTAGGAAACATCCAAACTCCGCTCACGTTAGGTTGATGAAAGAGAATGTGCTGACCAACACGGACGTTTGCTTGATAACTTACCTCCTAATTAAGTATATACATATTTTCTTTGCAGGAATAGCCCTCCCGAGCACGACTCCGGTAAAGCGATTCAAGTCGCTGCACACGATTATTAGGACAGGGCGTCGTTACTCTTCCGAGAAGATGGCGCTTCCGTTCCCGCATCCCTCGGCCTTGCTCCCGCCCGGCTTCACGATGTCCCGGTGCACGCCGGAGGATGTTCCGGGGATGACGGCGGTTTGGTGAGTGGAGATACATACTCTGGGCGACTTATTCTCGATTTGGTCTACTGACTTGTTGGTGTAGTGAGTATTATTTTATTTATGGAATAGTGCACACATCCATGAATATATATCATTGCATACGGTCAAATCCGAGGTTCTACTACCAGAGCTTTCTCGATCATACCGTATCTACGGAACAAGCAGCTCTAGAGATCAACTAACCACTAACCACCCCCCCGTCCCCAACAGACCTCCGCGCCTTCCCACCCGGCTCCCCATTCACATACTGGTGGTCACCCTCCCTCGACGTAATGCGCAAGTGGCACGCCGAACGCATCCGCGGCCGGTTCACGGATCCCAGCACGCAGCAGTTCAAAGTCGTGAATGACTCTACCGGCGCTATTGTCGCTTTTGCGAAGTGGGATCCCCCTGCTAGGTTGAAGGGGATGAGGACCGGGTTTGTGGTTTATGATGAGGAGGGGAGGGAGGTTGAGTTTACGGAGGATGGGGATGGGGGAAAGAAGGGAGGAAGAGAGGAAGAGGGAGAGAAGGAGGGAGAGGGGATAGGAGAAGGGGGGAGGAAAGAGAAGAAGGCGAAGAAGATGCTAAAAACCCCTGAGGGCGCGGATGAGGTTGCTTATGAGGATTTCTTCAAGAGACTAGGAGCTATGGCGGAGAAGTGGCGGGCAAGTGAGAAGTTAAGTATGTTCTACCTACCACAACCCCCTTTTCCTTCCTCCCCCCCCCTCCCTCTCTCCTTTCTCTCATGGGATTCACATACTCACAACCACCCCCCAGCCCTCTCCATAATATGCACCGACCCAGCCTACCACGGCCGCGGCATCGGCACCGCACTCATCAAGAGCGTGCTCGACCTCGCGGACGCCGAGGGCGTACCCGCGTACCTGGAGGGCATGCCGAAGGCCGTCCCGTTGTACCGCCGCCACGGCTTTGTCGAGGTCGATTCGTTGCAGTATGACCAGGCGCTGACGATCATGGTGCGGGAGCCGAGGGCGGGGGTTGCGCCGGCGGCGTAGAGGATGGGGGGACTGGGGTGGGCTGGGCTGTCTTGTTGAGTTCTCGTTTGATAAGTGCTGCTATGGTAGGTTGTTTGATCTTAGCCATAGGTTATACTTAGCGGAGAGTAGTATAGTCCGTACCCTTACGCACATACCTACACAAGAAGAAGCGTTTACCACAATACGACTTCCCTTGAGACAGAAACTCTATATCACGATTATGAAAACCTCCCCGATACTCGGCCGAGCCCCCTTACTCCCAATTCCTATATTGAGAGCAGCGGACTAGAACATACGCTAGCCCCCAAGCTGCCTACATGTATGATCTTGAGTTATTTGCCTCGGGCAAGATGAAACTTATATAAATAAAGGTATGACGACATACGTCTATCCCGTACGTCGACCTTCCTCTTTTGATCTTAAGAAAGTGAAACGCGCTCAACTCCAGTTTATATACGGGTACCTAGGTAATTCCCACGCGTAGGTTCACAAGTCCCCTACTTACCTAAAAGTAGTATACAGCGCCCTTTTCCTAGACCGAGCAACGGGGTTTCGTTTGCGATGAGAAGATATTGCCTCTTATGTCGCCGGAATGATTTCTATTTTGTCTACTTTAACTACCTACCACATACCTGGTACCTATATATAAATAATATTTTCCACCCATAGATCCTCGATTCTCCGTGACAATAGGATGCGGCGGCTCAACCATCGATGACGATATTGTGTACGTGTAAGCAGCATACGTGCCTTACACCCACATACACACCTACATACCTGTACATATACACCTACATACCTGTACATATACACATACACAAGTGCGAGTCCAGCCCCTGACATAAGAACGGAAAACCGCAAACACCCATGTGCTGAGCGTATAATCCTCCGGCATTGGGTGATCATGGTGTGTAACACATAGCCATATCCCGTTCTTAGCAACAGCACGTACACAGCACCCGTAATCAGGCGAAGCGAAGCGACCAACCGTTCCCTCGGAGATTTCGATCTTATTTATCGACTATCTACCTACCTACCTTACCTACATACCTTAATATAATATAATATAATATCTGTGTAATGATATGATGCGAGACGCAGGCAAGGCAAGGCAGGCTACGTGCGGCATCTGGCCAACGGCCGCCGCCATCATGCCCCTGCTTATTAATATATATGCCTGGTTCCCGCTGTCCGTTTCCCTGGGGGACTCGTGGTTGTTCATTCGCTTTTCCATCTGCCTTGCCTCTGTTCCCTGCGGAAGGCTGCAGTGCCGTGGTCGCATGCGTGTCTGCGTGCCTTACCTTAGGGTTAGTTGTGTGTAAGAGCCGACGCAAGGAACTCCAAATAAGGTAATATGAGTACATGTAGGTAGGAGGTGTGCTTGGCGATAACTACCCCTGGTCTGGGGGGCCAACTACGTCTAAATATTAAATGCAGGTACATTGTTGACTCATCTTTTCACTTGTACGTTGACAAGAATACACTATAAGCGGGAGGGAAAAGGGCACAGAACATGTTCCGTTGGCCAAGTCCTCGCTACACGAAAGGGAATTGTATTTCCAACCATTTTGTCCGACAGGACGCGAGACCTCGTGGAAGCTGCTCATTTTAACGTGTTTAACCATCGACTTGGTGCTACTGTGGTCGAAGACTAACAAGACTGCCTCCTTTGCCCTGTCTGGAAGAATAAAGAGACGTAATCATTCGATTAATAGCGCTTGCTGTTAAGATGAGTATAATCAGGTACCTAAGGGCTGACTCCGGTTAGTATGCAATAAATAGGAAAAAAAGAACTACCAGTTCGTCCAGTTGAATCCGGTTTCTATAACCAGTGATGTTCGTGTGATCGACGAGTTTAACAAGTCGATCAGTCCAGGGGTTGAGGCAGCTAAGTGTCGTCCCGATAGGTGTAGGTGTAGAGTTCCGGCATAACACTGGATTGTCGTCGTTGGCTCCAGTACTGACCACGTAATAATATGATCTCGCTATATTTTTCATTGCCGCACGTTATTTGCTGTCGCCATGTTATGGATTTATAATAGTATTCGCATCTCTTATACTTGGCATTAAGATCCGTGAATGGCTGATAAGTCCTAGGTTCTGAAGATCTAGATCGGGTATTATTTTCTACGAACCGTGCGGCCCGTTTCTCGTTGCTGATCCCATATCGTGGCGTCAGACCGCTTGACCAATAGTATATATGGGAGTAGCACCAAGTCGAACCACGTGGGTTCTGATCCTTACCTAGGTGACTTTCGTTTTGCTTGAAACAGATCAAGAGAACACCACATGCGATGGTATAGCATGTAGACATGTGGGTATGTGATATATGCGCCAACGTGCACGAAATACCCCAGCCGGCTCGCAGCGCCGTTCGATCATATGTAAGGCGGTAAGCTGGGAAATAGACGCAAACCTGTTTTTCCTGCTGCCAGCTCAGAGACGCCTTCCTGCAACGTAAACATATCGCTAGGTGACGGGGGTATAGCAAGCAGACGGAAGCCATTGCACGTGTCCGCTCAAATCTACCCGCATTCCCAACTAAACGGCCCGGACAATAAGTGGCTGCCGCTTTTCCGTGTCAGATCGGAGACTCGTTTTGGATCTGCCGACGATGGTCGTAAACAGTTCGAAATGAAAGGGTCAGGGGACCAGGCATCAGGACGAAAAGAGAAACAAGTGCCAAAATAGGATTTCCCACTCGAATTAACAGTTCTGAACTTCCATGAGTCGCGGTTCTCGGCACCACCTCGCCGGGACCGTCTAATAATAATGGTTAGGATTGGGATGGGTTGACAATAACTCCTATCCATCTTGACAAGGCATACCGAAATTGATATGTATAGGTATGCATGCTGCAGGGCAGCTTGATGATACAAGCGCGATTTGCTGGGCCGTCAAGGGTTGAGGCTGGGGTTTGGGGTTTTGGTTCCTGGTCTCAAGTTAGTGGTGGCACAGGATTCAAATCTTGAAACGGCGCGATGTGTGTAAGCGATCCGCCGCTAATCTCGTCGGTTAAATATCTGAAGCATCCCCGTATGCAGTCGTGGTAGTCTTATTACGGTACCGACACCTAGAAAGTAGAAACATAATGAATGCCGGAGGATTCCTTAGGGTTTACACTTTTGTCATCGTTCGAACGAGATACGATTTGATAATGGGGATCTTAATAACGAAGTCTCTCCACAAACCACTGACTAGTAATGGGATTCCTTGTAAAACTATTAGACAAGCCTGACGCTCGCCAGGATATTGAGGATCAACTCAGGGGTCTTAATTCAACTCCTTACAGTAGAGACGAAAAGAGAAGCGCTCGCGGCCGATTGCTGTAATGGGAATCTACAACGGGAATAGACCGGCAACTGTCTGTTTCATAGTGAGATGTCGATAATTTCTTGCATCCATGGTCGAATTTAGGAGAAACTCAATGCTTTGCTGAGGCATCCGATACATATCTGTGTGCTTGTTGTTGCTTACGTGTGCTTCTAGAAAGAATGACGGGATAGCGTGATGTCAGCATAGTGCATTCCTTTAAGAGGTATGAAGACGATCGAATAATTTGTCTGAATCGTCTCGTGGCTGGATGAGAAGCGGGCCATGTTCAACTTGAAACACGTTCTAGCGGCCCTTTTGGCGCGCTTGAATGGTCCTGACTCGCGTTCCCCTGTCTGCTCCATTAGATCAACGCTGGGATTACATTGCGTGGCTGCACCAGATACGGAAAAATCCGCCACTGGAGAAAAGTGAAAAGAAATATCCCGAAGCCACTCATCAACTGGGGATAAAAATGTAAAGAAAAAGAAACAGCTTTCTGCATGGGCTCGATGACGAAGGAGTGAGCCCAATTAGAAAAACAAACACATTGGAGGTTGAATTTGCAGCTTCTTGATCTTGACCTCAGTTTGAGATGAAAAGATAAATGACCAAGCTCGTGGGTTTGACTCTGCCTCGTGTCACAGAACAATCGTTTCTTCGGGTTGGTGCAGGTAGATAAATTCTCCCGGTACCCTGAACGAAGCCACCGAATGCCATGGGAGGAGAATGACATTATGGGGCTCTTTGGAGTGCCGATCTCTGGCCGCTGGGGCCAGACCGCCTCCAAGCAGGTACCAAGACATTGTACGTAGCACGAGTGAGCCACGTTCATGTACAGAAGATCGCTAGCGCTGGAGCTCTCGCGTTGGCGGACAATGCATTGTATGTGCCTGCTTATGTAGCAGCACATAAACAATCGGGGTTAGAGCATATCTTCGGAAGCCAATGCATGAATCCGGTCGTGATATTGAGACCGTAGCCTATCTGGCCAACTTGTCAAGTGTGAAGTCGTACCTTTTATTAGAGTCGCTAAGGTAAGGGTTTCGTACCAACGGTGGAATAGGATCGCTTGGTCACCAAAAGCGCTCATAAGCTGGTTGGGTCCCGTTTCGTATAGCCTCCTCCTGCTCTTTGATAGTTCGACCTGTGAAAGGTTTAGGAAGCAAGACTTAAGGGCTTACCCGAGTTGAACAGCCACAAGGGATGGTTTAGAGGCCTATTTCAAACTCTGATACAATTACAGTTCTAAGTCGAAGGTCCTTAAAAATAGCAGACCACGTTGAAATGATTGGATTTTGCTTCGTCCGATGCAGCTCATTTAGTAAGGTGGAAATGGTTGGGACAATTGAAGGCTAGTGGTGACTTAGAGGTAACTTGCGAATATTCATGTAACGAGCCACTTTAGCCCCTGTCTGCCCTCCCACGCTTGCAAATTGCGGGAGTTTGTGGAGATCGACCCGACTAGCCGATTCAGTTAAAACGACAGTCTTCTAACTAACCAATATCGATATTCCGCTCTTTTATTGAGACTTTGCTGTCTCGATTGTTCAGAAACATTTACTAACACCACTTAGTCTATCTAGTCTTTTCACCTTGAATCAGAGAGACATAATTCTAAACGAAGAGTTTCAATCTCGTTATCTTTTTTCGTCTATTATTCATTATTCTTCTTAGCTGTATTGTCAACTTGTGTGACGTCTACGGGTACTAGCTGCGTTTTTATTCACATTTGCCATTGCATGAGTCATGGCACGGAATCTTCTAACGCAGATAATGATAGACAAGTACGCGTACATGCCGACTATACTGAAATAATGGCTTATGTTATGTCTCAGCTACATACACGTATATACACGTTACATGGACACTCTACCGTACTCTTTTCCCGATGCCGAGTAGAAGCTCGACCGTAGCTTTACCAGCTTTACCAGCTTTTATGAAGGTGGATACACGTTTATACAGGTAGCTGCGGATACGTGAATAGAGTTTTACTCAATCGCATATACTCCTTCCTCGGGGGGTCACTATACTAGTACCCATGAACATCCATGATTGAACCCATGAAATAGGCCAAGGACTGTACCCAAACCCGTCCCCGTCCCACTCCCAGTAATAAGGGTCCATATTCTGAGACGACTTGTACAGCTGGGATCCCATCCACACTTGTATCCCCTCCAAGTTCAGTCTTGGTGCCCCCTTTCCTGTGCCCCGAACTTTATCACTTTGGCATTGTCGTTGACGAGAATTGATTGCTCTCCTGCAATAGGTAATTGACCTGAGCTTCCCCAGTCCCCAGTCAGATTCCTTTCCATTCAAAGCAAACAGACAAACCAGATTATTCTCCCCTGTTCCTGACCCTAATTCAGAACCCTGATCTTGATCCTGTTCATCATAAGGCCCGTGGGTGGCATCCAAGTGGGCTTTAGTTTCACCCGTCTTACTCCTGTGTCTCGCCTTGTGGCTCGCTATTCAACGCCTGAATTTTCCTTACCGACTCGCAAACCACATACCAGATCATTACTCGCAGTACACCGTAGCGCCCTACAAGGCTTCGTTACCTACCAGTCGGGTCCGCTCTTTTTTCCCTTCTACTCAATTTCTTCCATCGCCGTCCCGCCCGATTTCGTCAGACTGCCTCGACCGCCGATTTGTCCATAGTCCTGGTTTCCTAAGTTGGCGACGACATCACGCCTCTACCCCTAAGTAACACGACCCAGTTTCTCGCTTAGACGCCTTGACGAATTCTTCGCCTACTACTATTCCGAACTCTGTCCGAGTCGTCTCCCCTGAGTTTGCCAAACCACAACTTCGATGTTGCGGTAGTTCTACCTCGATCGCCTTTCATGACGCGCCGAACCTAAGGCATATACACCTCTCTATTAATAGCCAGGAAAATCTTCAAATACGTATTGGCTCGGTTTAGTCGTCTTGCGTACATACAAATTCGGTTTGGGTACTTGGAATATCAACAGCAATCATGGAGGAATACACGGATAGTCCCTTAGAGAGTGACGACGTCTTCCCTTGCAAAGGGTGCGGTGAGGTAAGAGGAAGCTATCGCTATATATTAAGAATTACGAGTACTAAACTATAATCTCAATCTAGATCCTCGAAGAGGGAAAAGCTTTCGAGTTAGGTATGTTAATATTTCGGAAGTCTCGTTTCGTTGTCGCTTTCTCGTATAAGTCTGTAACGACATAGCCAATTATCTTCTAACTCTGCTGCAGCGGGAAACCGATGGCATCTGAATTGTTTCCGCTGTAATACCTGCGGAACTCTTCTCGATTCCGATGCGAACCTGCTGTTGCTCGGTGACGGCTCCCTTATATGCAATAACTGCACGTACAGCTGTAGCGCATGTGGCGAGAAAATTGAAGACCTCGCAATATTGACGGGGGACCAAGCTTTCTGTGCAGCCTGCTTCCGATGCAGGAATTGTAAAAGAAAGATTGAGAACTTGCGATATGCGAGGACCTCGCAAGGGATATTTTGCATGAATTGCCACGAATCTCTAATGGCGAGACGTAGGAAGAAGTCGAAGGCTGCCGCCCAAGCGAAGGCGCGCGAAAAAGATGCATCGCCTATGATCGTAGACAAGTCCCTCCCGGCACTTCCACCTAACGCGATACCTCCCAATGCGTTTTCCAATGACAGAGTCGACCCCGAGTCTGATACTCCTACCGAACTTTCTCCACGACCACGACCTGCCTACCCTCGTAACGATTCGTCGAGAAGCAGTTCGAGACCGGCTCGATCACCCGAACGAACAAGCGATCACAGTGGAAGAGACGGCGCTTTACTACCTTCGCAGAGTTATCGCAACAACCGGAACTCGTCAATCTTCTCAGGTAGCGACCTCACTAGCACTAATACCACCGACGACCAAAGTTTTTTCATTCCCGTTGCCTTGGATCCGAGCCCGGTGCCGACCGCAACACCTAGATCGACGTCAGAAGCTGTCAACGAGACTAATAAGAAGCCAAAGGAGAAGGATTACTTCAGTCTTTCGAAGCCAACCGCCGGATCGGAGCGAAAGGACGCCTCCCAGTCATCCACACCACATATCGCTTTCCAGGAGAAGGGACGGCAATCATCCTTCGACCACGAGAATCCCCCTCCTAGAGACTTGAACAGAAAGCTCTCCAAGTCTAACAGAGACAATAAGAATGCACCATCGAAGTCGTCTCCTGCTGCAGCGGAAGACCGATCTCAGAAGACCAATGGAAGGTCTCATCCTGCAGACGATTTCAAGTTGCAGGAAGCGCCTAAGAGTAAGAAGACGAACTCTCGAACGAATTCCCAATCGAATGCAGTTCAAGATTCTGTTAGTTCCAGAACCAGTGGCAGCAGCAGCAGCTCTGGTCGAAAGGACAAGGATGGGTTTACTAATCAATCTGTAACCGAGTCCCCCCAACATCTACACGCAGGCGACAAGACAGGTACTCCACGCAGTTCGCAAGAGTCTCGTGTCAAAGACGATGAGGAAGTGCGTTCCAATGACTCTTTGGCCACATCGATTAGCAACAATGCGAAACCCATTGCCCGAAAGGAACTTCCGGCAACAGCTTCTAGAAACGGTGAGTACTTACACAAACATCTGTATTCGCTATTGACTGACAGCGCTTTTCAGTAAATGGTGCAGCAACACGACCTGCTGTGAATGACCAGAAAGCGAACGACCCATACATGACCCCTCGGGCACCGCCCGCTCCACCCACACAGAGTGCGGGCCAGGAGTCGGTCAGCTCAACCGGTGAACCTAAGACATCGCCCAAACTACCTAGGTGGAGTGCAGGTGGTGACTTTAGTATGGATGAAGACATGGCCCGTATCCTTGGGACGGACGAAGGCTCGTCCTCGATTCTTCGTCGGGTTTCAAATGCAGTGCGCCACGGGCGAACGAACAGCACTGAATCCAGCAACAACCCCCCTCGTGTTGGCCATACACGGAGCGCTAGCGAAACAAATCGGACGACCACATCACCTCGTTGGCCAAGGACCCCTATAGCAGAAGACGCGGTGAATGGCAATGTTCACGATATCACCAGCCCCTTATCGATTAATCCGCACGATGACCCGGTCCTTTTGAAACGACGTCTACGGAACTCTGAGCAGAGAGTTGCGGAATTAGAACGCCAATTCAGCAACGAGAAAGATCTGAAGAATCTCAACCAGAAGCTAGAGGAGAAGCGTAAGACTGTGTCGGTTCTGGATACTCAAACTGAGATTATGATTCGTCAGTTGGAGGTTCTGGCCGGATACGTGGAAAGAGCCAAGGAAACGAAGCGACCTATCGATCCTCGTGAACTTGAGGAGTCTGCATTGAAGGACTTTGTCCAGAAACTTGAAAAGTTGAAGCAATCCATGTCAGCCAGCTTGGAACAACTTCATACCGAGCGAGATGAGCTTGTCGAGGAGAAGAATCGAGCGATTGCAGAGAGAGATCGTGCTCGAGTGGAATTTGAACAACTGGTCTCTAAGAACGCACAGTTGGCCGACTTGAACAACGATCTCACGAATCAAATCCAGGAACGATTCAAGAATCACTCGGATCCCAAATCTCCTCCGAACGGGCTGGGAATATACAGTCAGCACAAGGGCACGTCGAACAACTCGGTAAGCTTAGACAGCTCTAGCATTCAGACTGGCGGATCTGCCCTTGCCGTTGATCAAGAAGAACCGATCCTCGAAGCTGGACCGACTGTGGTCAAGATTGGAAAGGGCCAGGTGAAGAAGTTCAACTGGAAGAAGGGATCCAAGGCCATGGCCCAAAACATTGCCAAGGGCGTCAACCGTACAGTCGTTGCCTTCCAACAACCAGAGCGTGAGCGTCATGTAGGCATGGCTGGTGAGAACATTGGTCTTCCCTACAACATGACCGTCACGCAGGTCGAGGCACCAGCTCCACATACACCTATGAATATGAACGGTCAAAATCGTCAACCTCTAGATGGTGGCCGCCAAGGTTTCTTTGGCTTCAAGAAGGCAAACACGATGCCTAAGAGTGCGACATCAGCAAGCATCCCCGCCCCGGCAGCTGCAGAGGCACCATCGGTACTGTTTGGGTCTGAGTTGGTAGATAGAGCTGACTTTGAACGCCGCCAAATTCCCTGTGTTGTGACCCGATGTATCGAGGAAGTGGAACTGAGGGGTATGGACATGGAGGGCATCTACCGCAAGACCGGCGGAAACTCACAAACCAAAGCCATTCAAGAAGGATTCGATAAGAACGAGAACTTCGACATCTCAGATCCAGATATTGACATCACTGCGGTTACGAGCGTGCTGAAACAGTATTTCAGGAAATTACCCACGCCGTTGCTGACGTTCGATGTCTATGATCGCATACTAGAGACGAACTGTAAGTATTGCTTGAAGCATTACTCGATTTTAGCTGATACTAACTTAACTAGCGATTACGGGCGATGCGGAGAAGTGTGCACACTTGCAGGATGTATTCAAGCAGTTGCCGCAACAACACCGAGATTGTCTCGAGTTCTTGATGTTCCATCTTCATCGCGTTGCCGAGCGAGAGCGCGAGAACCTCGTAAGTACTAGATCAGTCCACACTAAGCTCAACCAGCTAATCATGGAGTAGATGACACCTAAGAATCTCGCCGTGGTCTTTGCACCAACTATCATGAGAGACCACACCATTGAGCGAGAAATGACGGACATGCATGCCAAGAACCTTGTCGTGCAGTTCATCATTGAGAACACCCACAATATCTTCACTTAGTATTAGCCGGTTTGCCGACTAATGACCCAATCGACCTTATGAACATCGCGGTCCCTGTACATATATGCAAAAAGAAAGGAGAGAGAGAAGTAGTTTCTACCAAAGTCACGCAGAAGTCAACAGCATTCAGTTGTACGCCCGGAGTTTTGCAGACATCATATCACGGCCATACGATTCGGTTGGGAAGCTATCGAGTCTATTTCACAGACACGACTACTTCTAAACCAGTCATTGGATTCATTTCGACTGTTTCTTTTCTTTTTTTCCATTCAAGGAGGTGTCCCGGCGGCGATTTTCTGTCTTCACGGTAGGAAATTTAATGATATCCTTGAGAGCATTGCGAATTTTTTCATTTCCGAACGAGAGGGATTTCTTTGTGACCCCTTTTTACCAAAAAGGAGGATGTGACGGCCGGACATAACCAAGTTGAGGGACGATGGCCGTTTTCTTATGATGGAAGTTGCAAGAGACGGGACTGAGAGAGTGTGTGCTCATCTAGGTAGCTAGCATACCTGAGCTGCTCCGAGGAAAGAGAAGGGAGAAGGGGAGGATGGGAGAGGATGATTAGGAAGACTACAGTTGCAGGGGAATGGCCATATTCCCGTACTATTCCGCAAATGGTGTTACAATAGGTAGTGAACTCGACGAGACGTTGAGTTAGACGGGACAGATAGGCAGTGAATTGATGTCATTTGCTGGTCTTCCTGATTAAATGGTGCTTTCCAAGTTATGAAGCGTAGTGACTGGCTCTTTTCATGACCGTAAAAGGGGCTTCGCGCCCTTGCCCTAGTACCGTTCAGTTGGAGAGCTATGGTGCTATCTGTCTTAACCTCTTGAAAGTGTAAGTGAGGCCTAGAGTGTGAGTTGCCCCTATACCATAGAGTCATAAGAGACCACCGTTTCCTTTGGCACCTAGGTATCCGCCCCTTACGTACCTAAACTAACATCAATGCCTCATCTTATCACATACGGAATAGTCTTTCTCTAGTTAGGTACCTAGGTTAGGTTGGCGGTTATCCACATAGGAGCTTGAATAGGCTAACACTTCAGTCCGGTTGGAGCTGAATGGGATGCTAGCGCTTATTACTGGTGGGTTTGGATCCTTCGTTCTCGACTAACGTCGCCTGATATAGATAGCTCAGTTATGTGTTAGCCATAGGTAGTAAGAACTCGAGTGGATGCTTAATGTTAGTTGTTCTTTTCGTGGATAGCGGGCTTGGGATATCCGGGGAACGTTTCTTGCCAAGGCAGTGCTGAGTTTGAAATCTGAAATAAGGCGGAGTGTCTCTCGGGGTTCGGGTCGAGTAGGCGTTAGCGGTGGTAGGAATATGGCTTGTACGATCGAGGATAAAAAGACTTACTTAGCTCCCCAAATAGTTGTTTATAAACCGCCAAGTTCATCCAGCATAGCTTCTAACAACAGTCGAAGACACTTCGGCACTAGACTAATCGATATTTGAATCAGTTAGCGGCGCGAGAGGTGTTCTACCCACATAAGAAGCACCTACGTAACCCATAACTGAAGTTTAGATATTGTTGGTGAGCTTTAGTCCCCGAGACCTGGCAAATATAACTTTACCCAGGATCAAGACCGTAGGAAGGAAGATAAGAGCTGCAAGGGGCATTCGGCATTCTTTGACTAAGTTACACGGAAGTGTATCGTTGGCCGCCTTACACATAGAACGTACCTACCTACCTAAGGTAAGGAGACGTTCTTCATTAATACCGGCAGCCCAGGGTAAGGTAGGACAACGTGGAAACATCGATTTATTTAAACACAGCATGATCTTATAGTACCCCCTCAGCCCCTTTAGTCGTTCGTTACACACCAATTTGGATATTGCCGTAGCTGCGTGGCACAGGCACAAGCAGCTGCTTGCATCGGCGTCTGTGGATTAATATATGGATGCGAGATGCCGATGAATACCCTACCTTAGGTGGTAGGTATGTGACTGCAGCTGCCCTCGCGTCCGTAAAGGGGAGCATAAAGAACTTCAATGTTGAACAGAACGACTTTGAGCTCGCGGGTACCTACCGTAGGTAGTCACACAGGACGAATAGGAAGAATAGGACCCTACAAACATCCTCATCCGTTCATCCATGGCGTCTACGCCGCATACTAGTTCTGCGTAACTTAGCGAGAAAAACGTGGAAAGGCTGTAGCTAAGTAAGCCTCCGTCCGACACGCATATCGCGTACGAGCACCCCAAGCCATAAACAGCTCGGTCTAGAAGGGCTGAGAGCCCGCTTTCACTAATAGTACACCAGCACCTTCCTGTTCCTCGTTTCCGTAATCTTACATCCATAACTCCTACTACATATATACCTAGGTAGATATCCATTTGTGGTGTGGCGGCCGGGATACCTAGGTAGGTACCTAAATAAACTAAACTGCTGCAATGCTGCAATGCTGCAATGCTGAAATGCTGAGATGCTAAGATGCTAAAAAGCTGGATCACGTTCCAACTTCAATGGTTATGTGTGGTAGATAGCGATAGCGAACTAATCGACAGTATCTTTTCCCCCGAGATGGGAACACGGGTTTCGGGTTTCGTTGTGCGGTATATATCCTAGTCCGTTTCAATATGCCGATGTGATTAATATTCCGCATGTGGTGTGCGATGTTAGGTAGTCTATGGATGGAGTACGGTGATGGAGTATGGAGATGGGGATGGGGATGGGGATGGGGATCAAGTACACGCGGCAGGGCTGCTTATGGCTGTGGATCGTCGCATGCAACCGCAACCTGGGATCAAGGCGTTTGCTTACCCCTGGCCTAAAGAGTCAATTCAAAGGCTCAGCGCTAATACTGAGGTATCTTACCACGGACATGGCTAGATTGCTATCGGAAGTGCTAAATTAGGTCGTCGTTGAGTTGAGCACAGATGTGATAGTTCTCATTATACTATAGATCGTTCTCTCTTCCATCTTTCGTCATAGTTTCTTTCAATAGAAACCATGTTAGTCCCTCAATTGCTGATCTGCTGATCCGCCGATCTGGACATCATCCGCACGTTTTATAGTAAGAAAGCTGTGCTGTTGGGTATCAGAAACGTGCGTGTTAGTGACAAGTCCCGCATAGGAGACAACCTAACCCCTGGAAGCCAATCCTATCTCGATCGATTCCAAGCCGAAGGATGCAAATTAAAGAGCTGATTGTTAGTCCCAAAGCAGCTTAGTACGGCCAACGAGAAGCTCTGCAGCCTGCTCCCAAGTTCTGCAACCCCGCGGGTTTCTTTTGGTCCCCGAACTAATTACTTGCATACCGAGATGTGATTTTGTGCTCGGACGGAAGCTAGCCCAGGTGCCACGAGGAGTGAATTGCGCGCGAATTAAGCTGAGCAAGATGTCTCGGTATTCGTCGAATTTGGACAGCGCCGCAGCCATGCTGTTGGAGAGGCTTTGGCAAACTTGCTGGTTTTGCTCGTTGTGCATTCAGGGCTCGCCCTGATTGGCGGGCACCGCCAGGAATCGAGATATGCGCTCCTACGGTACCAGATTTCCACTGGGAGGGTACCTGATCGGATAGCAGCCCCCCTGTTCCATTGCAGAGCGTCGCCGTGCTGTTGTTGGGAAGCTCAGAAAGCTCATTTATAAGAACGGCGGCAATCCTTGGGGGTTGGGAAGCATTTCTTGACCTGTCTTATTACTCCCGTGGGTAGCAGTTTACTGTTTAACGTAGAAGTAATCGGCCAGTCAGTCGGTGCAATTGGGGCTTGTGACTGCAAGACATACAGATGAATCTGCCGCTGCCGGTGCCGTGGACTGCGATGAAGATTTGTTTGCCACATACAGCGAACGAAGGAATCCTGCAGCTGCCATCAATTTCCGAAGAGACCCCAGATTACTATATTCTCGGTTGTGCCCCTCATAATGTTTAATCTTTCCTCCTGAAATGTCCAAACCGCCCCGATGAAGGGCTTGTGCGCGCCTTTTGTGCTGCTGCTCGCGGTATTGGGATTTTTGGAAAGGGGAGGCGGCTTGGTGGTTGGGTATGGCCTCGCTCGACGCGGCGTCGATATTCCCGGTCCCGACAACTTCATTCGGCATAGATATCCCTCAGGTCAGGCAAAGCGCAATCTCCCAAGAGAGGAGTTCTAATCTAACTTCTGGGTCTAGTCGTGGCATTTGGCGATTACCTCTACATGGACGGCGGTGTATTGTCCCAACGGATCAATGGGACTGACTCGAATAGCACTCAATCGGGTCAAACACACCCTTTTTACGCCGGTATATCAATTTGTATCGAGGCCCGTAGAATGCCTTTACTAATAGACGAGTAGTAAACTCGACCCTTTCCTTGAGACTAGACGAATCGTGGACGAACGACACAGTCACGTTTCGGTCGATTTCCAAGACGGCACCCCTCCTCAGTCAGCAGATTTATTGGTCTGACCCCTCCAATGGCGCTGGTGCCCTCTATACCTAGGCCGGCATGGCATTGGGGTCCGATCTGCCGCCCACGAATGAGCAATGGTTGTTTAACGCGGACGGCACAGGAGGTGGAACATGGTCACAAGTTCCGCAAGGAGATTTCCGCGATTTCTCACAGCTTCGGCGGCCAGTTGGTGCGGCCTTCACGCAGTCCGCCCACGTGGGCTTTGCACTAGGTGGTCAAGCCACTTCAATGACCGACAGTTCGATCCAAAAGGATTACCCCGGTTACGCTTTGACCGACCTCGTGTCGTACAACTTCGAGACTGGTCAATGGACTAATACTTCTACCGTTGAACAATATGGAGGATATGGCACAAGCTTGAATGCCCGTGCCGAATACATACCTTTCGGGCCCAATGGGTTATTGCTCTTTCTTGGGGGTGCTGAAACGCCTGTCGATGCTACAAATAATAGCATTGTAGAACCCACTTGGAACATAGTTTATCTACACGATCCGGTGACAGGGAAGTGGTATAGACAACCGACAAGTGGAGAGCGGCCGCCGGTAGTTGAACGAGCTTGTAGCGTCGGGGTCCAGGGACCTAATAACACATATGAGATGTAAGCATCCTATCCATGGTCTACTAAGTCAGCGGGAATATAAGGTGAGCTAATATTAACCAATCGATGCCAGATTCATATATGGAGGTAACTCGGACCAAATAGACGGCACGTCTTCTGATGTGCATGTGTTATCCTTGCCCGGATTCGTCTTTTTCGATGCTCAGTCTCCTGGCACTCCGCGTGCCGACCACGGTTGCTCAGTCGTCGGCAAGGGTAAAAGACAGATGTTGAGTTACGGAGGGGTTGACGGCGGACCGCTACTTCGAAATCCCACGACGACACCTGATCCGTGGAAACAGGGACTTGGCGTTTACGACATGACCGAGATGAAATGGGTGGATTCGTATGACCCAAATGCAACTAATTATGAGAGCCCGGCTGTTGTGTCGGATTGGTACGCAAATGGAGGCATGGATACGGTGGCCTGGTGTGACGACCTGAAAGGACTTATTCTTAATAGTAGTTCAAGCACATATGGGACACCCGGGAACTCCTCTTCAACAGACAGCTCCGCGAACGGTTCCCAGCTTCGAAGGACTGGTATTATCGTTGGTAGCACCGTGGGAGCAGTAGTTCTACTTACTATCACGGGCGTTCTCGTATTTTTAGTAGTTCGATGGCGCCGTCGCCGCCGCGAAAGCACGGTGGTGGCAGAGACGTTAGAGGAATATAGACCGGAACCGTGGCCGAAGGATTCGCCCCGAATGCGATCAACTACGCCGGGGACTTTGATATCCTCGCCAACGCCGGTAGAGCCGATAGAAATACATGGTACGGCAAGGGAAGAATTACCCGCGGAGGATGTGGATTGGACGTATGAGCTTCCAGTCCCTACACCACGTCTCAGACCTGAGCTTCCAGACCGAAAGTATTCATATTAATATATAATTGTATTTTGTAAAGCGAAAAAGAGCCACATGGATTCAGACTGAGACTTGATATTGTCAGCTCAAATTAGCTGACGAATGGGACCATGAGACATGAAGCGTACCGAAACAGCGTAGTAATATTTTCATTCAGCATTCATGCTGAGATGTCCGGCCTCGTGCTTTGTAGCGATGACAGGACTGAAGTGGACGGTTAACTGCGACTGACCATGTCTTGTCAAATGCTCCTTGTCCTTGAGCCATGTACAGCCTCAACTCAGCTGTAATGCATCTTGATGGTGATATTGTTCCAGCTAGACACTCGGCGTATTCATTCGGCATGACTGTGTGATTAGTGGAACGGTGGCTGTTCCACTACCGCGGCTGTACTTTCGCTCACTTTGCCTCTCCGACAACCTTCTTCACTTTCTCTAGTAGCAGCCCGCTTTCCCTGCTTAACTTGCGTTTTCCATCTCGACCAGGGGTCCGTGCCTTCGCCATGGCCTTCCTAAACCTCTCACGCTCTTCGATCTTGCGCTTCCGTTCCGCATTTCGCTTCTCGATTTCCTGGGCGCGCGCTTCAGCTTCGGCCTTCTTGCGGTCTGCGTCGGCCACAGCTTTGTCAAAGTAGCCAGGCTTGCGCGGTTTCTGCTTCCGCCGACGCACGTGACGGTCTCCTGACGGAGGCGGCGGGGAAGGCTCTGGCTGTTCCTCATCATCGTCTAACATCGCCTGTCTCTCAGGATGAATCTGAGGCGACGGAGGCGCTCCCTCTGCATCTTCGGCTGTTTCCGTTGTAGCATTGGCTTCAGGCTTAGAAGATGCTTGTTCGGCAGCTTTTATCTTCTTGTATGCCTTCTTGACTTTTGCCTTGTGGATGAGATCTTTCTTGATTTTATCCACTTAAGTGCACATACAGGTTAGCTAATCTGTAGTCACAAGAGGGATATACAGAGTGGTCCCAAACCTTTCCTCTTCCACGGTCCGTCTGGCAGGTTCTGTGGTCCTACTCGAAAACCCTTGCGAAGCTTTTTTGCTGCTGGAGTGGTGGCACTGTCTGATTCGAGGGGTCTTTTCGGTGCCATTGTCGACGAATGATGTGTTTTGACTTATAGCTTCTAGTCTTTGGGGATAGTAAAGTGGTGCCAACAGATCTCAAATTTCTTAAATTCACCCGTGAGTTGTCTACTCGACTTTCTGAAGCATCAAGTTTGGAACTTCAGTTAGTGGATCAAGTTGATATCGATAAGGTCCAGTGGATGAAAAAGCTTGCATTAAACTGTGCTGTCTGGCTGTCTGGCTGTCAGCAGGTACAGTGCCTGGATGGACCTAACAAAGCGGGGCCAGCGGGGCCCAAATCTAGGCTCTTTCCGGGTGTACGACACGAACCAGCGACCCTTGTCACCGCTCACCCTTGCCGATACCGCCCCAAACTTGGCATCCTTTAGCCCAAACAGGTACCATAAATGGGCACTAATTATGACGCTGGACTTACTAAAACTCACTGTAGTCATAAGTTTGATAGGTGTGGAAAGTCCGGATGATCAAGCGATCCTACCTTGTAACCTTCCTGCCTCTTACACCTGTCTCAAGGTAATAGGTCTTTCTTCCACCTCTCAACTTCAATCTAGCTGTGTCTTATGTCCGAAAATAAGGGACATTGTAAATATCCCAGATCAGTCTTTCTGGCTGTCTGGCCAGCCCTACCCTTGTTAAATAAGATCGATCCTTGCCGTTTCGTTTCAAATCTCCCTGCCTTCTGAGTCAATGAGGCGAGCATAACGAATCCGTTCTTAATACCGTACCGACGCTTCGCACGGGAAATTAAAGCGACCAAAAAGCTTTGGAAATGCTTGGATGCTTATAATAACTACTATTCACAAAGCTCTAGACCGCCGCATGTACGATGCCCATATTCCAGTTAGATCTAGAGCGGAGGGAATCCGCTGAGAAACCGTCAACGCCGGCCATGGCGTCACCACCACACCAATATCAACGTGATGGAGGTTTACGAAGAAAACAATCGGAGGAGAGTATTAGCACAGAATTATGTGAAGGGCCAATTCCAGACGACCTAGCGCTTCAGACGCCAGAACGGAATCCCCCGACAGAGTGTTCCGACCGATCTGAACTCATCGAACGTTTAAAGAGAGGCGAGAGCCCTACTTGGAAACCGAGTCGGCATGTTCGTAGCTCCTTTCCCACTTCGAGGGATACTCTGGATACTCGGGATATTCAGATGACTAACTTTGCGGTTGGTAATCAGTTCGAATCAATATGGGGTCAACAACCCATATCCCCTACCCGCAGCCCGAAACGGTCGAATGCAACGTCACCAACTCTGCTACCTCCTGCCACGATAACACCGGAGGAACGAGGGGCGGACTCGGATGATGAGAGGAGGCAGCAAGAGGGACTGAGTATTGAGCGGCCACGTTCGGCTCTTCATAGCGGCGATTTTACCCAAGACGAGTCATCTTGTGATACTAGTCCTGCACAAGCGCGCACGCAAGCTCAAGAAAACCAAGATTTCGGTGGCATTGGTGACTCTTGGTTAGCCACATCGCCTCCAAGGGATTTTACACCCTTCTCGTTCGACAGGCGGGAAATTTTGGGAAGGAGAATAGACCAGACACCTCCAAGATACTCTCCGTTGTCTTCATCTATCGCTTCAAGCTTTGTGTATAAGCCACCCACCAGTCCTCTAGTCCAATCAGAGAGCAATGATGATATCGATCTGACCTCGCCCATGGATGGCATTGATATCAGCTCAAGCCTTTCTCGAAATCCACGCCGGCACACCTTGATGTCGGCATCTTATGGTGTTCCTCATAGCCCGTCACCAATACAACCACCCCATTTGCGCCAAGAGAGGTCGTTCCCGTATCAAGCACACCAACCTCGGCGATCTCTTGCTTCAACTCCTAGTTTCCCTAACTTTCCCACAACTTCACCTTCGCCTCAAACCCCGGCGTTTTTACGATCAAGGCGTCCGTCATACAGCTCTGACGTATCACCACTCCAACATGCATCCATGGTAGGATCTTACGAGGAAAGTATCTTGCGCGGACGAATGTCAACAACTCCTTCAAAGCCTCTCGATTTCTTAGCCCAGATCGGCGTACTCGGGCTGGGTAAGTGCAAATCAAACTTACGGTGTCCACCTCACGTGACGTTGCCTTTCCCAGCCGTGTTCTATAGTTATGCTAGCTCTTCTCACGGACGCTCCAAAGTAGAAGATGGACCAAGTCCGTATGTTGGTCAGATCGACTTGGAGAATGGTCTTCCAAATCAGGAAGAGGACGCTAGGTCAAAACGCAAGATGCAGACTCGCGCTTTAGAACGGATGGTAGCAGAAGAGGATGGGATGGAGAAGAATCACTGTCCCGTGGATCCGTCAGAGCGCGAGTCTCGTAGAACCCCGCGCCCCAAGCGTAGGTCGGGTTCTCCTAGAGCACCTCCAGGTGGAAGCTACCGGATTCCCGAAAAAGGACAAATTCAGATTATCATAAAAAATCCCAATAAGACGGCTGTCAAACTATTTTTAGTCCCGTACGATCTCGCGGGGATGGAACCGGGCACCAAGACTTTCATCAGGCAAAGAAGCTACTCAGCCGGTCCGATCATTGAAAATATGCCTAAAACGAACGACAATGGGACGGCAGATCGCCCAATTCTTAGGTATCTCGCCCATCTACATATATGTTGTCCTTCGAGAGGTCGGTATTATCTTTACAAGAGTATTAGAGTTGTCTTCGCAAACCGTGTGCCCGATGGAAAAGAGAAGCTCCGGAACGAGATCACTCTGCCTGAACCTAGGTTTACTAGCTACAAACCGATCAGAGTAATGCATCCTCCCATTTCAGGGGGTACCGGGCCTGGAGCCACTTTGGCTGCTGATAAGGCTTTCAGACGCCGCAGCTCTGGATTTTATTTCGGCCCATCAAACCAAGCCCACGATGCGACTAATACATTCTCGGCCAATGTGCCACACCAGCCCTATTTATCCGACTTTGCTGGGCACAATACGCCAGTGGAGGCTGTTCCCCTCAGGCATAGTGGAACGAGAAGCACGTTGGATACGGGGGGCAGCTTCAGTTTTGCTGACCCTCAGTCACCAAATTCATCTCAGACTAGTCGGCCCACTACACAAAATTCGAGCGATATCTCGAGTTGGAATGGCCTAGACGACCAAATTGGCAGATACGACAAGCTTAATAAGGGAGATGTAGGATACGGCGGCAACGCATTCGCTCACCTGATCAACGGCAATACCGGCGTTGCGGAGAGCCTATTATCACAGAGACTCCGATCATTGGGAGTTCAAGGCCAGGCAAGCCAGGAGTCGAGGGCGATGGAAGAGTAGGTCTCTGGTTTCATTCGTCTTCATGCTCCGGCGTTGTCAGGTTGGGCTCCGGTCGTCACTAGGGTATCGTTTATCGGATTCTGGCTTGGGTTGACAAGGCCGTGCGTTGGCGATGCTCTGGCGCCTTGGGAGTCTATTGCGGCTCTCTGTTTATTCGGTTGAGATGAGACTGCTTCTATTACTTTTAGATAGCCGACTACATAATACTAGTGAGGCCTTTGAATCCCATTTTACGCATTCGCGAACCGCACCGGTCTGTAAGGTACCTAAGATAATACAACTGAGGAATGTAGCCAGTATGCTATTAGCGTTGAGAAGACACTGCGTGGAAGTGTTGAGCGAAGTCTACTCCATCATACAGTATCCTTCAGGGACTATAAGATTCTAAGCTCTGATATTGCTTGATTCTGAGACTTCTACTATAACCACGTCTTTTTTCAATCCATATGTACGTTATCAATAACGCTTGAGACTGTGGTGCGGATGGGTGAGCAAGCGTGGAGGTCCCACGTTAACCATAAGCAGAAAGAGAGCAACTTTCCTACGGCGTTGGTTAGATTGGTACCAACTGCGTGTGATGTAGATAGGGAACTGCCTAGTACCAACGTTAAAGGCATGGAGTAGGTAATCAATATCAGGTGTTGGGAGCATATCGGTATCCCTAGCCTGCATATAATCCACCCAAGTAAATGGTTCGAAGATAGCCGTACACTTAGTATAAGGTAGCTATCTCCTTCCATGAAGGCGTTGGAATTTTTTGCCTTTCATCCCTAACATCCTCGAGACGTCTTGCGGCCACTTTTACAATTTCAAAGTTCCAAAATGGCTCAGTCACGCATTGTTGAGTTATCATCTAGGATAGCAGCGAACACTGCTCTTCTAAATAGCTATCTTGCTGAAAATAACCTTGCGACACCATCATTCGATGTAGATGGGCCGCGAGACTCTCTTATTCCTAAGACTCAGACAGACCTCGAGAAGGCACGTATTGCCATTGTCGAGGACACTACAGAGCTCCGGACTTTAGTCCTCGGTCCTAGAGAATATCTCATGAGTTGCTCGGTTCGTAGCGTGCTGCTCTCAGACAGACCAAAGGCTAACTGCGCGAAAGCACAACGATGTTCTCAGCTTACAGGCTATCACCCGTTTCCGTCTAGCTCACTCCTTTCCCGTTGGTGCTGAAGCTAGTTTCTCGGATATTGCGCAAGTCAGCGGTCTTCGCGAAGCGAATGTGCGCCAGATTGTTCGCCACGCGATAGCGCTAAATATCTTCTCGGAGCCGCGTGCTGGGGTCGTCGCTCATAATGCGGTGTCTAGACTGCTGGCGGAAGACCAGGTCATTTTTGACTGGATGGCGAGTAATACTAATGATTTATGGCAAGCTGCGGCCCATACGTGTGAGGCGTGGGAGAAGTATCCCATGTCGGAGGAGCCTAATGAGACTGTTCGTTTGTTATTCTGTTACCGGTGTTCTTGGTGAGTTCGGGCAGCTGGACCTGCTTGCTGACTGTGATATCCAGGGGTTTGCCGTAGCCAACCAGACCGACAAGTCGATTTACGAAGTCTTCGCCCAGAATCCGGAGCGTGCGAGGAGATTCGGCAATGCGATGACGTCGTTTACGCAAGGGGCCGGATATGAGCTGCGGCATGTGGTTGATAATATTCCCTGGGCCGATTACCAGAATGGAACGGTGGTAGACGTTAGCTTTCGCCCCTTTTCCGCACTCCAACCTACGCAATTGTCTATATAGCATCACTAACAACCCGAACTAGATTGGCGGCTCCAAGGGTATTGTCAGCTTTGCCATCGCCCGGGCTCACCCATCCCTCTCCTTCGTAGTACAGGACATGGAACCTGTCATCGCCGCCGCGAAGGCTGAAGTTCCAGCGGACGTCGCGGGACGGGTCGAGTTCATGGCCCACGACTTCTTGACTGAGCAGCCGGTTCGCGGAGCGGACGTCTACTTCTTACGTTGGATCTTGCACAACTGGTCCGACAAATATAGTATCAAGATACTGCGCAATCTCATCCCTGCTCTCAAGCCCGGCGCCAAGATTATCGTGAACGATAACGTGCTCCCGCAACCGGGTACTATATCTAAGTTCCAGGAGAAGCGCCTCAGGTATGTTATTTTTTAAAGAAATAACGTCAATTCGTTAGTTCCATGGTCTTTTGCTAAAATACGACACGACCAGGGCGATGGATCTCACCATGACTGAGATACAGAACTCACATGAGCGCGAGGTGGATGACTGGAAGAGGTTCATCCAGTTGGCAGATCCACGGTTCAAGTTCCAGGAGGCCAAGAAGCCGGAAGGGTCGAATTTGTGGATTTTGACTGTGGTTTGGAGTGGGTAGCAAAGTAGGCGGCATTCTTTATTATGCCTAGAGCTGATATATACCTTGTATGAGATCTGATATTACATTAGACATTCTCTAAATATCTCCACCTCTCGAGGATGATGGTACCTTATTTCTCTTCGAAATAAGCCAATCTCCAATATTTTACGTATGTTACATTCCCCGTGGTCGGTTTATGCCATGATTGATATGGGATGATGACTCACTGCTGTTGAGGCCATGTTTGAACCTAGCAACTAGACTCTACAGACAAATAACCCCATCTAAATATCAAATTTGAATACATTATTTTCTTCATGCAATCTTCATTCACACAGCAGCGCTTGACATGATTCCATTACAGTTCAGCGGTGACGCCATACAACTAGAAACAACAATCTGACCATCTGGGCGCAAATTGAAAGGGGCAACATGTCTAACATACTCGTTTGAGCTATCTATATAGTTTAGCACAGAAGCACAAATGAATTCAATTATACTCTAGAACTGAGATGCGAGGGAAGTATAAATATGTATCAGTATCCCTGGTCTCAAGGATTAGGACCACTTTCTTCCAGCACACAGGAATATGACCCTATCTACCTACCTAGGTATGTAGACAGGATCCAGCTTTTGTCATACACAGAACACATTAGCATTATGGGACTTATATAGATTAAGGACCTAGGTATACTATCTGGATCTAGAAGACACCAAAATAAGCAAGACTCCCTTCCGTGGATCTCATAGATAGACTTGATAAGCCTGGAGGCTTACATATATATAAACCAACCAATCTTCTTAAGTTTTATTTCCTTTGTAACTTGTTCTACCACCAGACTGGCAACTATTTTATGTTGGCACTCTATCCGCTGACAATGCCCACCTTATTTTCTACCCGGATAACGAGGATTTCAAAACCGTTAATACAACAGACATACGAGACATATAACGTCTTGAGAGCCGGTACGAGGTATATCAGGCATATTCTTCGAAGCTTTCATGCTAGCGCAAAAGCGACGCTGAGCACATAAGCCATATCCAAAGACTTGCCTCACGGAACAGGAGGCGAAACAGCAACATTGATAGAGTGATTGTGGCCGCAACCAGTTCTGTTTCGTAAGTGCCGTGTGAATATCAGTTGAAAACACAGTAGCTAACAACTACTACAGGCACAATCGCCAAGATGCGCGCGAAATGGCGAAAGAGTCTCGTTCGTCCGCACACCATAAGCGACATAAGATGGAAGCACCCGGATGTGATGAATACTTCCGAAGTCGCCAGACCAAGCGAAGAGACCGTTCTGATTCCGAACCTCGGAATCATGAAGCTCCCGCTCACACTGAAGGAGGAAAGATGATTACCAAGAAGGCACCTTTCGGAAAAGCTGTAGGCCTCTGCAAAGGCCGAGTCTTACTCTAGCATGATATCGTAGGTCATTTCCTCCTTTTGTTCCCTAGCTTAGAATATCATAGCTTACCCTAGTAATTGGAGCAAAGTCTTCTTTAACCCAGTAAGGGGCATAACACTATTCTAAGCTCATCTTTGCTAACCTGGTAAGGCAGCCAACCTGCTCATACTCCATTCCTATGGTGGACATCTGGACCAGACCTGCATCGTCCCGACACGTATCCAGTATCAGGAGAACGAATTCGCGGCTTCCGAATCCCCGACATCCGCCATCCGCTACAGCCTCTTCCGTGGCGTCTGGAGCTTCCGGAACCCGTGTCTTTCTTAGCTAGCAGAATACCTAAAGGACGGGATGGACGTAGTCAAATACTTCCATCATCCGCGTCTTCGTTCTGACGAAGTATTAACCGGCACGGCCACAACCCACCTATGCGACTCAAACCCAGTTTCAAACCAGCGCATAAGCTAAGCTCGTCTATCATCTTTCATCTTATTGAAGTTTCGACTTGTCGCGAAGTGCCTAGGGTACTTATCGACTACCCACCACCGATCCGGAGTACTACGCTTACAACTGTTGGGACGTGGGCCTTATGGCACATGACCTTCCAGTAGCTAGAAGAGAAATCCCTGCGCCCTTCTTTAAAAGGGTGTGGATCCTGGCAACCACCGGACTATTGGTTGATCCGTGGCAACGGTGTTGCCACCTTGATTGTAAATAGTTCAAGGCCACGAACCTTCTCGATACAGTAATACAATAAGAAGCTTCTCAACGTACGATTCATCAGACCTGGATTATTGACATACAGTAGTTCTGGGCCAAGAATCAATCGTTGACAAGCCAGCCGTAATCACAAGGGCAAATAGCAAGAAAATACAACACCATTCGCAACCATCACAACCACCTGCTGTACAGCAATTACTCTATCTGCCCATTGATGATAGACCTTGTCTATGGAACAGAGACATTGATGATGAAGTTACTTAAGATACTTTAACAATTTTAATATTTATTGATAATAACTTACACCTTTAATTACCCCTATATGACATACATAGGTACCTACCTACTCAAAGCCCTTCAAGAATACACGCGCGCGTCCAGTCTCTCGAACCTGCGACATGGATATGTATATACAACTCTCGAGATTGGGTGTCGACTACACTGGCTGCTTGTTGACGAGCAAGGCGATAGGATAGGTAGGATCTGTCGCTGACAGATGTTCGGTAGCGGTAGACCATAGACTAATTTTCATAAACGTAATAGAAATCTTAATTAAAATATAAATTAGTAGCTCATCATAACGAAGTCATACGTTTCCGGAAGGACGACATTTAGTTGGTGCCTTCTCGGCGTCTATGCCCGCCATGGTGTTGGGCCCTCCTACCTACATACTCGCACATGAATATTACGATTGGGAGATGGCAGCTTGCCTTTGTAACACTTTCATGTTACAGCCGATATCTTAATGCTGGTGGTACGGCTGTCCTCATCACAGATACCTTACCTTAGCGAACGCGCGCTGGAACCAATAAACCGTAAATTGACAGTTTGACTTATGCGTTGCACTCCATCGACTATAGCGTTCCATCAACTCCGTCAAGCCTCATGCGACAAAGCTTATGCTTATGATTTAGGCTGGGTCGATAGCGACATGTCTCTCGGTACACTCTTTTCCTCGCACTCACATACGTTCTGTAAACAAGGGTGAATATAGACGCAAGGTAGGCCGGTATCATTACAAAATGTGTACAGTAAACAGGAGTTCCCTCTCCTATGTGCAAGTTTCTTAGTTTTGCCTTCGCATGCCTACTTTCCCCCCTTTCCCTTCCCTTCCCCCTTTCCCTTCCCTTCCCCCTTTTCCTAATTCCAAAGGACACACAAAAACAATCCATTTATATGTCCCCTGAAGTAGGTATGGTATAGAATCAACCGGTATCGACCGCAAAAACGCAAATGTGACCCAACTCCCTATTGGTATGGTATAACAGTGGCCAAGACCCCCCCGAGCGCACAAATGCAAGAAACCACCAGCGCCAAACGAAATGACCCCCGGCCATATCTGCTACAGAACGGGGGTATATGCAGGCAGACACTGTGCCGTTGAGGCCTTAAGCACCAACACTGTTCTCCCTCTGCCTCTTCACAATGTAGTACGTGATTAGGCTCTTCGGATCCTCCTTAATGCTCTTCATGCACTCCCAGAACTTAGTCTCGCCTAATCTCGCGTGCAGCGCAACGCAGAGCTGCACGGCATCCATACGTACGCCGCTCTCCTTGCTCTCGAGGCATCTGCTGGCTAGTCCCAGTAGGCCAGTGATCTCGCTCTCGCTAGGCGCAAAATTCTCCCTCGAATCGACGAGCTCCTTTAGAACGTGGAGGCCCATGCTCAAGCTGCGGTGCCCCGACGTGTCCATGTCCATCTTGCTCAGATTCTTCGTCATCGTCACTGCGATCTCATCCGCGTCGCCGATCATCACAAGTTCGTCCGCTAGTAGCTCCAGCCCGCTCACAATGTGCGTCCTCGCATCGTAGCGGGTGCGCGTGGCAAGTAGTGCCTCGAGGCCACGTGAGACGTGGGGCTGGAATCTGTCGCGGGACTTCTTGAGCAATAGCTTGATAGTGGCGAGGATTTGCGCCTTCACATCTTGAACCTTCTCGGGCGCAAGGTTCTCAAGGGGAGACTCGAGATACTCGAATAACCCGAGTAGCAAAGCGTCAAACTTGCTGTCTTCAAGGAGGACCTTATTATCTCGGAGAAGACTCTGCAGCTTGCGGAAGCCATGTACGTCAAGGGTCTGCGCTTTCACCCGAGCAATACCACTTTCGATAAGACGGGAGTTTTGTCGAGTCTTGTCGGGAGAGGGAAGGGGGCTACCTGCTACCTCATTCGATTCTGCAGGAGGCTGAACGAGATTGGCAGCATCCTCATTAATTGGCTTATCTTCAAGCACCGGTCGCTCCGTCGTGCCATTCGTCGTTGGGCGGGGTGTCGCTTGATCCTCCTCGGTAAAAGGGTCCTCGTAGACCTTAAGAGATTTTGATGGCGTTGGAGTGGCAGACCTAGGGGTAATTGTAGTATCCGCATCTTCAACAACCACCGGCGCTCTGGGGGAAGCTTTGGGTGAAACCGACTGTACGCTCTCTTTTAGTTGCGCAATCGTGGGCACAACGAGAGTGAAGTCTTCATTTGAGTTGGCGGGGCTGCTGAGGTTGACATCATTCGCCGGTGGCTGCGGGTGTAGTTGCGGGTGTAGCTGCGGTTGAGGCTTAGGCCTCGCTGGGCTCACTCTCGGAGATACGACAGCCTTATTAGCCGCTGGTTTCGAAGGGCTGGGCAGACTGGATTCACTAGCAGTTGCTACATGGCCAGGTCGATTCTTCGGGACAGTCCTCCTAGGAGATCCCGAGATTGTCTTTGGCGTTGCACCCTTTGACTTCATACTATCAACGGGACTTGTCTGCTCTCTCGATGGTCCATCGTGAGTTCTAACGGAATAGGGTCCAGCAGTGGCTGGCCGGGGCGCGATATCTGGTCTTCTCCTGGCTGGTCGCATCGGAGCAACTGACATACCGCCGTGGGACTTCGCCGAGGTATCTGGGCGTGTCCGAGTTGCAGGAGCCGTTGCATGTGAAGCAGCTGACATGTTCGACGAGTTGGACACTGTCCGCACCGGGGAGACTGTCGCCATAGCAGATCCTGGTCGAGCAGGCAAATTCCTTGAAGCCAGAGCCTTCTTCTGTGCTATCATCGCCTCTCTCAGTGAAGGCTTAGCGCCGGTCATGGTGCTCTTCGAAAGGCCTAAACCTGGCCGTGGGGCAGGGTCGGTTTTTTTGGGCGAGTTTGGATTGTTAGGATCTTTTTGTAACAATTTCTGTGCAGTAGAGTCCAGGCCGTCCATGATTCTATACATGTTTTAGTTATCATATTGTAAGAAGGGGTAATAAATAGACTCACGCTTCTGCTCGTGCTGGCCAGATCGCAGCATACGCCCAGTATGTTGAGCGCATCTTCTCGCGAACACCTGGGTTTGGATCGTTGAGACCTTTCTTGATACACTTATCGATCACATCGACACCTCCGCCATGTTCGAGATGATTTTTGTGGTGCGCCTCCTTTTTCAGCAGTGTCTTCAGCCACCCTGCGACGTATGTTCTCGGCTGGACATTCTTATCCTGACAGGCGCCCCATATGTGTTGCATGATCCTAGCATTATACGTAACTCTTCCAATGATAATGTCTACCGTGGTATTGGCCAATTGGGAGCTTATCTTCTTCGTAGCTGCACACAATTTGATGAAGGTCTGCATAAGAATTTCAACCATTGGGTCGATGCCTGGCCCAAAGGCCATGGCCAGATCTTGGACGAGAGCACATCCTTCTTTGGACAAGCTGGTTCGCAAGGAGATGACGGCCTTAATAATGCCATCAAGCAATCCGCGACAGCCAGCGATGAAGGCGTCGGGGAAATCGGAGGGTACATTGCCAGCAATGAGTCGCCGCAACTTGGTGACGCTCTCTTCTCTCTTCAGCCAATTCTGCTCGGTTTCCTTGCCTTCAAACCATTGGTGCATGTCTCTGAAGATATCGTCCAATTCACGTTGAGTATTGACGTATGAGGGCTCAACTGACTCCGCCTTTGCCTCCGGCATTGGTGTTATTGGTCGTTCGCTGGCGAGGGACGAAACACTCGCAGCTAGATTTGGTCTCCCCTGCATTGCTGACCCTGGTCTGGATTCCGGGTCCGCTCTTGTAGATGTCGGGGCCAATTCCTTCACAATGGCCTGCTCTATGGCAGGTCGCACTTTGAAGTTCTTCAACTGCTTCTTCAGATCCGACTTCGCTCCATTCGGCGCTTCTCTGTAGCTGATATTAGAATCCCTGTTATACACTTGAAGCAGAATTTGCGAACCTGAACAATTCTATTACCGTGCTCTTGGCCGTATCTCGAACCATGCCATCGGCGTCCTCTAACAACTCCATTAAGGTAGGTACGTATGAACGGAATTGTAAGCCATGTTCTTTGTGCATCTGTATGGCATGTTAGTGTGCCCGATTGAAAAAAAATATGTCGCAGCTTATCATTGAATTGCGCGCATACCTGTAGTAGCCATTGCATCCCTGACTCTTTTGCCCTTGGGTTCTTCCCAACCATGGCCGTGTTGCGCACAAATCTCTCAGCATCCATTGGTACTTGCGTGTACATGGTGGCCATTGCTTGTAAAGCCAGTGTTCGGATCTTGTCTTTCTGGTCGCCCATCTTCTCGACGATGAGAGGTAGTGTTTGTTTCGCTTCCCTAGAGAGATACTTAGGCTCCTGTAGCGACATGCGCGTCAAAAGGTGATTCAGCGTAGTGAAGCCGGCAGTTACGAGGACTGAGTGCTGTGAACTGGAGGCGATTCGAAGAGCTTCGAAGAGTGGCGCGACGCAGGCATCGGGTACGCTGTAGTGTTTGATAGCTGACTTAGCAGCAGTGACGTGTTGAACTTTCGCGTCAATGGAGGCATCTTTTCTGAGGATCGCCAGCAAGCCGGCGACCTGCTCCTCAGAGAGCATTTCGACCATGATCCCGAATTGAGGATCTGGCAGCACGTTGTGGTTCCTTGCTATGTAATCGCGTTCGTTCTAAACCTAGACTTTGAGATAAGACGCAAAGAGCTTGGGCCGCCGAGCTGTCGCGGTTGGGGAATAGGGGTGGTGCGGCAATGGCGATTGTATTATTGACAGATTGGCTCGAATCTAGGGGAAAAAAGTCGAATTGATTCAAGCAAGCAAACCTTTGCGATAATAGTTGAAGAGCTTATCTCATTTCAAGATGCGACGGTTAGAGTTGGTGAATTTAGTAACGCGAAAGTGAATGATTGAGGCAAAAATGTGCGACACAAGATGCAAATCTGTGGTTACAGACACATTATTTTCGTCTCGGGTGTTGCCCAGGTGTTGTCATAATTCTGATAGCGCTTAAGCTTGTTGCTGCGGGAAATGGCCACCACGACAACGGCACATTCGGCGGGTCTCCATGCACCTGCCAAGTGCTTCTGCGGGACCTGTAGAGCACTAATGGCCACTAATTGATCCCTTCCTATCCATGATAGGGCTTTTGCGATCCCAGAGCTTGGCACCCCTGTCATGGAACCGCCAGGAACTCCAAATGTCAGCTGGAGTTGCCCCGCGGTGCGATTAGATGAGGGGCACACCGGATTTGAAGCACCCGAGACGAAGTAAACATTGAACCTCGCTTGCATCATGTCATCATCTTATCGACTTCGAGGAGCTCCTTGCAAGCTGCGTCCAAGTAGTATATATTTATCTAATGACTACAGCCCGATCTACGAGTATTATAACCTTTGTGGTCCCTTGTGCGGCTCCGTGGTATCCAAAACCCATCATTGGATCCCTCAGGTTCAACCAATTTTTGAGTCTTCTGACTTGACCGCATAACTTGGCGTATCTATCCCTTCGGTTCAAGCTCTATATACGTAATTTTGCCCTGTTACTAGTATAAATACATCCCATCTCATCACCAATGAGCCAATTCGACCTCGAGAACAACCTATCCGAATCCGAGAAGCTACACATCCACCTGGCGCTCTCACCAGGCAGCAAGGAGGCTAAACCGTCTCCCGCATCTATGCCCCTCCCACCCCAGACCACGCCGGTGCCGCAGCCCGTATTCATGCCCGGCATGTCTCACCAGAGCGAGGAACCGGCGCCAACATCCTCCGCTCTTCCTGAGCGGTCGAAAGGTGAATCTATACCGGACCGCTCGAAGGAAAACGGGAAAGCCCAGGACTCTTCCTTCGATCTCCCGCGCCTACGTCTACACATCCAAGACATAGCACACGAAGGATCCTCCATATTCCTCTCCTCCATCAACGCCTCAACCGTCCTCCCCTCCAGCATCCGCTCCATACACAAGCACCTCTACTCCCCTTCCCCTTCCCCTTCCTCCTCCTCTTCATCTCCCACACCCACACCCACACCAACTCACCCCCCACCAACCCGTTCCGTAACCCTCATACTCCGAGACATGGACGGCGTAGCCTACACAACCAGCAGCGACCTAGACGCCGACCACAAAGAAATCCACTTCTCCCTCCGCTACATCACCAGCATCGCCCCATCACGGCACACCGCCGAAATAACCGGCGTCATAGTGCACGAGCTAGTGCACTGCTACCAATGGAACGGTCTCGGGTCAGCGCCAGGCGGGCTAATCGAAGGCGTAGCCGACTGGGTGCGCCTGCAATGCGATCTAGCGCCTCCGCACTGGAAGCCGGATCAAGCGCCTGCAAAATGGGACGTCGGGTACCAGGGCACAGCGTACTTCCTGCAGTACCTCGAGGGGCGGTTCGGGAAGGGCACGGTGCGCCGGCTTAACGAGAAGCTACGCAAGGAGAGGTATGAGGAGAAGGCTTTTTGGACGGAACTTGTGGGCAGGCCGGTGGAGCAGTTGTTTGAGGATTACAAGAAGACGCTGCCGAGGAAGGATGATGGAAATTAGAGACTAGGTCCTGGCTGAGTTTACGGAGACTACGAGGTTTAGAAGTTCATAAAATGACGGTATAGAGTGGGAGGTGAGCCTAAGACGGAGCGTAAGTGCATTCATAGGAAATTTTCTTTCTCCTCTAGATAGTAGGACGAGCTGTAAGATACCCATTTAGGACATTTTCTAAATCAAAATACCCCAAGCGCAAACAGACAAAATCGAACGTTGATATTCAGGGATGCCTGACCCATATCCATGCTAATCATATTGCCCAAGTAATGTCCCAAATCCTTGCCCAAGACGCCAATGCCATGAAACCAGCGGTATCGTAGATATAAGAACGAGAAGAGTTGTGTCTAGCTTAATGATGGGCTTGCGCTACGCCAGCATCGCTTTCGCTTACTACACTTCCGACTTCGGTCCAGCTTGCCGGAGTCATCATACCCTCATCGTCGCTCATTACATCGTAGGGACGGCCATCAGACCATGATCTGGCAGACGCAGCCTCAGCACCGATATCCTCACCAGAGCCTGCTAGGGAAGCGGAATCCGTTGGTGTCAGCATGCCCTCACTGATAATCTCCGGCTCGGATAGGGGCGCAGCAGGTGATACTGGTAGTGGCGAATAAAAGCTAGCAGTCGAAGCATCATGAGCCCAGGCCTGGATCGAGCTGTAAGCATCGTGAGAGTCCTGTCCAGCGGTCATGTATTCATCGGGGCCTAACTCGCGTTCGGAGGGCTCGGCTGACACTGATTGCGTGGTTGGCGTATGATCCTCAACGTGAACTAGCGGGGTGGTGGCAGCGGGTTCTGGTGACAGAGTTGCGGATTGTGCCGTATCAGTCTTCACGCCGAGCTCCGTGCTGGCGCTGTAAATATCAGACTCTAGCTCATCCTTTTCGGGGTCCATTAAGCTGTTCTCGAAAGCAACATGTTCATCGATTCCGTGTTCGTCCGTAAAGGGGTTCGTGTAGACGGACTGGGACAAGCCTCGAGCTCCATCTCCACGTCGTCGTAGACCTTCATTGTTCTGGGGTTCTGCTCCCGTTTGGAAAACATATGTACCCTTCTCAGCGTTGCCGTCCTCACGGAGAAAGTCATCAAAAGTGTAGCTTCGAGTCGAAGACCCAGTCTGCGAGACCCCAGCCTTCTCCGAATCCCTGCGTTCCTTTTCCCTCTTCTCTTCCCGCACGGCGTTCCAGTACAATATCTCTTCCCGCTGTCGGCGACGGGTTTCGTCATCGGCATCGACATCCGGTTGTCCATCGAAGTTCACACCTCTTGATCGGAAAAATCCTTCGGCATCTTCGGGTCTATTGAAAAGGTTCTCCCGTTCTTGAGGAGAGATGTTGTCACCGAGAGCGCGGAGAGCGATAGCGATTCGGCGTCGAAGATCGTTGGCCATGCGCTGCAGCTCAGGTGATTCGTAAACTGCTACGGCAGCTGCGACGGCGACCGAGAGGGCGATAACGCCGGCTGAGACGACAACATGGTTAGGAGGCATAATGTAAATGATGGGAGACTAAGTAGGCTGTGTGGTAGGTAACCAAGAAAGCAAATGAATGCTATTAGGAAAGGAGACTATAGCATGAGACACCGTATCTGTGTCCCTCTCCTAGGAGAAATTATTGGTAAATCAATGACGGTGCCTAAACTCGGAGGTTGGAGGAAATAGCTTGTGTGGTTTGCTGGTCGTACGTGTACTCGCCACTGGACTCGAGCCACCACAGCAGCCTCAGCAGGCAGACATATTTGTGATCCGCAACGATTGACGTGGGGTAAAAGAGAGCTACAAATGACCTTGTTCTACTTACCCTTGGCGATCACGGGAGCAGGCATGTCTCGAGCCGTAATCCAATTAGCAAAAAAAGACTGAGAACTGCGATATAACTGGTCGCTCGCTCGATTGAATTGTCGTATGAGAAAAAGAATGAAAAGAGAGGATAATTCCAAGTATAAGTATAGGAGGGGAAGAGGAAAGGAAGAAGAAGCGGAAAGGGTAGGATGGCTGCGACGGAAGAGTCGCAACGAGGCACTCCCACTTTAGGTAGAGTTTGCGCAGGCGAGGTAAGTACCACAAAAAGTTCGAGGCAAGGCAAGCCGCGGCCTCCCAACGCAACTCAAACTCTAGCGCCTCATTGCGTAATAACCAATGAGCTGACCCATGGTTAAGGAAGACGGCGAAAGGATGGAACTATCAGCTCCCCCATAATCCGCCTAACTATGGGCGGTGCTAACTGTACTTAACCAGATATTGAATGCATGCCAAATCGCCATAATTTTCACCCACATAGAAGCTAGCTTCTATTGATAACATGTCGTGGCAAAAGAGGCGCACATCTTAGAGTTTCTATGAAAAGCATCGAATATATTCGTCGTTCCTAGACAGGTCGAGGTCTGAATATCTTAGGTAGGTACCTTCCCTATCGATACCTGCCTGGCGCCATCCATTAGTGGGGTAAATATATGCGCCCCGCATGGTACCAGGTAGGCACTTATCTAAACTTTATCTTTAGTCTTCGACTTGAAGCCTTCATGACATTTTAATGCTATCAAATTCGGGCCCTTGCATGAACCATTCCAAAGGTTGGGATGACTTTATGTGTTTACAAGTTTGACGGCATCTCTTAAAGGCTTGACAGGGCACCTAATTTTAAGATGGTGTCTGACAGGAAGTTTAAGTTACACCATGAGTTGTGCAAGTCTGCATATAACAAAATGGCTAAAATCCAATATAAATCGACAATGAGGCTCGGTAGGAACTACTGGCCGATAGTTAAGAGCCATATCACATAATTCCACAATGAATGAAGAATAGAGCGAACAAACAGACGAAGCTATCGCAACGAAAACTTTCAAGTAAACGTACATAGTAAGAGATAATTGAAACTCTCGGCTCGTACGGATAGCTAGGTACATGTAAGCCTACCTGCATAAAAACGTCTAATGCAAGGTACAATTATTATTGGGAACGCATAATATGGATGTGTGGCGACTCTCTTATTTACCTGAGTTTAATTCACGAGGAGCTTAATCAAGATGTAATAAGAACCTAGCAGCGTCCTAATGGTTTTTACAATACAGGCTACACTTGGTCTTCCCTAGCCTATCATTAACCAAATACACTATAAATGGTTCTTCTCCACCAGCATCTTCAGCTCATAATGCCCCGGGCATCTAACTTCCGAATGACGGAGGGGGAACACTATTGGCGGTGTACAACAAGTAGGTCTACTACATTTAATAACGAAGCAAATATCCAAGAATAACAGATAGCTACTAGACATCTGAAAATTGAATATCACAGTACACGGGAGAAAAAATATCTTGTTCGAACAGAGTACCCCGATACTACGGAGCACTTGCCAACCCTTAACGAAGTCTCCGTCTCAGAAAACGGGCGGCTTTAGATTGCTTAAGACGTCCTCAAATCAACTTCGACCCACGGGGATAGACCAGATGGCGACTCAATATCCTCAATCTACCATATTCATGATCCCAGATAAGGAACTTTAGAGGTGATCAAGTCGACCGCGACGTGCCTTCACGCTTCTGATCCTCCCGCTTTGGACCCGCAGTCTCACCAGCTTCCATAACTAGTTCAAGTCTAATCCAAAATTATCGTCCTCCTTCTGGATCCTTCTGGACGCCATAGCTATCTTGCCCTTAGCCCTTGAGTCTCTTGCCTTCCAGTACAGCCTGCGTATCGGCTGCGTGCACAGCTAGGGCAAGTTCACCACCTCGACTGCTGGAAGCCCGAGGGTGCGCCTGCTGCGTTCATTGGGAACAACCGCCCAATTCCTCCATTCCGATGGTTGACCTAGTCAGCAGAATATGGTTTCTGTAATGGTACTTCGCAGACAAAGATACGAAGTCACAGCTAGACGGTGCTGGCGTTTAGCTTGTTAGTCCTAGCACTGCCTTCTAAGCCATCTCCGATCCCCGACTCGGAGAACCGAGCGGGAATTGACGTCATCAGAAGGGATAATTATTCTTCGTCAAGGTCCACTCTCTTTCTGGCTAGGAGGATTTATTGTAGAGCTAGCTCCAGGAGTGCTACCGAGCTCGACATAATGTGCTTAGTCTAGATATCTGTGCAGGCTGCGAATAGTTTCAGCGGCTAAGCCAGCTAAGAGGCTGCTGCAAAGCCTAAAATGAGACTATGGCCATCATTATTTCATCGTTGCTGACGGAATCAAAGCTCCTTACTCGCCTGCAAATCAGATATCCCAACAACAACTCTCCACCCAAAACGCGATATCGAATCCAGTGGCCGGTGATCTTGGTCAGTCCTTAAGCTAGAATGTACCTAGGTAAGCTTCGTTGATAGCCAATAAATGACGTTGAGGAAGTTAGCTCAGTCACGTGTAGACTATTTGTAAGTTGGAACAGTAATAATAATTCGGTATATGACAGTCTGCCAGTCCGATTCGCGATGCGATGCGATGCCGCTTGATCTAAGTACATGCAGAAAAAACGCCGCAGAATCGCGTCCCGGAATCAAAGTTCGCCGGCGTCATAAGCACGGGATACCAATCTCGGAAAAGCCGGACTCCAATAGCTGAAGCTACCAAAAGCCAGGAAAAGTCAATTGCTCATAGGTATATTTTTTTTTTTCTCTTTTTGGTATCTTTTACTTTCTTTGTTAGTGATAAAGGTGAAGAACGCCTACGTGAGTAAGTAGTGTATAGGTATGTTCTGGTGTAAGGTAAGTTCGGGCGGTGGCTTCAACCATTGACCACATCGAGAGTTAATTCGCGGCTCCGGCACCCCCAACACCGCGCCCATCCAATTAGATCCAGCTTCATCCCAACCCGTCCCACTATGCACGCTCTCAATCCCCAATGCCCCAAATTCCCCCCATTATCAGTGCGGTGCTATTGCAGCTGGGGTGACACAAGCTGATGTGATAAGCTTTTTCCTTCGCCGATCAGCTTCCCGCTTCCCACATAATGCCGCATATCAGGTGCCCAAACTTTTCCCGCGTGCCGTGTATGTAATGTGTGTATGTACCGATTAAGACCAATCTAGCAACCGTGCGTTGCGCTCGTGTGCCCAAAGAGTGAGTGATGGATGGATATGGACGGGTGTGGTAGGGGTGCTCCTCTCGATGAGGAAATATGTTTAGGTAATTTATGTCTAGTGCGATGGTTTGCTCGCGACGGAGTTTGTCGACGAAGCCGTCGAGGTCGATACGCCGGAGTCGGTACGTGCGATTCCTGGGGCTCTGAGTAGCGAGCGCTCACTGGTTTCATGGGTTAGTCGTTAGGTAATGGGAGCGAAGTGGCTGTTGCTGCACGGGAAAGCGGCTTACTATGCGGCTCTGTCGCTGTGGATCTGGCACTTCCATCGACCGTTTCCAGTCTTGATGGTGAATGCCAAGGGCTTGGTGTCGACGATCTCCTTGATATTTATGGAAGGCATGTTGACGAGATGTGAGTTAAGTTGTTATAAGAGGTGAGGTGTGGTGTGTAGTGTAGATATTTAGGATGATCAAGAATGAGCTTTGAGCTTTGGAGTGGAGATTGGTCTTGAGGAAGTGTTTGATTACAGAGCAGTCGAGGAGAGAGAAAATGAAGGTCAAGAAAGAGACGATGGGAGAGCTATATATAATTCTCACGAAAGAGACCGGAGAAGCCGGTCCTCCCTTAACTTTTACCACACGTGCCTAGTTCAGTTGGCGAGGTTGGACCCCTAACCTACAGTACACGGCTGCGCGCCAATTACAATCTCCAGTAATAATAATCGCAATGCTAAACCGCGCCGGTGAGTTATTTTGTTCTAAGATGCAGCCAAACGGATTCGGAAATAGCATCTCTTCGCCTCTCATGTGGATTCTTTGGGGCACCGCTCGGCTCCCACTTACTAGTTTGCGGCGTTAAGTACATACGTGGCTGGACAGGGCGGGATGTCGCAAGTTTGGGGGTGCGAGAATACCCCCCAAGTCGTCGGGAAATCCTTGCAAGTTGCCCGAAGATATTCCTGATCTTCATTTGTCGGCTGTGCGAATAGTTACACCTCTCCAGACCGCCCTGCGCTCTCCGTATCCATACATGATACTTGGTTACTTGACTGCACCTCGTCATGGGCAAAGATGAGCGTTGCCGAAACTGTCACGCGACATTATGTGAGGGTTATGCATGATGCTACCTCCTTGTGCTACACTCAGCCGTCGAAGGCTGTTAAAAGACCGGTCGAGATACATACACCCACACCTTTTTGGTCACTGCTTTAATAAGCGGTATGTTGTCTCGTGGGCTGCACGGGATAATCGCAAGTATTGATAGCTTCATCGTGGAAAAGAATTCCTTCTACCTTACGCAGGTACTGCAGTAGACGGATTCTACACTACTAATCTATACGAGATGATGCTTAACTTTTCTGGGTGACCGGCTTAAGTTAAATGGCACGGCCCTATAATAGAATGCCGATCTTAACACAGAGTTGCCTGTCTGTCCAAACTCTCCGCAAAGAAGGTTCTTAGCGGCTGGGCCGTCCTTGATCTTGCTTTTGATCTCAAGCCTGCTTGATGGTGCTCACGAGAGCCGGCTTGGCAGGTACACGAGAAGGCTTGACGCCTCCCCATCTACTTGGTCGCCCTCTTTCTAGAAAAAGCCTCGAGACGTGTAGATCCGCTTGCTAACATCCACTATTTCAAGCACATAATCGGGCTGTCGGGATGATCTCAAAGACCAGTCTGCCACGCCAACCCTGCTAGACATTTCCCCAAACGGTTCGGCCGGCGCGCCGTGATTGGTCCGCTGTTGTTCAACCGAGACGACGCCTAGCTTCACCGGGACTAGGCAGGTATCTCGGTATCTGCAGCCGGCTCTCAATTTCCGTGGTATTACCGCGTCAACCCTGAAACGACCAACGACGAGCCGTTCGCTTGCTCGCCTGCGGATCGGCGGAGAACTGAATATGCAAGAGAACAAAGGAATAATCTCGGTGAGTATTTCTAGTTGGCCGCTATTCTAAGATTGATGAAGTGGCTTACTACGTAGATTTCCACCCAAAGCCCTGCTAATGGTGATGTCCAATTAAGATGTTCGAGGAGGCTAAAGTACATAGATTGCTTTTCCCGTGTCTTATGCTTCAGACCGATGTTCTGGGCCGTGACGGGTAACTACATCATAATCTGAAACGCGCGTGATTGGACGAGCACGAATGGTGGTATTATTTAAGCAGAGTATCGATCGAAATTGTAACTGCTTCTAGTTTGTCATGTATGTATAGCCCAATACCCCCCTCCAACGACGCTACTATCTGCGGGAGTAATTTCCAATCCGAGGCCGTTATGTCATCCTATACGTGAGAAGGGCAGTTGTGGTAACGTACAGACGTGCCAATGAGGCATTTCCCTAGAATAGCAACCCGATCACACTCTAAGCATCTGTAAGTTGGGCAGGAGAGCCGGACATTGCAGGCTTGTGTTGTCAGCAATTATGTTGGTTCCGAGTGCCTCACCCGTGAGCCGGATCCTTTCCGCGGATAGTTTTGAAGTAGTGGTCCGATCTATAGATCGTGATACTAGACACTGGTAATCGGTAGCTGTCTCCAACCCGCAGAAGCTTCGCTCCTCGTGCGCTGCACGGCTCATGTCGTTGGTGAGCCCTAATACATATCGTGCACTGTTGCTGAAACCGTAATATATATCGAATGAAACTATCTTCAACATCATGGGCTGACATATACGTCACTGATGCAGAGTCTCGAGACGCTGAGGAATAACCATTGATGCGGACTATCTGTTCCTGAAGCTTCTTTGAATAGACAAGGAAGCGATCTTCCTGAGCGTCTACTTTGCTGTCTTGTTTCGGCCTGAAGCCCGAAAACCGGCATCGTGGGTTATCTTTCGGGGACCAGAATTCCAGGAGCAGCCGATTTTGCCACTGTGTTATACGCGGGATGTTAGTTTTCACATGCATGATACGCCCATTCAGGTTTTTAGGATATCAGGAATAAATGGCGCGTCCACGATTCCAATGCTTCATCACATATCACGATGGCGATACGAAAATCTGCAATGTCTAGAGTTGGTGGGTACGCGTACAATGTAAGAGTTCTATCACAATAGAGATAGGCCGAACGGAAGAGCAGAAGAAAAGTCGACAACTCAACTTTTAGCTGTAGCCAGAGGACTACCCTCTAGTATTATCGCCTGATGGATTTTCTCTCTGCCTACCCCTATTCGCCGACCCCTTTCCCCCACAACCCGCCAAGGCAGTATCAACGCACTCACCCGCTCCCGCTCCCGCTGGAGAAAATACCGCAAGAATCATGCGAGATAAGACCTACATATCTTGAGACGCTTGGCACATTTACAGGAAGCCGACGTGGTACGAATCTTAGAACCGACTGCAAAAAGCAATAAGTTACGTGCTCTCATTCCTAGACTAGGAACTTATGCTGGATACCAAAGCTCGTGTGAGTACATAGGGGTGTACGAAAGCTCGGCCTCGGTTTTAAGTATAGATCCCATTCCCTCATATCCATCTTCTGGCTTATATTTACGATTTGGGTGGAAGTCGACGGCCCAGTCATCTTGGCTCTTGGCGCAAGCCAAGCCAAGATCTTGACTTAAGCCTCACCAGCCCGTGATGCTGCTAAACCTTAATCTCATAACTTCCATGGCGTAGAGCTGGAAGTGATAATATGGTTTTGGTAAAGGACAGGTACTCCGTAGGTGGAGCCCCTTTCTTACTACTTGACCTTGTCTCCTCTATACCACGAGCTTGAAGTAATTATGAGAGATAGTCCCTCGTTCTCCTTGTCACAGAATACACCCCAAATAAGCCACATGTCGAATTTGATCATGCAAAATTCGTTCCCATTGTTGTACACTCTACAGAGGGACTACCCAGCTGCCTCTAATGGACGCCCTATGGATGGATGGTTTTATGGATCATGAGAAGGTATCTACAATTTGGAAATGATAGCCGCCGCGTACTCGTGAGTCTTCGCCTTTCCGCCCAGATCGCCCGTTAGCGACTTTCCTTCCGCCAGGGTATCAAACGTAGCCTTCTCGATCTTGTCGGCGTATTCGGTGAGGCCCATGTGTCTCAGCATCATCATGGAGCTGAGAAGCAGGGCTGTGGGGTTGGCCAAACCCTTACCCGCGATATCCGGCGCGGATCCGTGCACGGCCTCGAAGATGGAGCACTCATCACCGATGTTGCCCGAGGGCGTAAGACCCAGACCACCAATCAGACCGGCGCACATGTCGGAAAGAATGTCACCGTACAGGTTGGGCATGACGAGGACCTTGTCATTGTACGGCACAGGGTCGGTAACCATCTTCAAGCAGGTGTTGTCTAGCAACTCGGCGTCGAACTCGATACCGGGGAAGTCCTGCGCAACATCTCGAGCGGTCTTCAGGAAGAGACCGTCGGACATCTTCATGATGGTGGCCTTGTGAACGACGCGGACCTTCTTGCGGCCAATTTCCTGAGCGTGCTGGAAAGCGAATCGTAGTACACGCTCGCTAGCCTCGCGGGTAATGAGCTTGATGCTCTGAACAACACCATCGACCACAACGTGCTCAATACCAGAGTATTCACCCTCGGTGTTTTCTCGGATTAGGACGGTATCGACATTGTCGTAAGGCGTCTTGTAGCCAGCAATGGATCGGCAGGGTCGTAGGTTAGCGAAGAGGTTGAAGGTTCGTCGGAGAGTGAGGTTGAGCGAGACATGGCCCTTGCCAACAGGGGTCTTGTAGAACCAGTTAGTCGTAGCACACGGAATTATGCGACCGTAAGACCTACGGCAAGAGGACCCTTAAGGGCGACCTTATTCCTTTGAATGCTCTCAATTGTCTCGGAAGGAATAGTAGTCTTTCCCTCTACCAATCTCGGTGTGACATCAACGGGCTCCCAGCTGATGGGTGTCTAAGAAGCTTTAGCATTGAGAAGCTCGGCCTCGAGGGAAGCTTGTCAAACCAACCTTGGCAGCTTCAAAGATGTCCTTGACAGCTTGTGAAATCTCAGGTCCGATACCATCACCCTCGATAATACTGACGGGGTAACGGCCCTATGTTCCAGTGTATTAGTGATCATCTTCCAAATAAATCTCTTGGGCTTGTCGGCGCCAATGCCATCTTTGAGTGATTTTCGCTTGTCGATTTTCACATGCTAGAAGTCGCACAGAACAATTGTGAAACATACATCAGCGCCCTTCGTGCCCGTGAACTTGGCGACCTTGTCTGAGTAGAATCGTCGGTTCTGGTTATAGACGAATGGTTAGCGACGGTGCCATCAATGTCTAAGCTTGCACCCAGCGCCTACCTGGAAAGTGAGAGTTGCTGCAGCTCGTGGAGCTGTAGCCAAGCATTGGCGCCGCAGAGGTGCGGCAACCGCTCGAATGGTCAGCATTATATATGATTGAGGGAGGAGCAATTAATTATCCTTGGTGAGCTCCGAGAGGAATAAAAGATGCTGGCGTAGGGAGTGGGAGTAGATCGTCGTGGGTCGTGGGATTGTTTCGCGAAGAAGCACTTTTGCGGCTCGGGTGGTATCGGACGGACGGCTGCTGCATCTGCAGGATCTGATAACAAGCTTCTGAGCCGAAATTGATTTTTCACCAGAGATTTACCGACGAGCTACGTAACATGTCAGTGCACGAGCCACTTGATTGGTGCCATCATTGTGGCTGCACTAGCGTAATGGCTTGCAGGGGGCTATACCCAATTATTTTTAGCGTGGTGCATGGACGCGATACCGATCTACATCCATTGTTCAGTGTGCGACGACACCTTCATTTGTCCCACTATTTACTGAACAATCACTAATGACGAAGCATGCTCTGGGAGCGTGCATGAAGGCGACGAGCACGACCGACCAACGATACCCTTAACTTATACCACTCTGCGAATGGGAGAGTCCTAGGAAACGGCGTGTGGCCAGATATTACTGCAGGAAGGCATTGGTGGTAGTAGCAAGCATCAGGAGTTATGGCCGATTTCGATAGGAACGTGCTGGAGTTTTACCAGCTGTCAACACCATTTCCTACAGAATGGCCCGCTGAGAAAGACACTAAGAGTGACGACTCGGACAGCGAACTGGAGCAGAAGAAGCAGAAGATAAACCGCAGAAAGTCCCGATACCAAGCTCTTGAACGAGCCGTCAGCAACAGACAAAGCATAGTCCAAGGTTCCGAGAAGTCAGCAAATGGAGTGAGCAACCTGGTTCAGAGGGATGAGCCCGACCCATTGGGAACATCTGATAGCGTTGTGAGAACACTGAAGCAATTAGGAGTACCTGTTCAAGATGATATCCGTCTACGTACGTTCAATAGAATCAAATGGCCTATTTTTTCAAGCTTACCAACATGACCCTAGGGAATCGCTTCCTTTTATCTTCTACGAGCTTCTCGCCTGCCCTTTTCCTATCTCAGATGCATGCGACTGCGGATACCCAATCCTTATTAAGCGGCCTCGATGTCCTATCCAAGTCAATTGACCAGAAATCCGCATCCCTGAAGGTCCTGGTCGAATCCAATTTCGAGAGATTCGTACGAGCCAAGGCTACAATTGATAATGTCTACAAAGAGATGAAGTATAGGGGGGCTGAGCCTCCGTCTCCAGGTCGTGCTCGTGGACATTCGCGACATGCCAGTAAAAGCAGCTTTAGGAACAGCGTTGTGGCAACGAATCCATTGGCATCTCCTCTCCCTAACGACTCTAGGAAGAAGAACGCACTTGTCAAAGAAAGCGACTATGGAGTTATGGGCATCAAGACGCCTTTGCTGGATGTTGCGGCGAAGGCTGAAGATGTTTGGGGTCCTGCGCTTGGTGGCCGGGAGAAAGAGGAGAATCTCAAGACCGTATCGACTTCACTCGACCGATACAAGGAGTACATCGAAGCGAGCTCTAATATTGCCGACAGTATTAAGAGAAAAGATTACGAGGCCTTAGTGGAAGAGTACATCCGTGCGCGAAGATTTGCGGACGAGGCTCGTAAACTTGTCGAAGCTTTAGGCTCAACTCCTCCGAGCGAGACACAAACGTACCAGATTCTTCTCGCCGCTCGAATGTGGTACGACGTTGAAGAGCAGATCCAACTCTTCAAACGCGACGTGTGGAGAAAGCTTACATCGCTTCACACCGTGTCCAGGACCGAATCCTTGGCTGGGCAGCCGCAAGACCAACACATGGAATTAATCGGCTTATTACTAGAGCTTGGTGTTGATGACAACCCGATTTGGGTATGGCTCTTGAGTAGATATGACTATCTCAAGGGCAAGATCTCATCTGCGGGTGAACGGGCCAAAGTCGAGATTGAAGTGCTCCGACGTCGTCTAGCAAATGGTGAAAAACCAGCGCCACAAATGATGGCTTCGTATCTGAAACACCTCGGTAGGCAATCTGTTGAGAGTAAGGCCACTGGATTGGATTCTGCCGACGTAATCGAGTTATGGGAGAAGATGCTAGCCTTCCTATCAAACCTCCTATCAACCCAAGGAATTCTAGGGGAGGTTATGGAGTTCTGGCAAACCGTAGAGTCGTTTATCGACGGGAGAGCCCAGAAGTCTCTACCTACGGGTTACAATGACGAATCTCGCGAACATCATCGGCTTTCACAGCAAGGAACCGGCGATCTGCAGAAAGGCACGGTTGAGCTGGTTGATATGATTCGCGCGCATGTCTTTGAATTCTTCGCAGGCGCACCCCCTGAAGACATCTCACTCCTCTTCTCCCCTTTGCCACCCTCGCCCGGAACGCCCAAGTCGGGGTTGACACCTACAAATGGAAGAGATCCTCGTTTCAATTTCGATGCAAACAACCTTCCTCCTCCTTCTCCCAAAAGAGGTGAGCCGTGGGAAAAATACGCATTCTGGCCACCGACCTCCAACTCAGTCAGTGGTGTCCACTATCTGTCTAAGATGCTCAGTTTAGTCGGCTCTGGCGCGTCGGATATGGCGAGCGTAGCTCCTATTAAACAAGGCGACCAGAAGCAGGTAGAGTTACTGAAGTCTCTAGTTGGTGCTGCGCGAGAAAGAAGTGTCACGGCATTGTGCGCCGCTTGGAATAAAGATGCCGAGAACATTAAGTATGTTGAGGACTGGAAGCGCTCCAAGGAGATGGGAGATGTCACGCGCATGCCAGCGAGCTTTGCCGCTTTTGAAGGCGCACTGCTTTCTGGAATGCAGAAAATCCTCTATATCCCAGAGGCCATGGCCAAGTCAGGCTCCGGGGATATTGTTCTTCCGCCGCCAACGAAGCTCTTGCAGATGGTAAGAAGTCAGTATGTTACGACGCTCTATAAGGCGCTTAGCGGAATGGTCGAAAATGCGGAGCGCGCCATTAAGAAAGCGGATGACGAATGGACTACCGATGTGGACCTGACTGTGGTGGAGCCCGGGACCGATAGAGCGTCCCTTATGAGCATCGGCTCGGGCACCGTTGACCCCGGTGACAGAGTAAGTCAACTTCAATTTCACAGTAAGGCCGCTGCTAACACCCAGACGCAGAACGTCCGTATGCTCCTAACACTCGGTAACCTTTACGCATTGCGGACTAAGGTTGTGCCAAACCTGAATAGCCAGTTCGAGAACGCCTTCTCCGTAAAACTGACCGATGAATCCAAGACCATCAAAGATGTACTCGGGCAGATCGATGCCCGTCTATTCCAAACTTACACACGCCCCTCCCTAGATAGCCTACGCAAGATCATTCGCGCCGGCCTAGCGGATCCCAAATGGGCCCCTCCCAAACCTACAGAAGTCAAACCCTACGTCTACGAAGCTCTCCTTACCCTCGTCCTAGTCCACACGCAAGTTTCCACCACAGCACCCAGCATGACGCACCAGGTACTCTCATATCTCCTCGAGCAAATCAGCCGCGAGCTTCTCGACTGCCTCAAAGCGCGGCCCAAGTTCGACCTAGGAGCTCTCATGCAAGCCACCCTAGACGTCGAGTTCTTCGCCCAAACCCTGAGCCAGTACACGACGGAGCGGGCGTCCGGCATCCAGGGCGAGATCTACTCCATGCTAGACTCGAAAACCGATAACCAAGCGCGAGCCCGTCTGCAGGACGAACTACCCGGTATGCGCGAGGTCCTCAAGAAACTCAGAGAACAGTCCCGCAGCGAATTCGCCTGCTTTAAGAGGCCCCGCCGCACCGCCGCGGCGTCGACCCAGGGGTCGGTCGCGGGAGTTGGACCAGGACCGGGAGGCCTCGAGAGGACGGCCACGGGCTAGGCGCTCGTGCGCTGTGCGAATGATGCCGAGACCAGGGTCGCGGGCCACTGGGGGTTGGAGAGGGGACGGTTTGGTGCGGCTAGACCGCCGATTCAGTTGCCTGTTTTGGCGGATGAGGAGGCGTATGTACTTGAGTTTAGACTCAGAATGCGGCAGTCGAAGGATAGTTTGTAGAGAGGGGGGTGGGGTGTGAGTGTGGGTAGAAAGGGGGTGGGGGGAGGAGAGGACAGATGAGGAGGTGTCTGTAGGTGTAATGAGAGATCACAAGATTCAAAGTAGTCGCTGTAAGAGGGAATGGAATGCGAAACTGGGCTGCTTCGAGGTTCAAGCCGCAGATGATAGTAGTCTGGTAGGCAACAAATAAACAACCAGTTTCTACTATATTACGATTCGAGTTTTTTCGAATAAGAAGCCTCAATATCCATATCATGGGTCTACGTGATACGACGAAGTCACGATACAAAGTCATAAAAAAGTGCAAGTAGTGCAGTCAATTATCACGTCTATCTACAGTAGACGTCGTACAACTCCTCTTCTCTGCCGGTAACACAGTAGACATCGGTTAAAGTCGAGTCAAATCAACAAAGCAAAGCAAAAGCAACCGCAACGCCATTCCATCATTATATGATGTGCACATCAGGGTATTTCACAGTCTATAGGCAGATAAGACTAGAAGAGGACCTCAGCTTTTATCCTTTTCCGTCCGTATAAGATTCTCGTCAAACGCCCATGCCAACTGGGAGAAGAAGGCACAAATGACAAATGGCAAATGACACCTGGTCAATCAATGACAATGAAGAAATTTCCCTGTTTGTGTGTCGTGAGACGTACTGTATTCCGTCGAAATTCGGGTAACCTATTTTTTTTCTCTATCCGATTCCTTTCTATGTCGGAGATTGCTGGAAACTCTCATGTGTGGTGGCGTAACGTATATACCTAGTGTATGGGTCTCATGTGAATGTGACCGTGAATGTGAGTTGGGTGTGGATCGTGTGTCGTATCGTAGTAATCGTAATCTAGAGTCGTGATGGTCATGAATTCGTGTTCTTTTAGAAACATTTATAGCTGGGTAGGTATGTTTGACAGAACTTTTTGGAAAGCTCTGACGGTTCCCGCAAATAAGGGGAGAGTATGTGCAATAGTCCCGTGGGATCAACATGTCCTATAACAAACAGTTGTATAGGATCGGATGATAATGCTCTTAGTTGAGCAAAAGGGGTGAGCAGAACAAGAACTCCAAAGATCGTGAATCAGTGGGTTGGAAGTTGTTCTGATCTCGTCGAGCGTGGAGATAGGCAGGCGTGACAGCGAGCTGCTGGAAATAGCGCTGAATAGTAGAATCATTCTCGTCTGCTATGATAGGAGAGTTAGGATCAGGAGCGACAGTCCTAGGAAGGATGTGGCGGATAACCAGTAGCATCCGCAAGAGCTCAGTTAGTTCTTGGCCCTGGTTTGTGAAATTGCTAGGTGGCTTCTCCAAAGGCCACTTGGGTCGTAGGTTCTCTTCATCCCATGCTTTGAAAGCCCAGGTTGTCTTCTCCATACAGTTCAAAAAAAGCATGACAGTCATGAACATTGGGAATCCAAGCCTCGTCTTCCCATCCTGCAAGCTGCGCTGGATGTCATTCAGTAGGTTCTTGCTCGCTGCAGAAGCCTTGCGCTCGGCAGCAGCAGTGAGTTGCATACAGATATTAGTGTAAGCCTCACTATCGAAATCATCATTGAGCCAATAATCCTTGATGTCTTCCTTAGGTGACTTCACCAGCATAGTCCACTGTCGTTCTCGGTCCATCATCTCCACAATTCCCCAGAGCTCCAGGGACCTCTTAAGCAACTCATCGTTCGTCTCATTTGCAACTGCAACAGCCGTATCCAAGGTAACGCGAACGTAATGAGATGGCTCGCGGCGGATGAGTTCTAGGAGGTTCTGGCGCATGTAGATCTCGACTTTACCAGGAATGTCCTCATTGTTATTATCGAGTAGGATGACTCGATTAGGCGCGTTATTGGGAATACCGCCATCGCCTTCTTTAGGGATTCCTAGTAGAACTTGGAATACGGCGGTATGGCCAGTCTCTGGGAAGTGCGAAACCTCGACTAGAACGCCGAGGTTCTCAAGGTGGTGGGTGGTCTTGTAACCATTGATCCGCTTCTGAGACATCACCGCCTGGACACCAGCCGAGTAAAGATCAATGTGCTCAGAGAGCTTCGTTCGGACGCATCCGGTGCGCCAGACTCGAGGAGACAAGACTCGCTTACAAGCGTCGCATGGTGTGCCCATGGAACAAGTCTTGCGCAAGATGCGACATCTGATACATGCACCAATTTTACGGATTGCTTGGACTTCCTTTCGTCGACTAGAATCAAAGCGCGCACGGCTATGACGGTGTCGGGATCCATTGAGACCGTTGCTGGTGTCCATTCTAAGTCCGCCTCTGTTCAATGTCACGGCTAAGTGCTGACCATGATCATTGACAGTTGCTGGCGCATGGATATCTTCTGGGATGTAGGTCATACCATCCCAGGGCGTGGTTGGTTCGGGTACTTGGACCTGCGCTCGCTGTCTTTCGGGAGAGGGAGGGTATTCGATGAGCATATCCGCTTGGTGTGCCGGTTCTGCTTCATGAATAACTTGGTGTGCCGGGCCTGCTTCGTGAATAACTTCACTGGAAAGAAGCTTGGGGTCTAGAAGCGACGTGGTCAAGCGAGCCGTTGCCGCTGCTGCAACCGATAACGCTGATTGAGACGGTATGTTATGTCGTCGACTAAGGAGCGCTCGTCGAAGCTTTTCCTCGGCGATAGCAAGCTCAGGGGAACGGAGGTCAGGCTGTAAATTTAGAGTGTCGGAAGATTTCTGCGTGGCATCTAGGGCTATATTAGTATGCATTCTTATGATTTAGTTCTTCTTTTGAGTTGTACCTTTGCTTGCGAGTTGTTCGCAACCATCAACACCCAACGGCGGGTTTTCCAAGGTGAATTGCTCTTGAAGCTCAAAAGGGTTTGAGCTTGCGGAAGGGTTCTGACTAGCTTCAGCCATCGCATCTTGGGCGGTCGGCGTATGATCATCGTGCTTCTCGTTGGCCTCGATCTGACGCGAGACCTCAGCAAGAGTCTCTAACGGAGTCCATATCTGATTCTGCGATTGCTCAAGGGGTGCAGCTGGTTGAATAGCAGTAGGTCCGGGATTTGGACCTGAATGGAGGAGGCCATCGAATTGATTACGGGTTGACCCATTAGGAAGTCCGTGTAAAGCAAGACAGGCGTTGATTCGGTCGGCCTCGGAAATGGCAGGGCATTTCTTGGTCAAGTGCGCGGTGAGACTATCACTTCGACCTTTGGGGAAATCTTCGCCGCAGGCTTTGCAACGATGGTGATATCTATTGCTATTGTCGTTCAGCTTCGCACCTCGCTCGAAGAACTCGAGGATTAAGGGATTGGGTCGCCGACCCATCTTGTCGAATTGGCAAAGCCGGCGATGTCGTCACTGTCGGCGATTGAGGATAAAGCTGGCAGAATTTTGAATGCGGTGAGGGAGGAAAGAAGAAGAGTTCCGCACGGACCCCGTTCACAGGTTGAAATTTGAGCCCTGGTGGGGTTAGTGGAGTGTTAGAGTTATGTCAAATACCTACCCCGCGGCGAACATTGGAATCGACAATTATTACAGTTTAGCTAAGGGTTGACTACTGCACTCACCGGCTTAGCTGTACAAATTCAATTGACTTTTTGTAGAATTCAAAAAATCATGCAACTATTGCACCTAAAGATAAAGAACCTCAGAAGGTTAGATACAGGGCTATGTGTAAGGACTGTACCTAAGGGCGCCGAGACTGGAACGCGCATGTGCTTCTCCGTTGGCCTTTACTTTCATAGGTGGTACCTAAGGTACCTAATGTTTCGTTTCGTCTGATTAAACGAGCTCAAACGCCTGCTTACCTAACCTCCATTTCTTAAGGACAAACATTGAAATCTCGGGTGGGATCAGGAGAAATTCGACCTACATAAAACCTAAATGCTTGACCGATCCCTGTTCCTACCTGCCGAACTAATGCATCGCTTGTTCGAAGCGGCCGCCCTTTAGCAATCGCTATCAGTTGAGAGGTGCATTGGTATAGTGGCGTCTTAAAGCTCTTAAATCTGCAGCCAGCATTGCCGCCAAGTTGGCATTCGTAACATCGGCCTATGCAAGATCTACGCACCTGGGCGCTATTGTGACCATGATTGGTAGAATACCATTGCACCGCGCCTTTGCAGATTGAGCGATGAGGTATTGCCCATTCGGTAGAATACTACGGATCTTAAACTGCGAGATCAAGACCTGCCGTTCCCGGAACTTGAATACTCTAAACGCATCATGGTTTGATCCTTCGGGTATCTAGGCCCATGCGCCGCAATGCAGATGACAATGTCAACGGACATCGGAACCGGCCTGCCTAAATGCAGACCATAGTGATTTGAAATCACTGGGGTTATAACTTGGCCTGGCACGTGCCTCTAAAGAATGGTATAGACATCCCTTTGGACTTTGGTATACGCTACGAAAAGCAGAGCCATACTGAAGTCGTACGCTCCTTTATTAAGCAAGTCGATTATGACGTTGTCGGTCTGTCGTCTAAAGATAGAACAGCCAGCGCTGATAATCGGATAGTATTCGCTATCCTTACGAAACACATCCGATAGCAGCCTCAAGCCTAGCTGCCAAGCCTGGATCAGGGTTCTTTCAAAGTTGCGATCGCCACTGCGCCGCAACCTGCTCCACCCCGGTATCCCTTTCATAACAAATGCAAGGGCTTCCCGCAAACTCGGCCAACGTTACCACCGCCCCGGCTGGCTACCTGCCCTCCCACTAAGCAGAACGCGCAGTCCGGTCCACCAGGATTCGAGGAACGGTGGCTCGGTTACTCCTTTCGATAGGCCCAAATTAGGTAGGTTCGGGGGTATCATTAGGTATGTCGTCAGGAGCCAAACCAAAACATTACGACTGTTTAGGTAGTCGCTTTCCTATTCATCGGTTGTCTACGTGATTAGCACTAAGCGCTCTCTTCATTTCTTTTCAAGTCGCTCGTTAAGGTAGTGTATATACCTTCATATGAAGTAGTTCGGTGCCTCGCCTTCAATGTTTCAATATTAGTTGTTTTTAGCATCGTCCAATTTAGTCGACTTCGACCCCGAGGTTAATTCGTCGAAATGCAGCCATCCGCCGGCATGGTGCTGGGCGTGACGCTTGCTCAAGCTCAAGGCCTTCAAGCAGCCACCACAGATTTGAGCCAGTTTGTGTTGCCACTGGTATGTAAATTGAATCAATATAGTTCTCTCAAGCGCGTCTCAGAGTTGACGTTTCTTCACCGAAGACCGGCTCCTCTAATGGAGGTAACACTTTTCCTGGCGTCAGCTTACCATTCGGGATGGTGAAGCTGGGGCCCGATTTATACACCGGATCCGATAGTTATTCGGGTTATCAGTCGACTGGTAGTTTCATCGGATTCAGCCTGTTGCACGAGAGCGGCACTGGCGGTGCCCCCAAATATGGAGTCGTGGCGCAAATGCCCGCCGTCGGCACGATTGACAACCCATTAGAAGATCAGAGCGTGAATCGAAGCAGTGCTGATGAAGCGAGGCTCGGCTATTACAAGTCGAGCTTGTCCAACAACGTCACCGTAGAGTTGGGAGCGACCGCTAAAGCCGGTTTGTTCAAGTATCAGTTCTCCGAAAATGCCGCTGCTTCGAACGTTATCGTCGACGTCTCTCACGTTCTTCCATCCTTCAGGGGCCAAGGTCTGGGCCAAAACTATTTAGGTGGTAATATATCGGTGACGACGACGAGCGGTGGTGTTCGCTATCAAGGATCCGGTTCTTATGACAATGGCTGGAACCGCGCCCCGAAATGGACTGTCTATTTCTGCGGCTACTTCGATCAGCCAGCGACATTCAAGACGTTTCTTGGTAAGAATTCAGCTGGTGAAGATCTGGCAGACTACAGCACCGCGACCTCCCAAGAGTCTGAGGCCCGACTTGGTGCTGTTTTCACGTTCAAGAGCGTGGAAGTCACCTCAAGAGTAGGTGTGTCATTCATCTCTGCTGATCAGGCCTGCGGAAATGTCGATGAGGAGATACCCGCAGGGACAACTCTCGAAACCCTAGAAGACAATGTAAAGACGGCATGGAATAACCAGGTACTGTCCAAGATTACCACAACGGATACATCCAACACCACGAGGCTGCAGCTCCTCTACTCGTCCCTGTTCCACATGTCTCTTATCCCAACCAACAAAACTGGTGAGAATCCGCTCTGGTCGTCGAGTGAACCTTATTGGGATGACATTTTCACGTTCTGGGATCTGGTAAGTTACATTTTCCCTGATCAACATCTTCCCAAGTCTAATTAGCGCAGTTCCGTTGTACAACATCACTCTTCCATATCCTGCAGCCCGTAGCCTACGAGGAATTCATCCGCTCTCTCGTTGACATCTGGAGAAACGAGGGTTTCCTACCCGACGCGCGATCCTCGTTCTTCAACGGTGCGACACAGGGTGGTTCTAATGGGGATAACGTACTTGCCGATGCTTACGTGAAGGGTGTCCGCGGTGCTGTCAACTGGGACGACGCATACTCTGCCATGGTCACCGACGCTGAGACGGTACCCGCGAACAACAACGATCCGAGAGATACGTCGTCTTCAACGAAGGAAGGGCGCGGAGCCTTACCGGACTGGAAAGCTCATGGCTACATCACCACGAAGTACGGACGTTCGGTTAGCCGATCTATTGAATAGTAAGAACATTCTCATCCCCATTGCGTTAACAGGAGACCCTAACACAGAACAGCGCTGGAAACGACTTTGCCTTGTATCAAGTAGCTAAAGGCCTAGGGAAGGACGAGGACGCGCAGAAGTACCTCAACCGGTCGCGTAACTGGCGCAACCAGTGGAATTCGAACCTAACGGCGCTGGGTTTCAGCGGGTTTCTAGGTCCCATTGACGAGAGCGGTAACTTCAAGGACCAGGACCCGCTCAGCTGCGGCGGATGCTACTGGGGCGACGACTATTACGAGGCCCTGCCTTTCGAGTACTCGTTCAACGCCCATCACGATATTAACAAACTGATTGATCTCTCGGGTGGCAAGGACAAGTTCTTATCACGTCTCGAGAAGTTCTTCGAGGGCGGCGTCAGCTCCGGGAATTCGCAGTTTAACCACACCCTCTTCAACCCGGGCAACGAGCCCAGCTTTACGACCCCGTACCTATTCAACTTCGTAGGCCGCCAGGACCTAAGCGTCAAGCATAGCCGCTACACGGCCAACAGCTACTATGCCCCAACCGCCGGTGGTCTGCCCGGAAACTCGGACGCCGGCGCTATGGAGTCGTGGCTCTTGTGGTCCATGATCGGACTGTACCCCATGACGAGCCAGACCACGTTCCTCATCGGCTCCCCCTGGTTCAAAGACCTGACCATCAACCTCGGCAGCGGCAAAACCCTTAAGATCACGACGACCGGCGGCAGCGATACGGCGTATTATGTGCAGTCGCTCAAGGTCAACGGGCAGAGCTGGGATAAGGCGTGGGTTACGTGGGACGATATCTTCGCTAAGGGGGGTACGTTGGATTTTGTGCTGGGCTCCGAGGCTACGCAGTGGGCGACGGGGGATGCGCCGCCGAGTCCGGCCACGGAGAGCTCGTAGCTAGGAAGTGGGGGAGGTGGAGGTGGAAATGTGGCGATGAGGCGGGCTGGTTGGGAGTATATATGGGGGATACGTGTAGTTCTATGGTGGATGTATTTAGGGATGTAGATATGAGAATTTAGTTCGTGTATATACAGCACGCTGACGTGTACCTTATATAACTAAGGTGCCTATATATCATGGACGATCGTGACCTAGTCTGGATTTAGAATTGGGTGCTATGGTCTAATCCTAACTTTCACTCAGGTCCGACCACTCGAACTGAGCTGCTGAGTTCCAACACCCTTCATATTAAGTCTAGATGTGAAACATTGGTAAAGCTTCGTGCTGGATAGTATGTAAATAATGATTAGTAAGTAGGAAGAGTAAATGATCGTCGTTTCAACTTAAATTAGGGTCAAGATAGGGGTCTGACGTCGTTTATGACATTGGTAGTACTGGTGGTGTGGCTGGTGGTGGCCGCATATACTTTTCTAAAATGATGCTATAGAAATGATCACCGTCGATGGTCAACGTGGATGGAATGTTGAAAGTCATTTGAAGAGGACCTCAACTATACCATTATAACAGAGGTATGGATATCTGCATAGGGGCACCTGAATGAGGCGACAAAGGCACATTTGTTCTGGCATGGGCTAGAATGTGGTAGAGATAGCAATGAAAAGGGATCGCCGGCCTATGTAACATCATTTGCGAGATGCTTAAAGGATGAAGTCGAGCCTTTACCACTTCATAAAACCCTGAACTCAAACGACTCGGGTCTGATGGTGTTGTCCCCGAATGACTCTGGTTCAGTACCGCGTTATTTTGGACAAGGACGAAAGTCATTTCATTCACAGCTCAAGTGACAGTCCGTAGAAGACTTGTTCTGAATATGTGTATTCACCACCTCACTCCCAACATACTAATATAGCAAGGCCGTTTGCAAAATCCAGGGTATCTAATAACAACGGCGCAAAAGATCAAAAAAGCACCTCCAAATCACAACCGGTCACTGCCCCAAACATTTCGAAATTCGTCCTCATGGCCAGTACTAAAAACTGGGCTGGTTGTACTCTGCTCTGTCCCGGCACCATCCCATGGGCTGATGTTTTCTTGTCCTTCAGGGGTGGTCTCGGGTGTTGCTTCTCCCACTTGGAATGTCGGATCTTCCTCCTCGGCCTCTTCCTGTAGAATCTGAGGCTCGGCTGTTGAAAGCAAGGGGGCGCCGAGCGGCCCCTTTGATTGTTCCTGCTCAGCAGCGACAGCGGCCGGCTCTGGAGGGTGTTCTGGTGTAGACTTAGCTTGTTTCTGTTTGCCTTTCTTTTTCTTCTTGCTGACCACGGTCTCGGCAATAGTCTCGGAGCTGGGGACTGTAGCCGCTGTGGGTACGTTGCTGATGCTTCGAGACGAGTTAGATCGAGATGTACGCCAAGCACCAGTGCTTGATTGGTACACGACTGGCTGCCTAGAGAGCCAGAGATCTCTTGTCGGCACATTTGCTGTGATAACAGGATACTGAAGAACATATTAGTAATAGTGTTGATAAACATGCAGGTCGTACTCACATTCCAGTCCCCAAACTCCAATTCTCGCGCCTTTTGGTAGAGGCTCTCGTCGTCGGGATCTAACGCAGCCTCATCGGTAGAGCCATGATCGTTTTTCGGCTTCGGATTACTCGTCCCACTCGGTCCTCCATTGGAGTTCAAGAGTGGCGTATTTGCGCTCATCTCTCCTCTTACTTCGCCCGGCTTTGGAATCCAGTATTTGGCCTCGCCTCCTCGCTTGTATCTCATTCCATCTTTTAGCCTTGCGAATCGAGAGCTTGAGTCTTCGTGCGCAATGACTTTCCCGGTTGAGTCGAATATCCTGTAGCTGTACTGATCACCCCTAAAGGTCTGCTTGGAGTCTTCAATAAGGTCCATAATACCGAATGCATCCCTTGCAGCGTATTTGACGGGCAGCCTGGCGGAAGAAACAGTGTTATCGGCGTAATCATGCCAAGAAAAGGCATACCAGTGAGCCACGGCAAACGCAGGCATCTCGCAACAGATCAGGGCATCCTGGATGGCAGCGGCAAGGTTGTCTGAGGTGTACCCTTGAACATCGTCCGGAATTGCTCCCAGCCAAACGAGGATGGAAAGAAAGAACCCTTGCCAGTAGGAAGCGAAGATAATGAGTTTGATGCACAAGAATTTTGGCACAGGGCGGAAGGGTACCAAATCATTGTGCATGCAGACCCAGAATAGACCAAGCGAGTACAAGCTGACAGTAACACTGATGTTGTAGATGATACCGCTCCAGAGGTAACCTGATGTGATTCCAATATAACCCTCCTGATAGATACCGGCTGCTTTCATAATGATTGCCGCGAGAGCCAGGATGGGCTTGAGCCATGCGTACTGAAGGATTCCTCTCTTGATGGCCAAGAACGTATACGGGTCGGATATGTCGACTTTCGGCAAGATATGGTTCAGCGGCCATAGGTGGTTCACAGGCGCACGACCGTGTGCCATAATAATGAGAGCGCGTTCGCCATCGAGATAGTTGATTAGAAGTTGGAAGAAAGTGTAGATCGTGAAAGCCTGTCGGTAATGTCAAATGAAAGTCGGAAGCACAGGGGGGGACCATATTCGTACCTCGTATATGTCCCTTATAGGATCCAGAAATGCTGCCGCCGTCAGGGACACCATACTAACCCACGAACTTATCGAATAGATGGGAACCCTAATGCTGTTAGAGAAGCGCAAAAAGAATCTCGACAAATTCTCACATCAGTAATATTCGCACGACATATCGTTGCAAAAGCGGCTTTCTGTAATTCTTTCTGTATGCTTGTTTAACCAGATGTACGATATGACTGCGAGATCGGGGTATTCATACAATTGAAGCCATATCGAGCTGTTGCGATATTATATTAGCACTCGTTACCCTTCTGTGATAAAACTGTTGTATCTTACACAATAGACATCAAAGTCGCTGCCAAGGAGAACACACCAGCGATGATCGTCGTGGCAGTGGTAAACTTTTGGCCGGTACCACCAGCCATGGTGACAGTTTTGAGTCCAGCAGAGCAATAGACGTACTCTGCCTTCTTGAAGGACTGCAAGAAGTTCAGCTATGCATGGTTGAAAGCCGCGGTGCTGTAACAGATAACGAAAGCGACGCGCGGAAGTTGAAAGTGGGAGTGGAGGGTTTGGGAGCTCACAGTGTGGATGTCATTTGATCAAGGAAACAGCATGAGCCCTGTAAATTGGGTGCATACCGCGCTATAATGCTACCTGAATGGAGCTTATGTGGATGCCTGTGTTATCGATAATAAAGGCCAAACGACGCCAGAGCTGAGTCTCCAGGCTAAGGCTTAGATCCACCAATGGGAGGCCGCTGCAACGCTAACGTGCTACTGCCTCCCACCCGCTAACTACCCCTGTCCGTCGCGCGTCATGCAGCCCTGAGATGATCTAGCCGTGCTATTACCTTTGTATCAAGTACTGTACCGTCGAATCGAGCTACCTTCAATTAATCAATCTGATGATATTCGCAATTTCGCAGACGTAGTCGAATCCTCTCTGCAGACGACAATACATCCAATGCCGATCGACGCCCCTCTGAGGAGTCCCTACAAATTGACCGAAAACTATGGTTCGAGGTTCAATGCCTTCTGTAGCTAGGATCGCGGAGAGAACCTACCTAAGGCACCGCAAATCGTAAGGGGGTGTTTGGGGGACGGGGAGTTCTGGAGTTGTCACGATGATTAACAGCTCTGGGCCAAGCTGGCAAAACTTCAACGGGTAGGTCAAATTGGATCGCTGCTAGATGATGGAGCCAGAAGTATGTCAGAACTGACTGGAAGAAGCCAATTCCTAGCTTTTATCATAGTATGCGGTTTCATGTAAGTCACCTAGACCGCATGCGACACATTTCTACTAAGTGCCTAACAAATCTGCAGTGCCGTTTTCTTCCTGCTATACTTTAACAGAGTATTCGCCTCCATCATCTCGTACATAATCCGCGCCTATACATGGCATACGTATCGGGTCTATATCGATATCCAAGCGTTGCAATGGTCGTTACTCGGTGGCCGCATCTTCTTCACCGGCCTTCGATACCATGGAAATAATGAAACGATCCTCATACAAAATGGGCATATCACCTGGTCGTACTGGCTGCGTAGAGTGCGAGATGTTAGACTTGGCGCAGGGAAGAAAGATGCAAAGTCCGAAGATGGTAATACGCTGGATTCTAGCAAACATACGGAGCTCCCCTGCCGTGTTAATGTCGTTGTTAATGGGCTGGAGTGGTTCGTTTACAACCGAAGCGCTGCGTACGATTCCATTCTTCAGGCGATGACAGACCTCCCACGATCTAAAACCGCCGATACGCTGGACGGAACCGAAGGCCTAGCAAATAACCCTGTCAAACCGCGGCAGCGTCTTCGCAAGTCTCATGAGAAATCTGAGGGTCTTCCGGATAATGGTCTGGACATGACTAATGAGAAAGGCGGCTTCGAGCACCACCAGAGAACCTTCAGCTCTACTTCTAACTCTGATGGGACAGCAGACAAGGACGATCTGCCCCTCATGTTGCAGTTGTTCCCGATACATTTTGAGTGTGATAAGGCTGCCCTTGTCATGGGAAATGAGAATACGAAAGCCATTCTAATCGCGCAGACCAAGTCTTTATCAGGAGAAATTGATGCCACCGACTGTCAAACTCCGGATCCCTACCGGCAACTTTTCAAGATTCGCTTCGAGACTCCGGTGGTTGAGATGAGGGAGAACGATGGATTCAAGGAAGACCAATTCACCAGAGCTGTCAAAGATGAACGAACAGCGAAAGGTTCTATTCCTGTTCAACGCAGACCATTCTTCCGAAGGCAACGCCGTAGGGTGCTTGAAGGTATACGGAATCTCATTCCGTATGGGGGGAAATCTGTCGAATCATTTTCGGTGAACTCTCGAAACGGCGGAGAAGAACCAGTTGAGGCTACCATACCTGGCTCTAGCCAGTGGCAAGGTCTTTCTCGGTATCTCAATGACGGTGACGAAGATGACAAGCACAAATGGTCATCGGTCGAGTATGCCGCCGTCAACCCAGTCGCTGAAAGCCCTGAGGCGATGCTAACAATACTGTGGGATGTTCCGGGAAAAGTCGCGCCACATGATGCGCTACATGCTTCAAAAGGCGATGACAATTCCTCGGTTGACATCAATGGGACCGTGGCACCGGCCTGGGCGATCAGCCTATCACTGAAAGGCGGTACCATCAACTATGGACCATGGGCAGACAGGCATCGAGCTGAATTACAGAGGGTATTCTTCCCAGGTTTGTGCAAGGATGCAACACCTGCGCAGAAATTACCACCCGGCGCAGACCGCGTGCCTACGCAGTTCAACTTCTACTTGGAGCTAGACCAAGAGGTTATACTCAGGGTGCCTACACGTGAAGACTCGAAAAATTGGAGATGGAAAAAAGAAGCGCCCACAATGAAGCAACAGCGCAGCCAGGGGAATCGGCGAGAACGGGGTCGTAATCGGAAATCTGCTCCAACCACAGCTGCACAGCAGCGTCCCTACGGGTGGCTTGACATCAAGGTTGCGCCAAATGCTACAGTCTCCTATACCATGGACATGATAGCAAGATCAACTGGATATACTAACACATTGAAAATTGATCTTCCTACCACCGAGGTCTCGACTAGTGTCAATCATGGACTCCTATGGAAATCCGGACGTCAGCAGATATCTTGTGACCTGTCTACGCCTCTCAAGTGGAATGGCCTCCGGACTTGGCGATTTGATATTGTGAGCGACGGAATGGAGCTTTTCATTCTGAGGGATCACATTTTCTTGCTTATTGATCTGATAGACGACTGGGGAAGCGGCCCACCACCGGAGTATTTTCTCTTCACTCCTTTCAGATACCTTATGAACTTACGACTGCAAAATCTGAAGCTTTACCTTAACGTCAACGACGTAAACATCATCAATGATCCTATCAACTTCGAGGAGAACACATACCTAGTCCTATCTACCCCATGCTTAGTAACGGATACTTGCATACCGATAGATAAGTACCGGCCCACGAAGAACGCGGTGGCGTTCCAGGTCACAGCTGACCTTCTCCGTCTTGGCTTACACGTACCACCATGGAATACTCAAGCGACGTTCTTGACCTCGAATGAGATAGGACAGCTTGAAAATCTTGCCATCGTGGGAAAATACCACTATAATGCAACAACTTCACCTGCCAACACGGATACGCTTGTTCTTGACGTCTCCGGGCAATCTCCCACTGCCTACCTCTACGGATTTCTCGTCCGCTATTTCTTACAGATGAAAGATAACTATTTTGGCGACCATATTCACTTCCGTACCCTAGATGAGCATCAAGAAGCACTACGAACTAAAGGAGCAGATCCGGACGCCCAATCAGCGGAACGTCCTCCGCCTAAGAAATCGAACGACTTGGACGTAATACTGAGCATTCGTGCTGATGATCCAAGGATTTTCCTTCCTGCCAACATGTACTCCGCGAAACGTAATATCCCTATTGAGGCCGCCTCCTTAGCAATCGACCTTCGGTTTACGAACTACTATATGGATCTCGACCTATGTTTTAGCCCTTTAAGCCTCTCCCTTGGAGACGAGGACGGAGGTGCCACTAGCCCAATGAGTTCTATACCAAGCACTCAGCTATTTGTTGATGGATTGAACGTCTACGGGCATCGTCTGTTCGGTCTTCCGCCTTCAGAGCCGACATATCTCTGTAATTGGGACTTAAGAGCAGGAGCCGTCACCGGAGATTGCTCAACCGACTTTCTGACCACTCTTATACGAGGAGGCAGAGCATTCGGCTTCTTGCTTGATGATGATGAAAATGCCTTGATCCCCTATTCGTCCATTGTAATGTATGATGTGACATTTCTTCAGGTTTTTGTTGAATCTGTTCGGGTTTGGTTGCACGTGGACGAAGCCGCGTTTCTTTTCTCCACGGGAACGATTAATGTCCATTATAACGACTGGGCTAGGACGCACTATTCCAAGCGTGCCGATGTCAGGATACCCGATCTTGAAGTTGCTTGCGTCAATTCAGAATCCGCCACCAGGCACAGATCGCGAACCCACTCTCGAGTTGAGACCGATGTGTTTCTTCGAACGAATGTGCATTTTTCGCTCATTGGACGGAAATATGACTTTGCACAGGAGAGACATTTGCAGCAAGAGCTCGTGCGTCGTCATGACCAACGAACGCATCGGACCAACTTCTTATTACTTCCAGACCTTCTAGACGATTTCCCACCTGACTCTATTGATACTCCAGCGCAAAGCGTACCGCCAGTCCCTCAGCCAGTTTCGTCTAGGGCTCTTGCCGATAAACAGTCGATAACGACTCTAGGCTCTTCACTCCGCTCTACGAGGCTCCGCCATAAGAATTCATTCCTTTCGTTAGCTAGCTCGAGCAATAATAGCATTTTGCGGCCAGGTTCAATAAGAGCTACTCAACGATCTCGGGCTTCTAATCTCACTGCCTCGAATTCTGCAGTACATCAGGATAGCGGATCGAGACAACGGATGCATCCTCGTGAATATTCGCCTTCTGTCTCGCGCTATTCAGCACCGTTCAGTGCTTATGGTGAACCCGGGGACAGAAGAGATCCGCCCCATAGTAGCATCTCCTTTTCAAGCCAGTACTTTGCACCTGCATTCCCTCTGCAGAATATCCAGCCTGATACAGATGAAGCATCGTTACATAGCATCGAAGAAGACGAAAACGAAAACTTGTTTTACTCTTCTGATTTCAACTTAGAAAACCTCCACCCTGACCAACTTAGGGACGATTTTGCCCACCAAAGTCTACTGCTTGAACTCCCCTCCGGGATTGGCGTTTTTCTTAACACTCCGTCTTTGCGAAGTATAGCATCATTGATACAAGCTCTATCACCTTCCGATCCCGAAGACATCCTCGACAATCTCCAAATCGGAGCGATGACCAAAATCTTTGACTCTCAGAAGCAGGAAAAAGTAAACGGGACGGTCACGGATTTTATTGTGCGGCTGCCCCAAGCGAACCTGCGCTTCTTGAACTGCTCTGATGCCGACTCTACCGACTCATCTCAAGAGCCACAGGACCAATATGATGTCTCCCTGAAGGCACTTGTGCTTGCTACTCGATCTGGCTTAGCAGCCAATGCGGCCGAAGGTGTTTCTGCTGATGGCAGCTCGCGGCTATCGTTCCACTTCCGGCTTGCCTCTATGCAGCTTTCTGCCGCTGAAAGGCCCACGAATCTAGACCAGGCGCAAGCTGCGGTCTTGGCTAGGATAGAGAGAATAATGGTTTCTATGGGCTCAAAAGAGGTGAATTATATCGATGCTGACGTCGGTGCTGTTCATGCTTCCTCGTCTTCGGGCAAGGTTGAATACCTCGCTTCGCTAATCCATAGGACGAATACCCTTGCAACTAATACCGCAGAGCTGTTCTCAGACACCTTCTCAGCTGGGGATGAGCGCATGAAACAATTTACATACCGCGTTATGACAGAAGGGCATCAAGCAAGTGACGCCTCTTTCGTTATTCGGCCGTCAGCTATCTTGCGAACAGCCGAACAACACTTGAGAACGTACGATTCCTGGAAACTTGTTACAAGATTACGCCAAATGTGGTCCATACTAGATTCTGACGCCAAGGAGAGCCTAAAGCGAGACTGCCTATACTTGTTTACGAAATATCCTACCGATGTGAGGAATCAAGTCACCGCAGCTTTCGAGCGATGGCGGAGCTGGGATCTAGAAGATCCAAGTCACGCAGTGCTCTTAGATAACATATTCGGCAAAGCATCTGAGCCTAATGCCCAGTCCTCTAATTCAATTCCTACGATGGTCATAGCAAGGATCCAGGAGATGCAGTTTCTCCTCGACCCTGGTCCGAAACAAAATGAGATTGTGGTCGTTGACCTTACCGTGAGAGTTCAAGAGAAGAGCGGGACCCATGAGGTAATTGACGAGAAGCCTATAGATCTCGGAGGGCCTCTGACTCTCGTCAATATATACTGCAGCGAGGCTCTAATCAAAACCAACTGGGAACTTTGTGAACTCGCCGATGACATCCTTCGCCTTTACAAGAAGGCAGAAGCTTCAATATCGGAAGAAGCTCATTCTAAACCACAACATGTAGCAGAACATGTACCGTCTCGCCCGGTTCATGTGGTGTGCGTATTAGGGGAAGGCACAATTTCACTTGAAGCCATTAATCTAAGCGCCAGATGGCAAAGCAGTGATCTCAAGCTGTCAGCACTCACAACCAGCGGCGCTCGGGGTAATACGAACACGAATCTGATTCTAGGATGTGATTCAGCCTCTGCTAGGATCAAGAGTCACTCGCAAGTACTCGCTACTGCACGACTGCGACACCCAAGTGTTATTATTGCACATGAAGTACAATTCGATAAGCAGTCCTCGACTCATACTATCAGATCAGCTGCTAGCAGCCAGGACCTTGAATTCATTGTGAAGCAAGATCCAATAGTTTTGGCCGAGGTTCTGGACCTTCTAGTAAAGGACGAGGCTGCGCAGCTCTATGCATTAGCGCAAAGGTTCCCTTCGAGTCCCTCGTCTGAGTCTCAGCAGCTTAGTGGAGGACGACTGTCAACAGTCCGTGCTAATTTAGCAATGTTCCTAGACTCATACACGATCACGCTTCCCTTATTACGGTCTCTTACCTACACTATTTCTGGGGTCGTCGCACGAGCAAACATGGCCGCTAATTTTGGTAGGGAGGTGATACTCGATTTTGATATCAAGGAGAATTCACATGATATGCAAATCGAAGTTAATAAAACCCCTCGCAGCATTTCCCTGTTGCAGATTCCTCCGACGAATGGTCGCATAACTAGTCACATGGCCCCTGGAGAGCATTCAGTCACAGTTGTGGCCTCGTTGGAACTCGTACAGCTGGATGCCTCAGCTGTCTACAGTTTGCTTACTGCACTCAATCGGCCTGAGATTTCGAACGCCATCAATGATCTTCAAGAACAAGGTAAAATTATACAGGAACATATCGACGAGATTTTCGGTCCCAAGGGGGCCGAGCCGACAAAGCCGGTATCACCAGCCCCTAGTGAGACGAAGTTGATATATGCTGTTCATGGCAGTCTTGCTGGGCTTGAAATATGGGGTACCGCGCCGATTAAATCAGATACTGAACAATCCGCGCGCCTGTCATTCTGCCTAGATACGGTTCAAATACAGCTTGCAAATAAGGTAGATGGTGGCCCGGTCTTAGAAAACCCGGAAATACGCGTCAATCTCCGCCAGATCATTTTCAACATTGAGAAAGGTTCTGATGAAGGGATGAAGTCTTGCGGCAATCTCGCCTTTGGCGCATTGATAACCGCCACGAGCCGCGAATCAGAAGATGGGCAAGAATTGAGGTCTTTTGACTTCAAATCTGATGGATTTGTAGTGAACCTTTCTTCAGATACTGTGTCAACATCCGTGGACGTGCTTGGCTACATGGGCGACAAGATCAAAGATATTGATACGTCGCGTGAGCTTCAATATTTGCGAAAGTTGAGACAATCCAAACCTCGAATTATTATCAATGATGAAGAACAAGAGACGGAAAGCGACATACTAGACTCTTTCCTCTCTTCAATTATGTATTCTTTCGAGATACAGAACATCCAACTTTCCTGGCTTGTTTCTGCTCAAGATCCGCCCACAACCGGCCAGGAGGACCTGGTTCTGTCCTTCCAACGAATTGAGTTCGCTACGCGCAAGAAGAACTCGGCAAAGTTGACTATCGAGGACTTCCAACTACAGATGGTACCGCCAGGTCAGGACAAGTCTCGCCGGTCACTCAACTCGGCCCTTCTGCCGGAGGTAATCTTCAATATCGCTTTTGTTTCGACGGCTGATGCCCGCCGACTTGCCTTCCAGGCAGTAGGGAAATCGCTGGATTTACGGTTAACTTCTGGTTTCATCATCCCAGCAGCACATCTCCAGGACTCGATCAGTCTATCAGCGAAGAATGTTCGACAAGCTTCGGGGCATTGGTCCCCAAGAGTCACTCGAGAGGAACCTATTACAGGGCCAGCTGAACAAGAAGTCGAGACTAGACGCTCCTTATTCGGAAGCAGGAGGCTCGAGTCGCTTTTGGTCGACGCCGACTTTGCCGGAGCTGTGGTGCACCTCTCCGGGAAAAGGCCTGTAGATGAATTGGATGCCTCAGCTGGGTCAAAATCAGACCGTCCCTCTTTGGCTGGAAAATATGGACAATTTAGCACAGACGAAACAGGCAGCAGTATGGTGCTCCGTTCACCTGGCTTGGCTTGGAAGACTGAATACAGAGATAATGGCCACGAAGATCCAACACTATATGGAGAGATCAAGATCGATCCGTCCCGCAACATTCTGTATCCAACCATTGTCCCTCTTATCATGGACGTTACTTCCAGCATCAAAGAGGTGGTTGGCGATGACACACCCCCTGTATCGCCTATATCACCAACAATGCCGAGCGAGCATTCGGATAAACCAAAGTCTAATAATGAAGAAAATATCCTCACAGCCGATCCGAGCGCAGTGTTAGGACGCATGAAGCTAAACCTGGGACTGCGCATCTGCAAGCAGGAGTTTACTCTCAGTTGCCAACCTATCGGCCGAGTTGCGGCTACGGCCCGTTTCGACGACATCTATATTACTATGAATACAGTCCACTCGGTAGAACATGGTAACTTCTTTGCCATCTCGGGTGCTTTCAGTGGATTCCATACCTCCGTGCAACACGTGTACTCTCGAGAGTCCACTGGCAGTTTCCAAATCGACTCGATCGTCCTCTCAATGATGAACAGCAAGCATGTCAGCGGCACAAGCGGCGTTTCTGCTATTTTGAAGGTGAGCCCGATGCAAGTGGCTATCAACGCCAAACAACTTCAAGACTTTTTGCTCTTCCGTGAAATATGGATGCCCGGAGAAGTGAGGGGAAGTGCGACGGCACCTGTTGCGACGGTCACAGCAGAACAACTAGCGCAGGGTCATCTGGTACAGAGATACCAGCAAGTAGCCGCCACAGCAGCATTCCCCTGGACGGCTACAATCTCTATTGCTGCCCTAGACGTTAATGTCGATCTGGGACAATCTCTCGGCAAGACCAAATTCGCTATAACCGAGTTCTGGGTCTCGTCCAAGAAGACGTCGGACTGGGAGCAGAATCTTTGTCTAGGTTTCGAAAGGATCGGTGTGGACTGTACTGGCCGACTAAGCGGATTCGTTGCTCTGCAGAACTTCAAATTGCGCACGTCGATTGAATGGCCAGAACGCGAGCAAGCATTGAACGAAACACCCAGGATCCAGGCTTCAATCAGCTTCAGCCAGTTTAGACTGAAAACTGCGTTTGATTACCAAGCATTCCTGGCCGCAGACATTACGACGATGGAGTTTCTCATGTACAACGTGCGCCAAGAAAGAAAGGCTTCCGGCGATAGACTCGTCGCAATCCTCGACGGAGAAGCTGTTCAAGTATTCGGCACCACGACATCAGCGGCACAAAGCGTTGCGTTATGGCAAGCTATTCAGAGGCTTATACAGGAGAGAAAAGCGAGCTTTGAGACTTCGCTGCGAGATATCGAGAAATTTATGAAACGGAAGTCACTGTCAAGTCAGTCGTCCATTGTGCACGCTAGCCTAAGCAAACCACAGACCAACAAGTCGGAGACGATGGCACCTATTTCGCTGGATACAGATGTCGTGGTGACGTTGAAAGCACTCAACCTCGGCATCTTCCCAAGCACGTTCTCAGATCACCAGGTCTTCAAACTAGAAGCACTAAATGCACAGGCAAGATTCGCTGCAATCATGGAAGAGAAGCGTATCCACAGCATTCTAGGCCTAACCCTAGGTCAACTACGTATAGGTTTAGCGGGTGTACGCAGGGTCGAACCACCGAAGGCGGTCAGCGAGATCTCCGTAGAGGACGTGGTAGCCAGCGCCACCGGCTCTCGAGGCGGCACCATCCTAAAGGTCCCCAAGGTCGAAGCCATGATGCAGACGTGGCAGAGCCCGGATTCCCGCACCATCGAATACATCTTCAAGAGCTCGTTCGAGGGCAAGGTGGAGGTCGGTTGGAACTACTCGCGTATTAGTTATATTAGGGGCATGTGGGCCAACCACTCCAAGGCCCTAGCCCAGGTCTGGGGCCGCGAGATCCCGGCTATGTCTGCTATCAAGGTCACGGGCGTGCCGGAGCCCGAGCAGGATAGGAAGGAAGGGAAGGAGGGAGAAAGACAGAATCAGAAGATTACGGCTGAGGTCAATGTTCCACAGTCGAAGTACGAATATGTCGCGCTCGAACCGCCTGTTATTGAGACGCCGCAGCTCAGGGATATGGGTGAGGCGACACCGCCGCTTGAGTGGATCGGTTTGCATAGAGATCGCTTGCCGAATTTGACGCATCAGATTGTGATTGTGTCGTTGCTTGAGCTGGCGGGCGAGGTCGAGGATGCGTATTCGAAGATTTTGGGGTCTTCGTAAGATAAGGAGTTGAAAAGGAAAGAGGAAGAAAGAATGTATTGCTAGGAGGGAGTATTGGAAGCCATTCATCGAAACATAGCCGGCGTAATAGGGACTTGTAAAAGCAGGAAATTATTGTAGAACAGATATTGTAATGGCGCGGTGGCACACTCGGAATTCGAATTGAACTGAGAAGTCGGCGCAGATAGCATTCTTTTTGATTCGTTAGGATGGAAGTACTTACCTAATGTTATTATTTATTCCGCAAGCTGTCATTTTAACCAAGAGAGATTATACAATAGCATATCACTTCCCCGAACGTCCTGTTAAACCCCCAAGCCCCCTATTCGCCCCCTATTCGGCCTTAACCGGCGCCCGTCCACCAACCCAAGAAAGAAAAACATCTACATATAGATACTCAGTGAATCAAACGCCGAATAGCATAATTCGGCGTATCTAGCACCTCGGTTCCTGGGCACCCTAGCTAGCAAATAGACTGGGATTTACGCCACTTAACTACTATTACTATTGGGAGCTAATTATAATGATCGGATCTGATTATACCCGACTTAACAGGCTGTAAATTCCTGATGGCATTCACTCCCAGCAGAATACTCTTAACTTAAGTTCCGGTGCCGGCCCTTTACCCCTTACAGCCAACGCATAAACCCGGTCATTATTCGGGGGCTCCGGAGTTGCTGCGGTTAATGTGCTTTTACTATGTACATGTATGTTGGCTGGGCATCTTAGATGACGAATCCTATCTACCCGAGCCAACGTGTTGGGATACGCCGCCGCATGGTATTGGGGTCAGGTGCTACTAGGTCAGTAAATAAAAATAGTTCAGATAAGTCCTTATTTATAGAAATAATTGGATCCTATAACGAAGACGCTATAAGACTTCATCGCTATAGCTACTGTACTATAGGGGGCCGGGTTTCGTGGCGTGTAAATGGAGGTAGGCTTAGGGGTGCTGGTATTTTTGTTAGGAAACTGGCTGAGAAGTTCGGTGAGGTGTCAAAGGTTCGATCTGAGAGGGGAGGATGGAGATCCGAGATAATGTAGACAAAGGATAGTTGCCTGTATTTACATAATAACTTCTAGCGGATAGGTTTATGTCTCTTTGCGCAATAATGTCCTTTCCACTATCCCCTTCTCCCTTTTCTTTGTAAGGCCTACATTATGACGATCTTGATCTTGAAGAAGTTCTAGCCACATATAATGCTATGAAAGTAATTCGAACCCGAAAGTTACCAGAAGGAACGTATATATTTAGAAACTGGTAGATTTTATGGTCTTATAGTTAAAAATTCAAATGCAAAATGTAAACCAATCAATACAATTAGAACTCCAGACCGATGCTAATGCCCCCTAAACCGTCACTCTATCCGCCAAATGCACCACCATATCCCCTCCAATCCCCTATGCCATTATCGTGAAATATGTACGCCGAAGTCCCCCAACCCCGAACTCATGGTCCTTCAATATGTACTTAGGAAGTAGACTCTTACTTGCGCTTCGCAATATTGCACTGCTGCAAGCACTGCTCAACGCCCAGAGCGACAGGAGTACTAAGGAGGCCGCGGAACTTATCAACATCAGCGCCATCGATAGCATTACCAGCAACAGCTCTAATAGTATCGTCCTGCAGCGCGAAGTAAGCCTGCGCCATGACATTGGCGCCGGGGTCCTCACTCGAGAGCGGCGCGATGAACGTCACGTTGTCGCAGGTAGGATTGTACTGCGTGTGCAGACTACCCATGAAGTAAGGCGTAGCCTGTAGCTCCTCGATAGTGTTCATGACGTTGCGGGGAGTGGCGCCGCCGACGCCGGCCTCGATGACCATCTCCGAGACGACTTTGCCCTTGGTCACGACGAGGAACTCGGTCGCGCGGTTGTGGATGTGCGGGGTGTTGAAGCCGCAGGGGTTGAGGAAGGTGACGGCCATGGAGATGTCGGTTCCGGTCAGAGCGGGGAAGGTCTTGCGGTTCGCGGGCACGACCTCGCCGCCTTGGCCTGGGCCGTACGTGCGCGCTTTGTTGAAGTCGAAGACGAAGTCGCTGTTGTCCGGGAGCACGTTGTTGATGGCGTCGACGCGGGTGTCGGAGAGCATGATCTGCTGGGTTTTGCTCAAGCCCGTTGGAGTAGCGGGAGCTGCGGTGCCGGTGTTTGTTGCGGCTGCAGCGGAGTTGGTGCCTGTAGGTTGGGCGGCAGAGCTCGTAGCAGAGTCATGAGTGTAGCTCAGAGAGCTGGAGTAGCCCGAGCCGTCAGCGGTCGACTGAGGTCCCAAGCCGGCGGCAGTTCCCATAATGCTCGGGGTCAGGAACGAGGGTAAGTCTCCGCTCTGCCAGCCCTGGCGCTTGTTGTTGGCCGGGGCAGCGGAGGAGATGGCGCAGAAAGCCAGGATGGCGGCGACGGCACTGGTCTTGAACATTGTGACGGTATTAGGTGAATTAAGCGATTTGACTGTATTCGACTGTGAAAAGGAGATCGGTCTAAGAGACCAACTGCGTTGATGAGAAAGCGAAGGAGATGTGAGAATCTAGGAAATAAGGAAAAGAGACCCAAGGAAATAAATAGGAAAAAATAAGAGGAAATAAGAGAAAATAGAAAAGCTTTGATGTTTTCGTTGGTTAATGGTGATGGGAGAAGGAATGAAGCACGGGTGACACCCGAGTCTTTATACATCCCTTCCGGAGTCCTCACGGACAACCGAATAAGCGAGTAAACCAATAGACATCTTCTCCGGACCCGTCGAAGGCTTATGGAAGCTTTTTTCATGGAAGACTTGATTTCCGGAGGGCTGAGCAATATCGGCTACCAAGGTCCCGGGTCACTTATAGGCAATTAGTGACGCATCTGATTGGTCGCACACCGCAAACTGGCTGCCAGGGACGCAACGTGGACGATGGATCTCCGGACTAGTCATTAATTGGGATAAAAATATCGACACCGTCAGTTGGCTCAGTCACGGTAGTGTAGAAGCATAGCTAACTACCAAGCCGTTGGTTCGAACGAGCCAATCATAGAGGCGATGTCGCTTCCTTCGCGATATGGTGCTCACCTAAGATACTAGCTGCGTCTATCTAGCACGCTCACGCGATGCGACGTAGCCACGAGTTTATTCTAAAGAAAGAAGAATCTGGATTTATTACACGTAGAATCGAACTTCGAAGACAAGTAGGAGTCATCCGGGGGTTCGCCGTGCCGTCGCCAAACCGACTTGGGTTGCAGATTGGGTACCTATTATCAACGTCGCGATGCGTTGTAGATGTAGGACCAAAGGGGTTCTGATGTTTGAATGCAAGGAGTCTTGGTATCAAGCTGTCAACAGTCGATTATGAGCCACGAAGCTTACGTATATACTTGGCACTATGTTTTTAGAAATACAAACATTCGGGGAAAGCTATGATCAATGCTTAGCATCTATTCTTTGAAGAGAATCGGGCTTAACTGCCCAGGTGCTTTATCGCTAGCTATGTAGTTGAGTACCTAACGGTAGTATTAGGTAAAGGGTCCCCCGACCTGACCAATAAGAAGTCTGCATTCGTAAAGCTGAACTCTTGCGCATCCACGCATAGCTGCGCAGCTGGACTCGGGACTTTTTTGAGCTGACTCAGATAGATCTTTACAGTACAGCCGCATTCTCTTTTCGGATAAGACTTACCAAATGTTCTAGGACTTAGACATCTCACTATCAGAATACCCCGAACTTAAGTAGTATAGTAGTTTATCGTTCTCCGAAGTCTGGTTAGCTGTCTCTGATAAAGGATTCTCCATTATGCATACAATATTACAGCTAACTGCCGTTTTGAGAATATCAAAGAAAGCTTGAAAGTTGGCATGAGCCGCCGGTTAGTCGGTTATGACCATGCTAATTGATCACGTATTCGGAGATGGTATACTTACTAGGTAACTATAGTGGTTAAACAATGCGGTTAAAATCTTTACTTCCGTGACCCAAGGACATGCCTAGGTGCCTATTCAATAGGCTTATGGTATAATTAGCTATAGTTGAAACTTGCTTATAGCTTCAAAGCCGCGGATAGAAAAGTAAGATGAGATACAGTAAACGTCGAATATGACAACTGTGTTAGGTAATAATGACTATGTGGGTTCAGATGACTCCAGATCCGACCTAAGATATTCAATTTTAGCTCGTATGAAAAGAACCAATCACCTGCTAGACTATGCAATATGCAGCTTCATGCCGTACTGCTTCCTGTAGGAAGATGCATGTGATATTTGTCCTCTGTCAAATCAGCCGGGAGAATGTTGAGACCTAATTTGTAGAGCCAGTCCAACGTGCCTCGCAGCGTTGCAATATAAATGGGAAGCGTGTTCCCGCCCTACCACCCATACCTCGACTCGGATCCATCCAGCTCGTACGACCCTGATGAGCTGGGTAGTCACTCAAGACGCGGTCAACACGCGTGAGGTGACATCCAAAGAATAATATGTGCTGGCATTATACGTGGACTCGAATTTCGAAGAACACGCTCAATATTTCAGGACGGATGGTCTACTGCCGAAGATGTTGACTGCATTTGTGGCCAGCTTCATTGTAGCCTATTGGATACGACTCGAAAAGATCATGGCCATCATATTGGCGCGTTGTCGAATATTCGACGGTAGGGTTATGTCGATCAAATATCGCACCGTCTGTTGCGCTTTTGGTTCCTGCATTAGTTTTCCATTGAGATGATCTTGGGGAAGTCTGGCCAGGAATTGTGGGATTGCAGAAAAGGGAAATTAGACACAAGTTATTCCGGTAGTTGCGCCTTTTGCTTAACCAATTAGGGAAATAGGACCCGCACCTGGCTTCTAGCTCATTTACCCAATTGCTTCTTATTGGTCAATGTCTCACTAAGCTTCATAGTAGCGGCCAATGGTAACGGCGGTGGATCGTGCTATCCACCACCGCCAAGACGCCCCTGGAGAAAAACGCCCAATGCGCCATTCCTGGTAGACCCCATCTGCTGTTTTGCTATCCACCTGGTCTCCGCTCTCTCTCCTTCTCCTTTGCTGGAGTCTCCGTCCTTTTCGAGCATCGCGGCCCAGATCCCTCACTCATTTAACTTTTCCCTTCACTCGTTTCTTCTTGTTTGTTACTTGTCACTCTTTATCGTGGAGAATACTCTCCCTGTCACTCATTTAAAGTAAATATTACACTCGTTACGGAAAGCTTTTGAGGTCCGTCAGGAGCTTGGCTCATCTTCGCCCATCCCAGCGACTATACTACTACAACATCGATCGATCGTCGTCTTCAGCGTTGATCTTGCTGTTGATCACTTTATACGCTAGTAGAGGGGCATGCGCCTGTAGCTTCACCAATTCGAAGCACACACTCGTTTGACACGAAATCATCCTCGCGAACATCATGAAGATCACAACGATACAAGCCGCCGTTGGATCGGCAATCCTTCTTTTGAATGCGCAACCGTGCGCCGCTACTGCTCAACATAGGCATCACCATCTTCATAAGAAACACGGCCATAGCCATAGCCATATCAAGACTCAAATCAGTCAGGATGCCTACAACCCAAAGTACAACGAACGAAACAGCTCGGCGCTTGTGTCGCGAGATGGAAAAAAGAAATGCCAGTTCCCGACGGATAAGGGCCTGTTTGCCGTAACTCCAGATGCAATGAACGGTGGTTGGGCGATGGCCCCTGATCAAGAGTGCGTATCGGGTACTTGGTGTCCGATTGCCTGCCCGTCTGGCCAAGTTATGGCGCAATGGAAACCGGGTACAACATATACGTATCCCGAATCGACTGTCCGTAATCACTGTCTTGAGGGGTCACGCGACGACTAGCTAACTTGGTTATAGTATGGTGGTGTTTACTGCAACGACGATGGTGAAATCGAGGTTCCTTTCAAGAACAAACCTTGGTGTGTCGACGGCACCGGCACAGTGGAAGCTGTGAATAAAGCAGGAAAGGTCGTGTCTTTCTGCCAAACTTGTCTGCCGGGATACGAGGATATGATCATTCCCACCGATGTGGAGGATACCGCTACCATTGCTGTTCCGGATGTCTCTTATTGGGACTCGACTGCAGCTCAGTAGGTGTTCATGGCTTGAACTAGGCCTGTTATTGTTGGCTAACACATAGGTAGTTATTACATCAACGCCCCCGGGGTTGACTCATCGCAGGGATGCCACTGGGGAGATGAATCAAAGCCAATTGGTAATTGGTCTCCGTACGTTGCTGGAGCAAATACTGTCTCAGATGGCTCGACTTACGTTAAGCTTGGGATTAACCCGGTGTGGCAAGCTTCCTCTCTTTACAACACGAAGCCGAACTTCGGCTTAAGAGTAGAATGCCCCGCCGGGAACTGCAACGGTGCTAAATGCGAAGTTTCTGGGGACGGCGTAGAGAGTGATAACAAAGCAACTGGTGCTGGTGGCGCGGACTTCTGCGTTGTTACGGTCCCTAAGGGAGGCAAGGCTAACATTGTCGTTTTTAACTTGGACGGCTCTGATGGTGGTTCCGGATCGTCGAGCTCTTCATCATCCCAGCCTTCTTCGACTCAGGCTTCCAGTACGTCAAGCACGCCTACGACAAGCTCCGTCCCATCGTCAACGTCAACGTCAACTTCAAGTTCCTCGAAGAGTAGTTCCAAATCAAGTTCATCAAGTTCATCGGCGGTGACTAGCTCGTCGGCAGTCAGCAGCACCTCCAGCAGCAGCTACTCGCCGTCTTCAACTCATTCAACTAGTGCCAGCGCCAGTTCCAGTGCCAGTGCCACACCTTTCCTGGGTGGTGTCTTCCAGGAGAACGGAACAGCCAGCACCAGCTTTTCCTGGGCCGGGCCGTCCTCCACGGCCGATCCCAGTCCCGTCTCCACTACTGGAGATGAGTCCACTTCAAGTGACACAAACAAGAACGAAGGCGCAGGTCCACGACAAGGTGGGGCTGCCATTGCAGGCCTTATTGTTGCTTTTGTGGCTGCCAGCTACCTGCTTTAAGGTAGCTGAGCGGGTGACTGGCGAATGCGCCAACGCAAACTTTCTTCTTTTCGCCTGCATACACACTCGGGCGCTCTGGTACGTCTCTGTCACGGCTCATGAGATTCCTGATCTCCTCTCGCCATAATGCAGGCCTTTATCGCTGCCGCCATTGTCGATATGTATATTGCCATCTTGCTGCGGCAATGCGCGCCCTATTTACGTATATATAACAGCTTAGGAGGCTCTTATGTCTCCGCACGGAGCTGGTTGCATATAACGAATAATTTAGTAGTGTTTATTATCTATTTCCTAGAGACTGATAATCTCCGGAGTTACCTAGTCCCTTCTTGGATACCCTTCTTGCTCGTATCGAGCTACATACGTTTTTTGTCTTCTCAATATACCCCATTTAGCGGAGAGCGCCTGCGACGGAACGGTTTTGGGGCTTTTGTTATTTATTCTTCTTCCCGAGAGCGATATTCCGAGTCCCGTCCGGAGCTAGTGGGTTTGAATATCCTCGACGGAGTGAGCTTTGAGAGAAAGAGAAGGAATAAGGTTTGGAGCCAAGAGAGATGCACGATCAAGACGAGACGCGAATCAGATTTGCACTTTATTTCATGAAACATCTGAGTTTGGGGCGCCGTGGCCAGGGAGTCTTTGGATCTGAGGAAAACGTTTTTGCTGAAGGGAAGGGTAGGTAGAGTTTGGATATATATAGGTTGATACGATTGAGATCTAGTCCCACCGTTTCTTGTGGATACGCTTTATACCTTCTGCCGCGATGTGCCTGCTGCTGATCATGGCACTTGATAGCGTTAAATGAGATTCAATGTTTGTTGCTTGGAGCTTAGTACCCTGGTTCTTGAATGAGTGTAATGTTGAATATGACGTTCGATTAGAGTTGCGGCCATCCATGCCTCTGGTACTACTGAGGGATGGAAGTAGGTTAGCAATAGACGGCGCGTCTACCGACCTGATTTCATAAGGCTTCCTATACCAGTGAATTGGATACCTCGTGCCCCTTAGCAATGTACTTCATACCGTACTGAATACATGTACCCAATCGCTCGAGGTCCACTCGTTAGAGGATTGTCATCTGAGTTAAACTACCCCTTTTCTCTATGTCACGTGACACTATAGACCCCTCTTCCAGCAGACAAGCCCCTTTTCAATATATTTTTTTTCAATCAACTCGTAAAGTAGATCCAGTTTTCATTTATATGATGGAGGATACTTCATAGTTTAACCCTTGGGACGAATTGGTTGGTTCATTATGACCTCGGTAAGGAGGGCTGGTCTCAGCATCCTCTTCTCGTTAAGAGCGTATGTTAGTAAGTGATCAATATGCCAAGGGACTTTTAGAGTATGTAATAAAACCTAAGCAGAGAAATATCCAACCGAATGTGGTATAATGGACATGTTGAGATGTTTCCCTTATAATTCGTATCGTATTCGTTCTGGAAAAGTTTTACTTACTTAACCTTGACCCTAAGGGAACCCTTGATTTCTATATAGCGGTTAGCAACAATATGCGTAAAGTAGTAAGGATATAGAAGACTCACGAGATCTAATAGGTGTAAGTGAAAAGTGTAAGATGAACCAGGTATCTTTAAGCAAGTAGTTAATAGGCAGACAGGAAAGGGGTCAGGGGCTCCTAGTATATAAACCCCAGTAATACTGACCAAGCAAAGCCGCGCACATCTAGCCCTGGTATTAATGCCTCCTTGCTATTTATTCGAGGGGCAGCGCTCCAACTCTCCTTAGGCAGCTGCAGACCGAACTGACGGGCAATATCCGGTTGTTGCCCAGGAGAAACAGCCCGCCAGGTGCCAGGCACCCTTCGCACCCGCTCCCCCATCCACCACTCACAGCGCTCCTCGCTCCGCGAAGTAAAGCAGATAAGCGCGCATAAACACAGCACTTCCAACAGCGGCCTCCGCACCAACTTCGTCAAAGAGAATTGGCCCCCTCTTTGGCGCAGCGGTGCGGTGCCTCAGACACGGCTCGAACCCGAGGAAGCCGGAGGACGACCTCGTCCTTAAGCCGAGGGTTCGAGCCGCAAATCAAATACGCTGAGACCCTGCCACATGCTCCGGGCCCTACGCAACGTCCTCCTGGCCCCGTGACAATACTGGGAGGCGAGTGATGCGGGTTCGTGAGGCGTTAGGTAGCGGGCGCAGTAGCTCCGGGCGCTTAGATCCGGAGGCTGGGCCTTGAAGTACCTTCGGGGTACATTTTTTTGAGTAATTTGAAGGTTGTTTGTTCGAGTCCACCCCGTGTCAGCTTTATCTTTTTTTTCTTATTCTTGTTTTCTACCTTCTCCTCTCCCCTTGCAAGCCTCCCTCCCCTAAATACCTACCTATGTGGATAAATAGGGAGGCATCATTCCCCTTATATGCCTGCTTATACATACTCACATTCGCCGCAACTAATATAATGACCCCTATTTTTCGACGAGACACACGTTAGTAAATACGAGAACCCTATATCCAAGGTGAATGAATTGCTCTTTTTTTTTTTCCTCCTTAGAAGCCTCCCATGCAAGATTGCATTAGCCTTCTATACGTATTCCCTCTGAACCTCTTGGAGATGAGATGAGTTCGTTCAGCATAACATAATTACCAAGTTCAGACTATCTTCAACCAGATCTTACTTATATGGGGTATTCAAGAGGCTGGTAGGTAGTGCACCCAATGTAGATAAATGTCTTCCCTACTAATAGCTCGTATAGATCGAGAACCCTCATGTATCACTAGGTGAGTATCTGCTAATATTAAAGTTCAAATAAAACAACCAGTCAATTGACTTTTGGTTAGTCATAATGTTCAGGACCGACCAGTGCTTAGAACCAAGTCTGATGACACTTGCATAGGAGGTAGGTAATCAAGATTTATAAGACCACGAAAAGCTTCGGATTTTGTACTCATTTTATATTCCCTTCTCCTCTAAGTCAAGGCAATTTTGTAGTCGCAGTATTTACAAGCAATTCCTTCCAGCCTAAAAACAAAGCGGTGCATACGGGGTATCATTCGTAATATCGTTACATCCAGGGCTATCTATCCGCCATCCCTGTTCTTCGGCCAACGTCGTAGATGCGATTGTCTCCAAAGGCGACTTCTCGCCCTCGCTCTCGACCTCACCCTCGTCCTAGTACATTTTCCTAAACTCTTCCCTTCTTCTCTCTGCCCCTCAACACAAAGAGCGAGACCGCACTACTGCGGCTCATCCTTAACCCACCCAGGCACAAACGGCTCAACAGACCTCTTCAAAATAACCTCCGCGACAGGCGGCCACCCAGCCGCCACGGGACTGCCCTTAGTCTTCGTTCCCATAATAGCGAAGACGCCCTGGGTGTGCGCGATGTACCCGTGCAGCATATCCTGGCCGATAAGCGACATGACCATGCTCTCGACATGGTGGTCCGTGATGCGCATATTTCCGCACAGCACGCCCTCGCTGGCCAGCAACTGCTTCGGCCCGCCGGGAGGGGGCACCAGCGTCGATTTCCGACTGCCGCGGCCGGCACTGTTAGAAACGGCCTGCAAAAGATAGGCGTTGACGTTTGCCGACGGCTCCTTAGGCGCTGGAGTGGCGGGAAGGTACCCCTCGAGCCGCTTCTGGACGTACCGTAGCGTCGTCTTGAAGTCAGCTAGTTTCAGTACGGCGGCTTTGCGCGACTCGCCTTCGGCCGGCGGCGTGTATGTTAGGAGGAAAGTCCGCCGTGCAAGCGTTCGGAAGATCATGGGCCGTATGCGCCACTGGAGTGTGATGAACAGGATGAAGCCTCTGTCCCGTAGCCAGTCTTCATGCTGCTTGATGGCGTGCTGATAGGCAATGTAATTGCCTTTCTTAACCGCGGCAGAGATCTGAGAGTAGCACGGTGCCATGAATTGGGCTTCCCGGCGCTGGAGGAGGGCCTGAGAGGGCAGGATACCCATGGTGAAGTTGGACGCTACCCAGTATGTGAGAATGATCCGACGATGCTTCTGGAAGTACGGCGGTGTTTGCATGTAGGCCTCCTGAAAACACTGAGCGGCACGCCAGTAAAGATCATGGTTGAAGTGATAGCGACCTAGGAAGTACAAGAATGTCACTCTCTGAGAAGCTGGGTAGTATGATAGCGGCGGCGACTTTGCCATGATATTGGTCAAGAGCTGCGTTGCTAAGTATGACCTGTTATTCTAAATGCCGGGAGGTTCAATGTCAGATCGAACTGGCCAGAGTTATAAGCACGTATATAAGCCTACCATGACGAGAAGTTTTAATGTCTTGTTGGCGAAGATGTAGATGCCGAGTTTCTTGCCCGTGGGCTGCGCATATCGCGGGCTTGATCGATCTGTGAGGCATGCGGTGAAGAATTTCTGCATGATCTCTGCTGTGGTCTCAATAACGGTCTTCCGTTCCTCATCGCCACGGTGGTAAGCTGCGAGCATCGCTGTAAGATCCGGGCGTTTATTAAGCGTCAAGGACAGCGTCGTAAAAGAGTTACAAATCGATATGCCCGTCTGCAGCATAACTGTTCCATATGTGGGATTGTTAAGCGCGGTTGCACATGAACTACACTTGTTAGGTATGTGCGAGATGAGATTCGGATAGGCGGGTTTGCATACTTTGCTAGCGCAGTCAGCAATTGATGGGCTGATAGAAGGCTATCGAAGTCTACGTCTCTCCAATACTCCAGGTAGTCCTTCATGAAGGAAATGAATCCAGGCCATGATGTTCCCTGGCCCTCCGGAATATCATCCTCTTCTGGTAAGCTTGACTCGACGAGCTTCAACAGAGCGTCGTCATTTTGATAGCCATCCTTGAGCTCAGCTGCAAGGTCATAATACTCCTGCGGCAAGGGTGGCTCTACCTTCAGCCAATCGCGTAGTGCTTCTCCATCGAGGGTCTTAAGGATATTACGGACGCCAACTAGAAATTGAATTGTTATAGACATTATGGAAAGCCGTCGGGGAGTGGTAGAAGTTCGGGATTGAAGAGCTGTTTTCGTTCAGGTCATCGTATTTGTTGTGATTGTATGTTCGGTAGGCAGATGGCGCGATGGTTCGAAAGTTCGCGTAAACGGTGAAGTATTGGTCGATACCTAACTGATGAATATGAGAAGACTCTCTTGGGATGAGTGCTTGTGCGAAGTTTGGAGCTGTCAACGCGAGCTCACCTGCAGTCTTCGAGTTTGAAGATGCGTCAAGTGAAATTTATGGAGCTAAGGTACGAGACTGAACGCGTGCCGACGACGGCCAATTGAATCTTCGTAAACCTGGGTGACGCTAATTTAGACCCACACTTTAAGCTTCTGTGGATGGATACATAGATACCTAAACCTATATGTGACATCATTTTACGCTAAAAAGATACATACGCTGTGCTGCAATGTATTAACTTGCAACACATGTGATAATTTCTAAAGTAAAGGATCATTACTTGCATAGCATTTTGACATTATATCGTGCTGAATATTGGTAGATACAGCTCCGGAGCTCAAGGAGTAGAACCCTACTCTATGAATCCGTATGAAATAACGGGTATAATGTTTACCTTCCAAATGGCCATCCTAATCATACAGACTCGATACGCTGAACGACAACAGCAGTAGCCGCGCCGCCTCCATTGCAAATGGCAGCAACACCGTACTGCCCTGGTTTGAGTTGATGTAATAGTGTTGTGAGGATTCGGGATCCCGAGCTACCCAATGCGTGACCCAAAGAGATCGCACCGCCAAGCGGGTTGACATTCGCATTCTCAAGACCGAGGATCTAATATCCCTTGTTAGCGATTGAAATTGCTTGAAAACTAGTTCCGACTCCTTACCTTCTCATTGGCCTTGATAACAGCAGCAAACGCTTCGTTGAATTCCCATATTGCGACCTGGTCTTTTGTAATGCCTGCGCGCTCTAGAGCTATTGGCACAGCTTTAGCTGGAGCGATGGGGAAGTCCACTGGGTCGACTGCAGCATCGGCCGAGCCACATATTCTCGCCAGGACTCTAGAGCTAGCCCCAAATTCCTTGGCAATATCTCTGCTACCGAGGACTACCGCACTGGCGCCGTCGTTGAGCGTAGATGAATTTGCCGCAGTGACGGTGCCAGTCCCGTCACGGATGAAAGCTGGTTTCAGCGTGGGGACCTTTTCTAATTTGACATCCAAATAACCCTCGTCGGTATCAATTACCGTGTCGCCCTTCCGACCTTTTACGGTCACGGGGACAATTTCATCCGCAAAGACCTTGTTCTTCCAGGCAGCTTGTGCTCGTTCGTATGATCGGATAGCATATTCGTCTTGTGCCTCTCGAGAGATGTCGTATTTCTTAGCGGTTGTTTCGGCGCAAACCCCCATATGGAATTGATCATAAACATCGGTCAATCCATCTTTGATAAGGCCATCCTCCATCTTGACGTGCCCGAACGGGGGTAAGGAACTCGCACGAGGGACATAATATGGAACTTGCGACATATTCTCCATTCCTCCGGCTATTTGCACTTCGCTTAGACCAAGTTGGATATTCTGCGCTGCGAAGACCACGGCCTTCAACCCTGAGGCGCAGACCTTATTGATAGTAATCGCCTCGACCGTCTTGGGAAGACCAGCAAAAATGACAGCCTGCCTTGCAGGTGCCTGGCCAATATTGCCTTGCAAGACATTTCCCATATATACATCCGTCACCTTTTCGACTGGGACTTTGGACTTTTCGAGAGCCGACTTGATAGCAACGGCACCAAGCCGCGGCGCGGATACTGTAAGAAAAGATCCATTGAACTAATCCTCTTTGTTAGCTACCAGAATATCGACGCTTGTATCGGGAAAGTGAATTACCTTCGCAGTAGGTGTTCTAGAAGCACTTAGAATATATGCGTCCCGAACCTCTTGTCGCCGAGCAGTCTGCACTGAGAAGTATCGCCGTGCTCCGAAGGCCCGGCTACCCGCCCGAAGAGGCAAGCTTTTGACAGCTGATCCAACTACACCTGGCCGCATTGCCATTTTGAAGGCTTCCAAATAACGCAAGCCCGGAACTATACTCGGTGATGCAATCCGGAGATAATAAAAATGAATTATAAAAATTACAAAGAAACGTAGGAAGCCAACAAAATAGTCGTGTCGTTATTGAGAGATGAAAAGGTTAAGGTTCGCTGTTATCCATGGAAGCTTATTACGTAGTAGCACCTCGGCTTCTAGCGGCACGTTCCCTCCTCTAACGACTCAACCCCTCTACCAACCACAACCGAGGAACTCAATCCTTGGACAATCCGGGGAAGTAGCCTGCCAGCCTGTATCCGTTGCTCCCACATGCATTCCCGCACATCCTTATAGGGGGTCTTTTCCTTCGGTGTATCTTCCTAGGTATTTTCACCTTTACTAACTCTACTTAAATTGTGCTGCTTCAAAGGTTGCTTCGGTTTGTGCAGAGTGACGTAACTTGGGATAGACTCATCGGACTGATAAGGGCACTAGGTAGACCTGAGTAAGAACATTCCAATAATCACAGGTACATGATTTAGTCTAGAAAACGGGATCTTCCAGAAGGTACTTGCCCAATACATGTAAGTTGAAAGGAGAATGCATGCATTGACCACATGCAGACTCTCGCTAGGGGTGACATGACTCTGTCACGTGCGCAGCACCTTTGCGGAAGGGGTTCATTGATTGCATTGGCAAGTACCTAAGTACCGTTCCTTATCATGTCAATTCCTTCCGATACCTCCCTGTTGGAACAAATCGCCGCCCAAAGACAATCATCTTGCCATTAGTCAACTTCTTCCGCCTCTTCTACTAAACAACATTCCTGTGACTCTTTTGTCTGCACGAATCAATTATTCGATCGTTTAGACGAGCTTCAACTCATTCACAGAGATCTTTACCTACAACCATCACCAAGCCACCCTTTCCATTGCCGCCTCTCTAGGAACCGCCTTTTGAAACCGCCCAAGATGTCGACCGCTGCCCGCCGCCGTTTAATGCGAGACTTCAAGGTTAGATATGCATTTCTATTCACGTATACAGACGGTATTCTAACACGCTCGTGTAGCGCATGCAGACCGACCCCCCTGCCGGTGTATCAGCCTCTCCTGTTCCTGACAATGTCATGACTTGGTAAGCTTACAAATGCCTACGACTTCCATCGCAACATCGCGCTAACATTGGATTTGCGAAGGAACGCCGTCATCATTGGACCTGCCGACACTCCGTTCGAAGATGGAACATTCCGACTCGTGATGCACTTCGAGGAACAGTATCCCAACAAGCCGCCCGCCGTCAAGTTCATCAGCCAGATGTTCCACCCTAATGTCTACGCTACGGGGGAACTATGCTTGGACATTCTACAGAACCGATGGAGTCCCACATACGATGTCGCGGCCGTCTTGACGAGCATTCAAAGGTGAGTAAAGATTGTGTTGGGCTTATTATCACCTAGGTTTAAGATACTAAATTTTCTGATCAGCCTGCTCAATGACCCCAACACCGGCTCGCCTGCGAACGTCGAAGCTTCCAACCTCTACAAGGACAACAGGAAGGAGTATACTAAGCGAGTTCGTGAAACTGTCGAGAAGAGCTGGGAAGACTAAGATCATTCTATGAGTCTACCCATGAAATCGACAGGCTTCCAGGTTCGTCTTGATAAGGATCTACGTTCGCCTAAGAAGGTATGAGTTTCTATAAAGCTCATGAATTTGCACGAAGGATGATGAAACGACGCGCTTCAGTTATAGGATCGAAATCTTTCGCGATGGGCATTAGGGCTCGGCGTTTTTGGCTGGCGTCAAACAGGAAAGGTAATCACATTTCGGACTCTGAGGTACTTTAAGGGAAATCCCTTCTTCAATGCGCGGATGATCCCATTACAAACCACTACATTACGCAGAAGTGTCCTCGCATTAGCCCCGGCGTTCTCGCTCCGTTCTTTGCTTGGGAATGTTACTCATGATTCGTCCCTAGTTAATTAGTTTGGGATGGAAATACAAAGAATAAAAAGTAATAAAACTTCTAATGCACGGTGTTCTGCTAGCCTTCTGTGTCAAAACTTGCCCTTGGGAGAGAGGGGTTTCCTAGCCACTTAAATGAATGCATGAACTGCAGTTTCAGTAGGTACTCTTAAAGAGGTCCCGCATGTCTAATAAAATTCAGACCGGGTCCTTACATCCATTCTCGATCCAACAGCGCGTGTTGTAATTCATACTGCAAAATACAGTACTCACCTACATTCAACCTTGTCTATTGACATTGAAAAATATTGACAAATGGGTTGTATTCATGATGTGACGCGCATCTGAAAGGTGGGATGAACAAGTTTAAGTTTACTGCTACATTAACGTTGATAAAGAATACGTACCTAATCTAAAATGTACTGGGTATTTAAGTATTTGAAAGTCGCTAAAACCGTTGGATGAAGTAAAACTTTATGTGCATTGTCGCAGTGAGGTACAAGTAGAGTACATGTCTAGTGCCGACATAAATTGTGGCGTTTCGCTTCCTTGCAGGTTACACCTGGCAGTTCCCCTGGATTAGGTTGCTCTCGAACCTCAGGCACGGCCGAAACCTACCGAAAACGTGAAGGTCTGTTTTCTCCCAATACAAACGCCGACTCCAAAATTAACGCGACGTTTCTCATCACCATACCAGGTGTATCCAACTTACTCTTCAACACGGCATAGCGACGAGTCCTAGTCCTATCGTTACCCATTCGGCATTTCTTGACCTGTTCGCCGTTTTGTCGGCCGGACTGCGTCTACACCTAACAAAATCTACACTCCTAATATGAAATAGGCCTCCCCTTCATACATATTCCCCTGCGCGTACCCGTCTCCAAACGCCAAACGTCATCATGGCGAGCGCAAATAGTATCAAGGTCGTTGCCCGTTTCCGACCGCAAAATAAGGTCGAGTTAGCATCAGGCGGAGAGCCTATCGTCTCTTTCGATGGCCCCGACACCTGTACCTTGAATGTGCGTCTACCCGCCGAAGTCCCCTCATCTCCCACTCTACCACCGCCTATGCTAACGATGCTAACCCGATTCTAGTCGACAGAAGCCACCGGTAGCTTCACGTTTGATCGCGTGTTTGATATGCAAGGCAGACAAAAGGACATATTCGAATACTCCATCAAGCCCACCGTCGATGACATTCTCAACGGCTACAATGGAACGGTGTTTGCATACGGTCAGACCGGTGCGGGAAAGTCCTACACAATGATGGGAACGAGTATAGAAGATGAAGAGGGCAAGGGTATTACCCCCCGCATCGTGGAACAGATCTTTAGTAGTATCATGTCCAGCCCACCGACCATCGAATACACCGTCCGAGTCAGCTATATGGAAATTTACATGGAGCGTATCCGCGATCTGCTGGCACCGCAAAACGACAACCTACCGGTACACGAGGAGAAGAACAGAGGCGTGTATGTCAAGGGCCTGCTTGAGATATATGTCTCAAGCGTAGAGGAGGTTTTCGAGGTTATGAAGAGAGGTGGAAACGCAAGAGCTGTCGCAGCCACCAACATGAACCAGGAATCCTCGCGTTCGCACTCCATCTTCGTCATCACCATATCTCAGAAGAACCTCGAAACTGGTTCGATGAAGAGCGGTCAACTATTCTTAGTTGATTTGGCTGGTAGTGAAAAGGTCGGCAAAACCGGTGCTAGCGGCCAGACTCTTGAGGAAGCGAAGAAGATCAACAAGAGTTTGAGCGCTCTGGGTATGGTCATCAACGCGCTTACCGACGGCAAATCCTCTCACATCCCTTACCGAGACTCTAAATTAACGAGAATTCTACAAGAGTCTCTTGGTGGAAACAGCAGGACAACGCTCATCATAAACTGTTCTCCAAGTAGTTACAACGATGCTGAAACGTTGAGCACGCTGCGATTCGGTATGAGAGCGAAATCGATTAAGAACAAGGCGAAGGTCAATGCCGAACTCAGTCCCGCAGAGCTCAAGGCTATGCTTGCCAAAGCCAAGGCCAACATCACGACCTTCGAGACATATATCTCGAATTTGGAAGGAGAGCTTCAATTGTGGCGTGGTGGCGAGACCGTCCCGAAGGATAGATGGGTCCCTCCGATAGCAGCTGACGGTGTCGTCAGTACGAGAGCAGATGCAAGACCTCATCGACCTTCAACTCCGTCCCGGCTGATACCCGAGAGCCGTGCTGAGACACCTGCGCTGACAGAGCGTGCCGGGACTCCGAGCCTCTCTCTGGATAAGGATGAGAGAGAAGAGTTTCTTCGTAGGGAGAATGAACTCCAAGATCAGTTAGCAGAGAAGGAATCAGCTGTTGCGGCGGCCGAGAAATCTCTTCAGGAGTCCAAGGAAGAGCTATCTTTCTTGAAGGAGCATGACAGCAAATTGGGCAAAGAGAACGAACGATTAACTACCGAGGTCAACGAGGCTAAGATGCAACTCGAGCGCCTAACCTTCGAAAGCAAAGAGGCCCAGATCACGATGGATGCGTTGAAAGAGGCGAACGCAGAACTCACGACTGAGCTCGACGAGGTCAAGCAGCAACTCCTGGATATCAAGATGAGTGCGAAGGAGACAAGTGCTGTTTTGGACGACAAGGAGAAGAAGAAGGCCGAGAAGATGGCCAAGATGATGGCCGGATTCGATTTAGGCGGAGAAGCGTTTAGCGCCAACGAACAGTCGATCGCCAACGCCATCCAACAGGTCGAGGCACTCTACGAAATAAGCTCATCAGGAGACCCTATTCCTCCAGATGATCTCCAAGAACTCAAAGCCAAGCTGGTGGAGACCCAAGGGATCGTTCGACAAGCAGAGCTGTCCTTACATACTGGTGTGCCAGGTCTAGCCAATGGCAAGACGATGCAGCAGCAAATTGCTGAGTTTGATGTCATGAAGAAGAGTCTGATGCGAGACTTGCAAAACAGGTGTGAGAGGGTAGTTGAGCTTGAGATTTCACTTGATGAGACACGAGAACAGTACAACAACGTGCTGCGCTCATCGAACAACCGTGCTCAGCAGAAGAAGATGGCGTTCCTCGAGCGCAACTTGGAGCAGCTGACCCAGGTTCAACGTCAACTTGTTGAACAGAATAGCAGCCTGAAGAAGGAGGTAGCTATCGCTGAGAGGAAACTCATCGCGAGAAATGAGCGCATCTCTAGTTTAGAGAGCTTATTGCAAGATAGCCAAGAGAAACTAACGGCCGCGAACCACAGGTTTGTCATCCACTTCCTCACCCCAGCATTCCGTCTCGTACTTTCCCTACTGACACTAGTGACAGGTTCGAGTCTCAACTCACTGCCGTCAAGGAGCGTCTTGAGGCAGCCAAGGCTGGCTCCACGCGCGGTCTAAACTCGGCGGCTGGCGGTGGCTTTAGTTTTGCCAGCGCGGGCAGCCGCATCGCGAAACCGCTTCGTGGTGGAGGTGGCGCCAGTGATAGCCCCGCTCAGGTTCCGACCATCGCCAATCTACAGAACGAAGGCGGCTCCGGTAAGAGAAGCAGCTGGTTCTTCCAGAAGTAGGCGCGGAGGTAAAGAAAAGATGACGAATTGCAACCGTGAACACGAAGCAGCCGGACGACGACACTAGACTGTTTAGGATTTCTTTCATTCAAGCTCTAGAGGACACGCGAGACGCTTCGGTTTCTTTCGACAGTACAGATTAGAGGATTATACCCCCAACGTCAGCCCTTGTTTTCCCCTAACCCCATTCTTCTGGTTTCAGGCTATACCGTATGGCTCTACTCGAGCCCTAATGGGCGGGTTCCTCTTAATGGTGTTTGCGCCTCGTTCACGAATATTCTTGGCCGATCCCCCCCCCCCCCCCCCTTTTCCTTTTGGGCCCTAGCGAAGGGGGGATCGTGCTTACGGGGCAGGCAGGAAGGAGCCCTTGGCAGAAGGTAGTTGGTGTGATGAAACCGGTACCACGGGTTATGAGAACAGGACCACGACGAGATATGTTTTTTTTTGTTCACTACCTTCAGGTACTTTTGTGCGCAAATGTCTGCATACAGAGGATCAGGAGGGCGGGGAGTTTGCGTACTGCTGCTATTGTGTGGTCAGAGCTGTTTGGGCACTTACCACGCATGCTAAGTAGGTACCTAAGTCAGGAGACGGCAAGATAGTCAATTGAAGACAGACACTCGACTTGGTCAATACTTTTGAAGTCTAGTTTAAGAGAATCTACCTAGCTTTTGAAGCTCATCCTTGTCTAAGGGATGTTGATATAAATGGCTATATGGTTTAGTGGAATGGCATGATCTAATAACATGAGAGTTGAGGTCTCGAATGAGATGTTAGACTAGGTAGGTTGCCGTGAGGCTGAAAAGACATCATGATGAGAGGTCTTGAGGCTCTACAATGCCATGGACGACCAGTCTACACCCTATCAAATGTACCCTAGTGGTAGAACTTCTACGATACCTACCTAGGTACCTATACATCAACTCAGATGACTATTACAAGGCCTAGCAAAGACATTTCCTGTTGGATAAGTGCTGGATCTTGACCTATTCTGAGCAAGATTTGAAGGAATCCGCGTCATTTTGGACCTGAAATTGAAGTCTGATATATGTGTATTTTGTTTCCGTGAGTGGCATATGAACATGTATCTGCCAAGGAAGAGGTCGTATAGTAACAGTAACCGACTGTAAACCAAGAGGTCAGGGAGGTCTCTTAAGGGTAGGATAGTTTTATCTCGAATTCATGCTAGCATAAGGGTAGGGGAGGTTGACTTGCTTCCAATTCTGGGGGTCTTCTCTCTCCTTTTCGACTTAATCGAACGTTTCTTCTATCTCAGTCAAGGAGAAATATTCTTCACCATCACTGCTTTTGCGTCGTCTCTTCCCATGAGTTAGGAAGGCATAGAGGTATCTAACTTTTAATTGATAGATGTTAGACATTAGCCGCAGACTTGGGATCCTCTTGTAGCAGGAATAATTTGCCACGGGCACATATAGGTGCATAGTATCAAAAATAAAAATAGTGGTAGTTATTGGAGGAAAGCTTGTACGGTTCAGTTATTAACCTGGAACTAACCAACATAAAAAATGGTTGGAGTTAAGTACTGCTTCTTAACCTCTACATTATCCAAGGCTTGACAAGGCGCCTGAGACGATCAGACGATAGAGCTTTGATCGACGACCACCTCTGCATGAGAATGGAACATCTCGTAACGTAGGAGTATAAGCACATTCATGCGAAAACTGCCTCGGTACGTTTGGTATATTTCTTCCAATCTCGAGTGGTTTGTTTGACTACTAGTACAACTAGAAGCATCGTACCACCAAGAACCGTACTTAGATAATGTGTGGTTCTTCATCATTAATACTCACCTAGGTCACGAGTTCTCGTGACCGACGAAGTTGTCACAATAGGACCTCCCCCGAGACAGAGCAGCATCTACACTGTATATTCTAGCGATAGATCCGATTAGTCTGAGTAGCAGCTGGGATCAGTCTCGCCGGGCCTAATGAGAATTCCGACCCTAATCTGAGTCAAAGATGGGACGAGCACGTCATTTCGCGAGGACCAAGATATGAGAGAGCTGAGGCGAGACAATGACCCCGACTGGTTTTTATATGAAAGCGGTGAATATTTACCAGGGCAGTTGAGGCGCTCGCAGCTTCCGTCGATATAATAATAGCCGCCTAGAGTCACGAGGTCAACTCGACGAGCTGAAAAACACCGAAGCAAACCATGGGGCATCGTGTGGATTTGAATCTTAATAAGGCGGTCAGCCGGTTCCGGTGGTCACATGCGACGGCGGAACCCGGTTTCACGCCACAGGATGAGTGCCGTAGAGGCTGAGCGTTCGGGGTAGCCTAGGTCGTTAGCGGAAATACGAGCGGTGATGAAGAAAGTGAATTGAGAATAGCAAGCGGCAGTGGTGTGCCTTAGGAGACACCGAATTGGCTGTGTATCTCTGCACACTTCATATATAGGTACTCACGTGTTAAATAAAATTATGAGTGCAATCGAGGTAACAAGGCGCAAGCACATCGTTCACCCCGATTAAGATCGGATACTGTCTAATAACAGCAGGCGTTCCATGGCAACGGGTCCGAGAACGGAACAAAGCTTATTCCTGGAAATTAGTTGCCATCGGAACTCGGGCGCTTAGGCAGTTGTGAAGCCAGCCGCCAAGGCCGAGCGAGTATATTGTCGACAAGACTTCAGTTTGGTGCGGGCTTGTGAAGGCTAATTGTCGAGCTTGGACAAGGGTAGCTGCTGTTGAGCCTCGGCAGAGAAATGCCACGAATAGTAAACAGATCCAATAGTTCTAATTTAGGGTTGAAGTGGTCGGAAAGTAATTAGCAAACATGAACTTCCAAGTTCTCCTACCTGTCAGTAGGTAGTACGAAATCAGATGTTAAGGTCATCATTGATGCAACCCAAGGGCCAGGTTGGGCCGGTAGGTCCCAGAGTTTCGGTAGCGGAAGATTCCAAAGACGTAACGTACTCGACAGTTAGAATTGGAGAAACCCGGAAGCCGATCACCTCGTGGTCGATGCAAGTCAGATTTCCACTCTCCATTCCTAGCGGAGCGTCTAGGCGGCTCCGGAGAGCCTACTACAGGAGCATGTGGTCCCATTGAAACCCTCCCACTTATAATTCCTTATTAACTGGAGCCAGGGGAAGACGCGAGTTCGGGGCGCAAATGGAACTTGGGAGACCAACATATGCTGCGCCAAGGACTGAAAGAAGCTGGCGGTAAACTTGCAGGCTGATAATTGGCGAAAAGTTATACGCCGTTGGCCTCAGCATCTGTGTTACCCGAAAGCGTCCGCATTTGCGCCGAGCAAAAAGAAGCGATCTCAACGTAGTTCGTTCTTTATTCACTTGAGCTATCACGGGATGAGGCTGTTTTTGGAATATTCGGCCTGGGCTAGTATGGCTGGGAGCCTCTTAAGAAGAGCTAAGTTCTATTAAGGTTAAAGTCGTAGGGGAACGTGATACGTTGGACTTTTGCTGAGATTAAGGTAACTGGATAGCTCAGAGTTAGTTGAAATTATCGTTAAGCATTCGGCCCGACCAAGCTTCTTTAGAAGATTTTGGGCGGCGCAGGTGCGGGCAGCACGCGGGGCTCCAGCTTAAGTTCTTGTTCAAAATGGGGCCCCGCCAACTTACTACAGGAGTTCCCATATTACTAGCTTTGACCATACCAGATTTGTATTGGCGTGGTTCCTTAGACACGGCCGCAGCTACTGTACCTGACCGTCGGTACCAGATTATCAACAAAATCCTATCGGCGCTTTCACCTGCTTTGGCTTTTGTATCGTGCCATACATGTACTCAATTCTAGAATTGTTCTTTGTCTCTTCGCGCTGATCAGACCGGCCGAGAGAATCCAGTCTCAACACTTGAAGATTCGATCTCTTAAGATTTTCAATAAGGACGATAGACGAGGTTCTCGGCCGTTTGATCAACATTTCAATGTTAGTGCTAGATCGAGTGGACGAAGCAAATCGCCTCTTACCTGTTCACCCATCCGGATTGTGAACAAGTCATGATGTCAGTGACATACTGCTAATCTACAGCATCTGAAGACTCGTCTAGCGGCGAGCGCTTCCATTCGAGAAGACATGCTACTGTTGGCTTGGCTCCGATGTGTCTTATTTAATATAAGGTCATATCTAGACAGCGCCGGCCGAGGCCACAGTCAACGACCTATACATTAATGTCGCACTGGGGCTAGTTATCCGGTAATGACAAGCCTGCAGCGACTCCGTGTCGCTCTGCCCAAAAGGCGAGACAATGAACAACGCCATAGGTATCGTCACGCCGCACACTACACCTGTAGCTGATGCCTGTCGCCACGCCACGTCGCTGGGACCTTCTAGTGAAGGGCAACCTGCGTAATCTCACAGTTACGGGGAAGCTCTTGACTGAAGAAAGACAAACGTCCTTGTGGGGAAGCAATCATACCTAATACTGTTTTCCTTCCGTCTAAGCAAGTTGGGCTGGTATGAGAGGCGGGATCCCGGTCTCGGCTGCAAACCCGTACTGGCTTAGTCCGTATTCCGTTAGGGAGCATGTAACGTCGCGTCTGGTTTACCACCCAAACGAGGCTTCTTTGATGGCCTATTCTAAGCGCTTGAAGTATCGAGTTGTTTAAGAATTCAGTTCACGAAGTCAGCAAGGTACCAACCCCTGGCTAGCTGACAACAGAAGCAATTTTATTCTCTGGGTTACCACGCGAGCAGGAATTTCATAGATCATGACCCTCAAGAGGAACGACAGAGGCAGGTGGTTAATCCTTCTGCACTCCAATCTGTTTCATCCGTCCCACATGATTCGTGCTCAGCCGCCGGTGCATCTACTATTTCAACGCGTTTGAGCATCCAACCGAGCCAACCAGTCCAAGATGTACGAAAGTACCAATTCAACAATTGGTCGGCCGATCCCTGCTCTTGCACATTTTCCCTAATTACACTAATATCACAGAGATTGATGACTTTGCGACTTGCATGTGGATTTTCAACACGGCACCGATACCCTACAAACATTCTATCACAAGTTACAATGCGGATACCCACACTAGCTGTCGGGATCAATAATTTTGTCTACCGGTATACATCTATATGGGATCTATCTCAACAATTTAAGATCTACATTGTAGATCATAAAGTGATGGTAATCAATCTATCGAGTGACAGATGAGTTTCGAATAGGTACATGAGAATAAGGGATTACTATGTACCAGACAATATATTCCAGCAGCCCGGAGTCACACCTCCCTCTACTTCGTATTGAACACCATACAATCAGCCTGGAAAATCTGCTAATATCGAATCACCAGCCTATGGGGTTTTTGGAGTAGGATCCTAGCAATAATTCATTGGTTGTTTGCTCGTAATTATCGAGGAGTGACCTGGGTTACCTCAATGCCCGCTAGCTGGCACAATTTTGCACTAACACGCCTTCCTCATTGCCTTATGCTCTCCGTCTCCATCCTCTCCAGCTTCCCCAAATCTCCAGTTTGGGGATTCTGCTGGGCAAGGGGTCTTTGTTCCTGTGTGGGTCAGATCCAGCTGCATGTTCGGCGAATCCAAGCAGGAGTCGACTTTCCTCCAAGCTCGAGACGGCCCTTTTACACCCCTGTCTATGAGCCCGACACCCTGGCCGCATTCGTGCAGCAACCCAATCACCGCCGGCCCATCAACCGCAACTTGATTCCAGGTGCGGACCCCTTTCAGTCTAGACTCGCCAGGAGACCCCGAATCTGCTGGCTAATGATCCACCCCCAAATAAGCCTAGCACTAGCAACAAAGAAACAAAGAACAGCATGCAGCATGTGGCATGTAACAGTTTACTACGCCAAACACCACTATGATTCCATCCACGCCTCGACGAGCAAACTGAGCTCTACCTACCCGCCTAAGAGTACCACGTTTCCCCCGGACTAGGATCATGGATCCACCGTCAAACCTGGTTGTATCTGCAGGGGGGTGTATTCATCTCGTAGCATGCAGTCTATGGGTTGCTTCCCGTTAATACCCTACGAGCTGGTACAGCTATATAATATCTGGCAAATGCCCCCCAATCCTACCGTTCCTATGCCTCCTTTCCCTTGCTACCCCGTGTCAGACGCGCCGTACTCCGTCATTACTTCAACCGGTGACACAAGCCTTGGATCGTGACAGCTTCACCTTTCTAGTATAGACAGGGAGAAAGAAAAATAACCAAAATGGCTGGGGGTGTTGTCGTCACAGGCACCGCCGACGTGGGCCGCGTCGAGGCGCCCGTCACCGTCAAGGCCTACCTGATATGCGCCTTCGCCGCCTTCGGTGGTATCTTCTTCGGTTATGATACCGGTAAGTTCGAAATCCCGCGTGAGTAGCATGCTTTTTCAGGTTCTAATCAGATATGTACAGGTTGGATGGGTGGCGTGCTGGCCATGCCGTACTTCATTTCCCTATATACCGGAATCCCCTACGATTACAACACTGCTTCTCCTATCGGGGCTACCAAAGAGCAATTCGTTCTGCCCTCTTCGATGCAGTCTCTGTTCACCTCAATCTTGTCTTGCGGTACCTTCTTCGGCGCCCTCTTAGGAGGTGATATTGCAGACTTTGTTGGCCGTCGCCCTACTATCATCTCGGGGTGCTTCGTCTTCGCTGCTGGTTGTATTATGCAAATTTCCAGCACCAACCAGGAAGTTCTGTTCGTCTTCGGCCGTCTGATTGCCGGTTGTGGCGTCGGTTTCATCTCCGCTGTCGTCATTTTGTATATGTCCGAAATTGCACCTAAGAAGGTTCGTGGTGCTATGGTTTCTGGTTACCAGTTCTGCATCACCATTGGTATCCTTTTAGCCAACTGCGTTGTTTATGCCACGCAAAACCGCGCCGACTCGGGCTCCTACAGAATCCCTATTGGTGTTCAATTCCTGTGGGCCATTATTCTTGGCGTTGGACTCTTCCTCCTCCCCGAGTCTCCTCGTTATTACGTCAAGAAGGGCAGGATTGAAGATGCTGCTAAGGCGCTCGCTTATGTCCGCGGCCAGCCTCTGGAATCCGACTACGTCAAGGACGAATTGGCCGAAATCGTGGCTAATAACGAGTACGAGCTGCAGCACATTCCCCAGACCTCCTATGTTGGTTCTTGGACTGCTTGCTTCAAGGGCTCTCTGTCCCACGGTAACAGCAGTATTCGACGAACCATTCTCGGTGCTGGTCTTCAGTGTATGCAGCAGTGCACTGGTATCAACTTTGTGTTCTACTTTGGTCCTCCCTTCTTCAAGCAGCTCGGAACCATTTCTAACCCCTTCCTCATCTCCCTGATTACGACCCTTGTCAACGTTTTGTCGACGCCCATCTCTTTTTATACCATTGAGAAATTCGGTCGCCGTGCTTTGCTGCTGACTGGTGCCACTGGTATGATCGTTTCGCAGTTCATTGTCGGTGCCGTTGGTGTCACTCAGGGACGAGAGGAAGTCCACAACAACGCTGCCGTCCAGGCTATGATTGCATTCATCTGCATCAACATTGCCTTCTTCGCTACTACTTGGGGTCCTACCGCCTGGGTCGTCGTCGGTGAAGTTTTCCCGCTGCCCATCCGATCTCGCGGTGTTGGTATCTCCACCGCCTCCAACTGGTTCTGGAACACCATCATCGCCGTCATCACCCCATACCTCGTCGGCGCCGACGAGGCCGACCTGGGTCCCAAGGTGTTCTTCCTGTGGGGTTCGCTCTGCTGCCTGTCTCTCACTTTCGCCTACTTCCTCGTCCCCGAACTCAAGGGTCTGTCTCTCGAGCAGGCCGACATGTGTATGCAGGAAGTCAGCCCTCGCCACTCCGCCGGATGGAAGCCCAGCCACACTTTCGCCGCCGAGATGCACCACGTCGAGGACAACAAGGGTCTTGTCAACGATACAGTCGAGGAGAAGGTTTAAATGGTCTCCTTTTTATACATGCGCTGTTATTGTGGTCAGGCGGCAGTGGACCGGACGCTTTGCTAGAGGGGAAGTGCGGATATATCGGTCATAGACCATATATTAAACTATAAAACAGAAAAGCTCGAGTCGGGCGACGTTGAAGTCGCCGCTTGTCTATGCATATGTACTTATTTAATCACAATATGATACCTCAAATGTCCTTAGTTACGATTTTAATACATCACTTCTGTATGTGAATGATTGCTAATTTCTATGAGATGACATGCAGCTATGTAGTAGTGGTTAAGATTTGCTACTTAAGACGAATGTATGCGTTATTACTTAGGTACCTAAAACATCCGAATTCTCTTTCTATAGCCCCTGTTCTTTTATTGTGATGAGTTAACCAAACACACGCTCTTACAGCCCTATATAATAAGAAGAGTTTCAAGGGGATAGGTAATTGCTGATGAGTTACCCATGGTTTCTATCACGACTTAACTAATTCCATTAGGAGATATGTGTAATTCGAAGGCATCATCGGTACTTTAAAGAGCCAAGACTCCGAACACAATCTAGAAAGATGAAGATATTTCCCTTAATCAGAAGCTTGCCTTCGGATAATGTATCTAAGGTACCTATCTAGCTTAGTATATATATTAAAAGGGGGGCGTTACCGAGATAGATACCGTGCACGTTGGAAGCAAACAAGAGAAACAAGAGCTGGGCATGCAAGGGAGGTGATCACTAGAATGGTTTACTATACGCTATTGGCTCAAGACTATTAATTACTATGTATTATCACCCTCTCGGTGGCCTGTGGAATGGTAACGAGTGGAGTGGTTCTTCTACTATGTATTTTTTTAATATGGTGGTGCTGCCGCTGGGGTGATACAAGTCTCCCTGGAGGCCCTTCTAGAACGTAGGACTAAGAAGAACTTATGGGAGGATTAAATTGTCGGAAATTTTTGCTTGATACGAGTAGCTAAGAGGCTTGTTGTGGTGATTCCGGGCCGCGAACCATGGGGGGTTTAGTAGAAGATGGCTTGTAGGTGTTGATACATAAATTGGAACTTGGCTTAGTTCTCAAGTGAAGAGGACCATGATAATTCTGATGAAAGGGGCAGGCACACTAGGTACATATTCGATACTCTCCAAAGGCGTCTCCTAGGCCTTCCTAAGGCACTGCCGTAGAGGCGTACAGAGCCCTATCTGTTTTATGTCACACCTAGGATCGTCGCGCCACAGAAACTCAGTGTAAACGGGTTACGCGTTCATCACAACACCCTTTCGGAGCCGCTTAAGGCAAGGCTAGAGTTCTATGAGGCAGCGAACGGGGTTTCTCATGCCAGCCCCTGAGCGATCTAGTATAGTGGAGTTGCATGCAAACTAAGAGAACCGGCGCATAGGCCTCAAGCACCTATAATCTACATGGAATATTCATGGCCACGCCACATCCTCGCCCCTGAACGAACCTACATCATCGGCAACTGTCGCGACGCATCATTCAAACGTGTCATATATATATCAGGAGCGAAATGGGACGGCTAGTATAATGCTAGGGAGAACTCGTTTTTCACATGAGAGGAACGACATGTCTTCACATGCTTCGGTAGTATAAGGTGCCAATCTAATCAACACCGGTTCCTGATGTACAATAAGATTACAACATAAGCCCCTAATTTATTAAAGAACTCGGTAGTTGTAAAAAAGCTTACTATGGTAAATGTCTGCTTACCCCTGAATCGCGACACCACCAACAAGTAGTCGTGATAATTAGGTACCTAACCTATTCATTAACGTAGGGTAGGTAACCTTAGCTTAGCACCATATTAGAATTCAAGAATAAATTTAAATGCTCCAAGCCTTATATATGGTTCAGTAAAACCGCCACATCCGTTTCGCAAATGCTGTACCACAACCTCCCCCCTTCCTCAGGGGGCTTGTCTACATATATCCTTAAGAGCACTCAACCCGCAGCTCTTGCGTTCGGTCGAAATAAAACCAGGATGTACCATACCTAATTATGCGTCCCACGTACCAAGATCACATTCACTTTCGTTGGGTACCTACCTATACCTACCTCATATACATCTAAAGATAACGCCAAGTTGTACGACATCAGTCGACGTTACACGACATACCAGCGGAACCTTCCGTAGCCCTCCCTTACTTCCCCGTTATGCACGACATCTCCTTCCTTACCCTAGGACCCGATATTTCGGTAAGCTAGCGGGTAAGTGAGATCGAAGGAACCAAGTGCGATTCTCCCAGGGAAACTTCTCGCGAGTGAGATTTTGGAAGGTCTGGCTAGTGGCTCCTTTGGGTAATCGGAACCCCCCCACGTTTTACTGGTGGGGCTTGCGTTCCATAGGGCTGAACTAACTTGTGTAGATTTATTGCTGCCGTACGTAATGCTTGCGTGTACCTATATTCGGGCATATATTAATGTATAAGCGCAGGTGCTAGGTTATAGTACGTAGCAAAGGGACGTAGTCAAAGCTATCTTTACTCTTGGGAAGCCATAATGTTTCATACGCATTGCTAAAGGAGGAATCGTTCGGAAAAGAGTATTAATGGCGCTGGGGCTCACAAGCCACCGTAGTCTATTGCTCGTTTTACTAGCCGCTCAGCGCAATTCTTAATATTACCCAATGTATTATGTCTTGCGATAAATCGTAATGGGAAGCGGTATGCTTGAGTCATCCCTTCCAGTTACCCCAAATCAGAATAAATGATGACAACCATTAGGTCTGTTCTTGGAGTTTAGTTGAACGTAAAGTAGCCGTTTCTCATGGGGTATCGCAAATAACGCGCCGTGGGTTACATTGCGCAGTGGGAGTGACTCATGTCATCGTAAAGGTCACCAATAACTTATGGTCGAGCTGAGCATGCCACCACGCTGATTGATAGGTAATTCGAAGTTTTGACAATGAGTCGTGGGAAGCGTAGCTAAGCGGTAGTATCTATACGCATTCTGAGATTGCCAGATGGCTAATTGAAAAGATCAAAGGATGGAGTTAAAGCTTACAAGATAGAAGAGGCTGAAGGGTCTCGACTAGCGCTCCCGATAGAGTGGGAGCTAATGGACCCCCACATGGCTAAGACAAATGGTGTGGGGTAGGTAGCTCCCTGTGACATCCGTCTCGGTTGCCTGCTGGAGCCTGCCTTAGCTAGGTATTGCTTCCCACATTGGTGTTTGCTTTCCATGAATACCATTCATAGCAAAACTCATCATCCACCCGGACAAAAATTCCAAATATTTGAGTACCGACTTCTTACGCGTCCCAAGTAAACCAACAATATGGAGCGGAAGAAGTGGGTTATGCTAGGTATTGAATCGTTCGGTAAATTCATTATTAGGATGAGGTAACGTCTCTAATGTCTGGTGATAGAAAACAATCCTGAGGTGATGAACCAGTTGGCAGAGAAGTTAGGACTGTCCTCCCACTTATCTTTCTACGACGTTTGGTCACTTGACGAACCTGAACTGCTGGCCCACATCCCTCGTCCAGCCTTGGCTCTCCTAGTCATCTTACCTTTTACTCGCGCGTGGGACAAGGACCGCCAAGCCGAGGACGCTGGAAAGGGTGATTACGAAGGCCAGGGACCTGACGAGCCTGTAATATGGTTCAAGCAGACCATTGGACACGCCTGCGGTTCCATCGGTTTTCTACACTGCGCCATCAATGGCCCTGCTGCCGAGTACATCAAGCCTGATTCTAATCTGGACAAGATCCGTCGCGATGCCATCCCCCTCAAGATGAAGGAACGGGCCGATTTGCTCTACAACAGCGTCCCTTTTGAGGAAGCCCACAAGTCATGTGTCCAGCTAGGAGACACGGTTCCGAGTAGTGAAGAACACTTAGGACAGCACTTCGTGGCATTCGTCAAAGCCAACGGGAGACTTTGGGAACTGGAAGGGTCAAGGAAGGGCCCGTTAGATCGAGGCGTGCTAGGAGATCACGAGGATGTCCTGAGCCCGAAAGCGCTCGATATGGGACTTCGAAGAGTTATGCGGCTTGAGCAGGAGGCAGGAGGCAAAGACCTGCGGTTTAGCTGCATTGCTCTGTCTCGTAAGACATAAGGTCATTAGTAAGACTGCCAACAGCCTTACAGAATGAGGTCTAGGACAGCTGACGGAGTTTCTGGTGCATAATAGGTACGAGCAGCTCTCCGCCTTGCGTTTGAAGTAGAGTTCTTTCCCTTCACGTCATGAGTCCTACTCACGTGATGGACTTTGAAGCGAGACCTTGGCTGCCAACGATAACAAACCTGTATTCTAGCTTCGCAGGGAATATAAGGATCGCCGGTCACGTTAAACCTTTTGAGTGGTATGAAATGGTCATGAGCGTCCTCGCTTCATGCAAATACGAAAAGGGCACTTACGCGTTAGCACGGTTAGGTATTCTGTAACCTATGGAGAGAGTCGTTCCTCGTCGATACTATGACTGCCCTAGAGATTCAGCCCAATCTGATTCGACTCGACTAAAGCAATACCAACCGCTTTGCCACGTACCGGTAGCCTGGCTGCCGGTGGCATTAACTCGGGGTCCTGTGAATTTCAAAGCCATCGTCTGGACCTGCCAAATAGGTAGCGTTCAGGTATTTGGTCAATTTACGATATAGAAATATGGGGATGTACTCATGAAGCCTTCGTATCTTGATATAACTCTGTCATAATGCTCCACAGAAGATTAATGTAGGTTCTGGTACAGCCAATCGAGGAGGATCGGGTTGGTTCCCCATAGTTTCCGTAATTAGAGATATGATGCATCGCATCATATCTCACCAGCGGATTCCGTTTTGTGCGAGCTCCCCGGTGCTCCTCGACGCTAGGTAGGTCCATTTGATCGCTCTAAGCAAGTATTAGTGTCATGCTTCTGGGAAACTGCGTTGAGCTTAGTTGGAGATATGCAGATCCATGGAATTATGATGGATAGAATGGCAATGAGTGAACGAGGTGGAGATAATACAAGTAGGTTCGTGAGCCTAGAGCACATAGTCCTAGGGGATTGACCAAGTCCTACCAGGAATAGATTGATAGTCATTTCTTGATTGGGCTTCATCCTTGGCGTGTTTCATTCATGATAAAGTCGTATTGCATTCGTGAGCTCGGCCTAAGCGAGACTAGGTAGGGTTTTCGGACTTATAGTGATAGGTCAGAAAACAGGTATGAAAAAGACATGAGACCAATAGGACTATAAAAAAGTCGATCGCAGCGATCGTCGGCAAAACGAAGGAGGGGGCCACACCGCTCATATAAGTGGTTGGTTCATGAATTTCAAGTTAGAAAGTAATACACGTGTGATAAGCGGTCTGGCTGTTTACCTAGTCAAGTATGTACCTACCTATAGACATGTAGTCGGAATGTCGTCGCCCGGGCTCGGCTGCGGCTCAAGCGAGGGTGTGCTGAAAATGGTGAAGATCATCGATAGATCAACTGTTACTTGAGGACTGCATTCTCCAATAGAGTATCCAGGAGAGCCTCAGCTGAAGCCTTGGTTGCATAGGCCTGTAGACCTGGGCCGGCAAGATGCGAATCAATATTGATTGTCAGGACTCAGGGGGGGCGGTCTAGGCCCATCTTAACGGCGCCCGTCAGATCTACGTAATTTCCGTGTCATAATCTGTAACATTCTGCGTCTTGTGGCTTGAGCTAGTAAAGGTTAAAATAGAATAAGTTGCATGAAATGGGGGGAAACTCCAAGGGGTATAGAACAGAATATACTTTTGAGGAATAGCGAATTCGCTCACTATGGACATGTATTTACTCGGTGAGGCGCTCACCGAGACCCCTCGCGCTTTCCCCTCCCCCACATGCACTTTCTTGTTATTACCAGGTACGCGTGCTCGGAGTCGTTAGCGCACACGATGGTCCCCCACCTTCCCGCTAATCGGTACTCTAGCTGCTTCTAGCTGCTCACCAGGGCTAGCTCCTCAAGCTGGCTCGGGTTTAGACGCCCGAAGGTGGATATGATGTTGTCGGTACAGTATCTCAACCAATTGGATAAGCCTCGAAATTATGGAGTAATCGGCCTTTTCCTTTTTCTGTTTCGCCAGATCCTTCTCGTCTGCTTTCGCAATGACTTTCTTTACTTTTTCCATTTTAATCTATTTTCCCTTTTGATTGACCTCTCTTCCGATTTTGGTATCCACTTCACAGCGGTGCTGCATACAGACACGCGTATTCTTGTTTTCTCCTGTGACCTCCTGACATACGAAGCCCCAATCACACTTCCCATCACAGACCTTCGTACAGCGAATAAGCTATCTGGGCCGCTGACCGATCTCGAGTAGGTGGTTTGACAGGCATGGATCAGTTTTCTCCCGTTTATGCCGTTGTGCCGGCCCCAATCTGATATCTTATAAATCACCGGTAAGGAGCGGCATGACGTCGAGCTCAGCTCTTTTTCGGCAGCCAAGCCCTATCGGCCATCGTCGAGACTTAACCCTTTTTGACGTCTCCTCCACGATGGTCCCTAGCCGGGCATGCTAAGTCCAGTTCAACTCCTGTGGGCCTGCCGACAAAACTCTCGCATCCGGCACAATCGCAAGACGCTTTCGGTTCCTGGGCCCGAGTTCGTACGAGACCATGAACTTCACGGATCTGGCGCAGAACTGCTACTGGAGAACCTAGCAGGTTGCGAGCGCAAACTGCGGTCCCTATGTTTATTCACATGCTAGAATGCACACGCGGTAGGTTAGTGAACCAGGTAGAAAAGGTACCTAGGTATGGTAGGTACAAACTCGCAATGGCTGAGCGGGTTGAGGCATTGATATCCCCTACCTAGCTTGTAGCCGCCTTCAGCCCCTGATGTTCTGTCCACTTTACATTAGGGATCCTCTAGGATTCCCTTCGCAAGTACAGCCACGCTCAATTATTTCCCGTCTGCAGCCGGCATCGTGGCTTCAACCACCATAAAAAATTCAGAGCGCTCGAGAGGATCGAAGAGATCATGCGTATTGCGATCTCGAAAAACGAGCTTTAACTGCGCTGGCTTTACTGTAAATTGATACTTGGCTCGACAAGAGAACGCTCTCTCAACGGTGAGCGCCCGTTAGAGACAGAGCCCTGTATTTCCTTTCTTTGGTGAGGCGGCCAGCGGAGTCGGGCATTTCCTCCGTGAGAACCACCCTCCACAGTCATCAAAACATTCTGTTTTTGCTTGCTTTAGTCCGAAAATCTCCAAAAAGTACAAAATCTCAATCAGCTTTCTGCCCTCGTGCCATCCTGAAGAACCCCTATTGCATGACACCCGTTGGTAGAGCAATATTTGTGATCCAGGCCGGCCTCTAGCCACCATCCTAGTCTATCTGGGGTCCCTAGATATCCGAGCTTATACTACCACCGTTCAACGCGTTGCGGTCCGGCCCGGCGACCGCCCCTTCAGTTCCCAGACGGAAAGTATACCGCGCCTGATCTGCATCGACTCACACCTTCAGATTCGCGTCTCTTTTTTAGGGATGGTCGTGTCTGGGCACTGCCGTAGCACTAAACTAACCGTTGTCTGTCATGTCCCTGGTCGATAGAAGGCTCTCTCGATCGACCTCGATCCTCACCCTCCATATTCTTCTGCTCAAATTTTCTTCTTAGAGATGAATCCCGAGGGTAACTCGAATAACTCAAGTTCCGCCGGTCCCGCCACGCCCACCGCAAACCACAGCAGAAAGGAGCGGGGTGCTATAGCAGCCCAGGTATCCCATCCTCTCTGTCTTCTGTACCTAAGTCAGTTTTTAACAACCCAACTAGGCCTGTGAATCTTGCAGACAGCGGAAACAAAGATGTAGCGAAGAAAGGCCAAGATGCGCTACTTGTCAGGTCAGTAATCGAAGTCTTTTTATAACTACTCGATTCTGTCCGAAGCTGTCTCCAGTAAACGGCGTTGAGGTTGTCTTGGGCAGCGCCTGCTCCCTGACTCTGCTCCTAGTGACCACTGTCGAACCGCGAGGTAGAGTTGACGACTAACTTGGGACTGTGGAATAGCGGATGAACGTAAGGACGGATCCTCTCGTCTCTCCGTTTCTTTTGACTAACCCTATTAGCTGGAATGCAAATATCGAGAGCCTCAACCGACCAAGTACGTACATTCGACTGCAACTTGTACCATCATCGGGTGCATTCAACAGAAATCTTAAGCCGAATGTTGTTGCACGGTTACCAGCCGGATACACTAACTGTTTGCAGGAAAGATAAAACCCTTGTGGAGATATTAGAGCGACTGAAGAGCCTTGAAGGAGGTTTGAAAAATCTTGATGGAAAAGTCGATAGCCTCAATGCTCGAGGCACCCTTCCCCTATCTATTTATGGCCCTATTCAACCCAATCCTCCCCCTACGACGATAGATGCAAGCCGGCCAAGTGCATGGCCCACCACAAACGTTCATATTCAACCCCAAGCACTCTCCTCGGCTTCGCCGCGAGACGTCCAATATGTCTCGGCTACTCATAAAATGCTCTCTTGGCCTTTCGTACAGCAGGTCCTTAAGAGCAAAGTCCCGAATCTCGACCTGGCAAGTCTAGAAAAGGATGGGGTGGCCATGTTATTAAGCTTACAAGGCCGAGTTACGTCTCTACCAACGAATGTTTACGAAACTCACCACATTAGCACCGAGGGAACGTCTCTGTCCGTGCAAGTCTCTTCCGCGGGTCAAGGTGGCATAACAGGTATGAATTGGGAATCGATGCAGCGTCTTACCAAATCGTTTTTCGACACAATCAACCTAATATACCCGATCATGGACCGACAAGTCTTCCAATCCGAAGTCTTGCCCGCTGTTGCGAGTAACGGCTTTGACGAGAGCAGCTCCTCGACATTAGCATGCTTGGTGTTCGCGCTAGGCGAAGTCGCCATGTGCGCCGTTCAAGGTGCTCCCATTAGGGTAGGTTTCGGCAGCTATTATTTCACTCACCCGTATCACAGTCCCTTCGGCGAATTATATAGCACCCAACATGTCCTAAAAAGCACGAGATTTTCCCCCTATGGAATTGAAAGAGCTGCTGATCTGATATCTCTAGACACACAAAGGCCGCCCGAGTGGCATCAGAGGAGGCACTGCGGAAAGGCCGCCGGGACTGCTCTTCTTCAACGAGGCTAGGAAGCGAATGGGTTTTAATCTGACTGAATGCAGTCTGGAGAACGTTCAAATGTTTGCATTAGCAGCGTGAGTATCTCCCTTGTTAGAATCCGTATCACCACTCACAGCTTTTGATATTTAGTATTTATTACGGAACGTGTTGTCATCATTTGGTAACCACAAGCCATTCAGGGTTTTTCTAAGCCTCACATACTAATTCTCGCAGGAATTTTGGCGCATGACGACGTCTGCGTCATTAGCGTGTCAAGCTCTGTTGACAAGGTGTGTGTACCACAGAAAGATGAAGAGTACGGTGATGTTAACGCGGTTTCCAGTAACCTGGAAGTACTGACGACTCACCGAGGTGACTTAGTACGAAGAGCCTTCTGGCATTGTTCTATAATGGAGACGTACGTCGTTAACCTGAGCTCTATCGCGTTGTTATTGGAACTGACTGGTTGCAGATGCCTGAACATGGAGTTGAATATCCCTCGAACTGGGCTAGACAAATTAGAGTCTCTAGTGGGATTACCCGATTTCAGCGACTCGTTCTGCGAAGAAGATTACATTGGGAACCAAGCCTCTCACTTCCAAGAGCATTTCGCCTCGCAGATAGTGCTACGGCGACTCTCTGTAGAGTTTCATACTACGCTGACTAACGGTAGGTTGTATTTCTAAACCAGTTGAACCTTTTCGGATTATGGACGGGATTGGTGCTTCGCAACAGGAAAAGCGAAGGATGTACGGGGCAAAGAAGCTTTCGTTTGCATGTCTTGTTAAAATTTCGTACAAGAAGCGGCTGACGAGACTCACGAAGCTTTCGGTCCTACGAACCTCCCAGTCGAAACGCCAATCTCTCCAGCTGCCGTGACAATGAAGCAGATGGCAGCGCAACTAGACCAGTGGAGAGGACTGCTGCCCGTCTACTTGCGCTGGGAGGAAGAAAACCCCGGGGGGTTCTCGAATCCGGCCGAAGAGTTGTACGACGACCAGTCGATGTACCCACCCCCAGTTCCCGATCTCCATACACACTTCATGTTTTCAGCAGACTTGGACAATCCTCCGGTGACCTATCCCTACGCCGTAGACATCCAGGCAGCCGCCCTCAGGACCCGCTACTACTACGTTAAATACCTCATATACCGGCCCTTCGTTTTCAAAGCCCTCCACAACCCGGAGCAAGTGACGCGCGACGACGCGGAGGGGGTAGCTGAATGCCTCAAGGCTATGCTGAAATGGCCCATTACCATGTCCCCGACATGTTTCCACAAGAGACTAATCCCATGTTTATTCTTCTGGTCGCAGAACCTCCTCGGGATCCTTCTCATCCTGCACTTGACGCAGCAGGTGCCGATCCTGGTGCGCATACGAGCTTCATTGATGGGGACTAAATTCGACCAGGAAGCCAACGAGACCGTCATGCTGTGTATTGACTGGATACGGGACTTGAAGGACACGGATGCGACGGCTCTGTGGTGCTGGGAGATTCTGAAGGGCATCTATTCGCTGGGAGACGACACGTGACTCGACAAATTTACCCCTAAACCCCTTTCTTTTGTCATCGGGTCTCTCTCCTTGAAAGGTATCATGAGGCATATAGCGGCAGCAATTTGAAACGAGCGGAGAACTTCACATGGGGGCGGCGGCTTACTCCTATTACCACCGTTACCACCATTACCACCACCATCATCACAACTTCAACCATAACTATAACTACAACCACAATTATAAATACTATCTAAGGAATCCATACCATCATATATTCAGCAAGGACTACCGGCGCTGGGGGGTTTTTTTGCGGATCTATATGAGAAATCCAACTAACAGAGTACGTATGGGAGGCAAGATATCTATCTGCATAGCTGGGCGAGGGCGAGGGCGGAGGCGAAGGAGGATCAAAGGCTGTCTGGGTTTTTTTTCTTTTTCGAAAGCATTTACAGTAGACTAATTCCCTGGTCTCCGGCTATGTTAATTGAGTGTACCGATGTCGGGATCTTTATACCTTAGATATCTGTGTAGGTGTAAGGTGTGTTTGCCTGTTGTGAAAAGGGGATGCTGGTTCGATTAGGACTCGGAACTCAGGGTTCGTAGTTGTTGTGGGAGCAGAGATATGTGTAGATGGGAATAGTCGTGACGTGTCCCGGACTGTCTCAGCAGTTAGAGGACCTCTTATGCCGACTCTCGCAGTTACTTGTCTGTTGAGTGATGTAAGTGTAGTCGTCTTCGCTGCCATCCAAAGATCGTTAATTTAACGTGAGATGATAGACGGGAGATATTTCTTGATTGGCTCTGCCGGTACGAAAACCTCCAGGAATAACTCTCTTATACCGGTCATCAACTGCGTGACATGGCAATCTACGCAGGCCTGTGGCGTAGGGTCGTCTAAGCAGGATAACAGCCAAGTCGCGATCGGTGAGCGGCGTTCTCTGCCTCCATACAAACGCATCCAGTTTATTTTATTTAAGGAGTAAAGTCAGGCATCTCCTGAAGCGTAATGCGACAAGTTAATACTGCCATTATCAATAACATCCAGCATCTTCACCGACGGTGCTACGCGGGCAGCGACTCGAACTGCTAGTTGCCCTGGTCCTTACCAAGTTTTCACAGGTGCAATGTTAGACCTTCTCGTTTCAACATGCGGTAGGCAAGGAGGTCGAGGGCTATCTGGTCGGTGCACGCCGTCGGTGAGGCCGAATACCATACCGCCCCTCTAGTGGTAGTTGACCCTGGAACCCCGCCGACTGATGCGATGATCTGGTAGCCGCTTTCAGCCCCTATTATAGGCAAGCATGGACCTCGCCCACCACAGTGGGAGGATCTAAATTTACCTCCAGCTAGAGTCAACCTTGCTGGGCTGAAGCCCACGTGGAGAACTGTTTGTCTCATGTTCAAGCTTCGCAAGGCAAGGTAAATAGCGGTCTAGCGGCATTCTCTCGGCCGCCCGCCGAGGTGTAGAGTAGCCCCTTGCCTTAGCACCCCAAGATCTCCGAGGCATTGGAGTTCGTCTGGGGAAGAAATGAAGGGATACGTAAGGTGAACCGTGCCTCTGCCGACCCATGGTGAATGGTAGCGTTGAACCAGCCACGACAGAATAACCCAGGCGTAGCTACTTACTAGATGATGTTAATAGTAAGGTCAATTCACTCGATACAGATGGGGAAATTTTGAGTGGGGACTGTATATATTTCTGTTGTTCACAACCAGACTGTGAGGTGCTCCGTGAGCCTCCTTTTAAACTTAGGCTGACGGATATTGCGTCAGTTGATGGTGTTTGAGCAGCCTTGGTACAACATCCAATCGGATATCCTTAAGCGTCCGACCAGCTAGCGAAGCCTATTTCATGACTTGCCAAGCTTTCATGCTCGGAGGCGCGTTCCAAGAACCGTTGTCTTGGCTATGGCCTGTCAAGATCGCCTAGGACTTTGGACCAGGAGCACCGGGGGGAAGACGTTGCACTGCATTGAGGCTGCTGCCGGACTTTTATTGGGATATTTTATTGAAGGGCACCGCACGCGCCTTTTTGTGTACCCTGCGGCGGTATTGTGGATGCTATATCGTAGCGTAATAATGAAATGAATCTGACGTCGGGGATTGAACGGAAAAGAACAAGAGGTATCACCGCTAGAAGATTGACAGTCTGACAGTGTGCGGTCCTGGCCTGGAGTGCTGTAATTCATAATGAGGCAAAATACAACGACATGAAGAGAGATCAGACGAGCGCTTTGACTTGGCCGAAACCCGAATTTGCGCTTTGACATTTGATATTTTGACCCTCGGCCATTTCGGGGTTCAATAATGAGATCGATAAGTGTCCAAGCGCGCCTCGGAAGAAATTCTCAGGAAGTCAGATGTACCCTTCATAGCAAATCTCGGTTGGTGCATATTGCAAAGCACGACGGTACAATTTGTATTCTCTACAGTGGTAGTGCAAACTGTAAAGATATTAGAGTGTCTCTTCTAGCCCCGCATGGCTTGTTTCAACCTAACGAAGCTCTACTTTTTCTTCCATCAGAGAAGGAAAGAAAACATACGTTTACTTCTAATGGTACGATTTAGAAGGGGTGTCCTGCGTGATGTCTTGGCAAATTGCTTCGAGAAGGATTCCCCCACAACTAAAAGTTATGAACGGCGACGTCCTCATCAATTCCTAATTCCCTTGATTCGGCCGGTTATTACGCGGGTACTTGCATAAGGTACCTAGGTACATGTTCGACCTCCGACGCCGACTGGACGGACACAACACCCACAATGGTGCAGTAGGTAGTTCGCCCTTATGCAAGCACATTCGGTGTGTGACAGTTTTATGCGGACGTTTCTCGACTTCAAAGAGCTCAGTACCTAAGACATGAGTATTAGTAAACACCTGGGCACCGAGACTACTCGCGGGCCGATCCAACATAAAGAATATACAACCCGGTTTTCGCATTCGAGCGTATCGCTAATCTTTCATCAGGACGCTGTGTGTGAGAGTTGATGTGTCTCCGGATCTACCCACCTACATCGTACCAGGTTTATTTGCACCATCAATGTTACTTTTTCGCTCCATGTTGCTGCAGTTGGATCTATTCGGCCGCAAAATTTCCCAGATAGAATATCTTCAATGCGAGAGTCAAACGTGCGCATGTTACATTTCGAGTGACCACTCGAGTTAACAGGGTGTCTTGGCATTTCCGGGAAAAACCGACATGCGAGTCTACACTAGAACATACAGGTGACTAACTCCTGTCAGGATTCAACATCGTACGTATATTTTCCGAGATCTTTAGAAATGCCGTTAAGAGCTCCGGATTTCTTTCCTGTTGTGTTAACCCCAGCAAACGATCTGCGGCCACGAATGCAGCCTGCTCGGTAGATCGACTCGGATGCCGGGCAAAAAGAAACGAGAAGCCCACAGTTTCGGCGCCTCACTCTTCACCCGTCTCCCATCTTTTAACTTCAAACTCCCTTGCTCGTTTGGTTTATATCCCTCTCAACCTACCAGTCCATATTTCAGCCTTGCAAGTCATGGTCGTAAATACCGATCGCTGTTTCTACCAGCTTGAAACATGCTCAGCTCTAGGCAGCCGGGGAACAACTCCTTACTCTGTCACTCTGAGGTAATCCCGGTAAAGAAGCTGACTTGGTCTTGACGTAAGCAAGGCAGCTTCGTGATCGGCTTCGAAAGGCATTGACGCACTTGCCTCAGTATTTATTCATTATGACTATTCTACCGCTTCTGCTCCTATTTGGGTCGGCGCATGACGACACTCCTCTGGTGGATCTAAGGAGTATGGCCCGTGGGGGTTTCTATCGCCCGACTCGGACCAGATGCGATATTAAACAGGCTGACAGGTAAGAGAATGGACGAATGATGCCTCAAGCCCCACATGACCGTAAACCACTGAGCAGCCCTTGAGGCATTTTGGGTCGTCACATTTTGTGCTTTGAGGTTCAAGCATCTGATATAGACTAGACAACAGGGATAGGGAAAGGGGGCCCCTGTTGTAAATTGACCAATCAAGAAATCGGGGACAAGAAATTCGGCGATGTCACACACGCATACAACAGCCTAGCAAGTCTAGCGTGAGCATCACTGTACTGTGTTCAAGCTAATGGATCTGGAGATTGTCGTTATTGCTGTCAAAGCGATCTGATAGTCACAAGGTCAATGTCGAATTAACCACGCATAAGAGCTTCATTCGAGATGATCCCGGCACAATTTACTACGGTCATAATACACGACGAAATGTCATTATTCAGGGTCGTCAGCTCAGGCCGATGAATAGCTATCATTCGGCCGTTGGCAACGTTTGGTATATATTACATAACAGTAGCAAACAGAACCCCAATAACCTACATACCTTAGACAATCTCCGAGGCTCGCCAGGCTGCCGGGCCGCGGCTTACCTCTTCAAACGCCGTAGCGGCTCAGCCTGCATGTATGAAGTACCTTAGCAGCTTTATGTTCCCCAATTCTCGGCCAAAGTTCGTCAGGCCAGGGGTATGCGCTTGGCTGGCGCACGGAGCCCATGTGTCCTTTCGAACAATTTAATACAGGTAGCTATGGCAGTTTGCTTTTCTCGCTTTCCTCGCTTTTCATTATTATATGGAGTCCTCTATCACCTCATTACGATACGGACTCTTACGATGCTCAGACCAGTGGGCCCAACTTATTAAGCATCACAATGCGAAGTGTCGAAAGGTTATAACATGGGGGAAGAATTCCGCTGGTTACCACCACAGCCGAGTTGCACGCCCACACAGATATGGATAGGTAATATCACATAACTGGCATCCTCAAAGACGGAATTTGCTCAGTTGATCCGGGGTATGATTTTATGCATGAAGCTAAGCCGAAAGACGAGTTGATATCGTAATAGTCTATACTGTCGCAGATTGCTGCCCAAGGTGTCGCTTTTGCTAGACAGTTGAGACAAGGCTTTTCGGAGATTTGAGTTGATGAAAGCAGTGTGACAGACTCCAAGTTGTAGATCTCCGGATTTTATACGTGGCCTTGTGGCGCTGCAGTATGTATGTACGTATGTGGTATGCTAGATCGGGTCTCATAATTGGTCCGCTTAGTTGAATGCCCAGGCTTTGTGCGGCTAGGCGTTTGTAAGAACATGAAAATCGTCTTGAACTGTAATAAGTACCCAGGTACATGTACTCTTCAATATACATGTATACCAAACTGAAGCGAATTATTACAGCACACCTGTCGTTTGTGCATAAAGTTATCATCTTAAGATGTTTACATAATACATCGTAGTCTACTACATAGTATGTTCCTCTCGTACGAACCTAGGCAATGTAGCATCCGAGTTGTTGTCTAGATTCAGTTACCGACATGTAACCGAACATTGAAGTTGTCGAAACGTGCCAATGTCAACTTGCTGGGGGACATCGGTAGCTCGAAACTATAATATTTTTAGTTCCATCTTCCCACGCCTACCGTCATTAGCATTAGTGACCGTTGAATAAAACCCGGCACATATCCGCAATTCAATGTTTGCGTAAACTCGCTTATTAAATTGACAAGAACGACCTCGTCATTATCTTGCAGCTCCAACGTCGTCTCACTACATAAGATACCTTATACAAGCACAGTGGGACTTGGCTAGCAACATTGAACTCGAACAAAAGCCCCATCCTCGCCCAGGGCTACACTTCAACCACCCAAACAAGCCAAACAGAACCAGCCAAGGGTACCGAAAATGGATTTACCTTGCATCGTGCCTACTGCGGCATTGCTACATTGATGCACCATAGGCCAGTACAAGTGGTACAGCTACCCCTGTCCAAGTTACTTACTCGATCGGAAGAACCTTGAGGATCTCTCCTTTCCCTTGTAACATATTTTTTTTGCTTTCCTTTTTCCCTTTTCGTCATCCATGATATACCAGGCCTATACAGAGTGCATTATGTATATGGTCAAGCTCTCTTATTATTAAACGGACTCTCTCATTATTACTGAATTCTCCACGTCTATGTCACCCGCTCTCCTCTTCCGGGGCCCCTCCTGAAGCCCTGGACCGCTCTTTTCTCCCTTCAGGGATACTATCTCACTCCAAGCTTTCTGTTCTTGGCCCTGGTCAGAGTCCGACCATGCTTCATCGATCGTCTGATGGGCCCAGATTTGCTTAGACCCCGTTTGTCACACACATACACACATTACTACGGTACACACAACGCACAATGCCCCTCTATCTACCGTATGTCTCTACTATGGATGTACGTACTCACCTTGACCGTCGATAATTCGACCTGTTTTTTTGAGACGTATTGTGCAAGCGCCGTCTGTCAGTGCTCTCAGACATGGATAATTTCTCTTTCTGCCTACCCATGTCGTCCTCTCTTGTAAGGTCCTTCCAGGCTCCAGATTTATATTCACCCTTTCGTACCGTATTCGTTATTGCCGTCCCACTGAATGTGGTGTTGAGCCTGCTTCACCATATGCTTAATTTATGACTTACACCCACATCCATCCCACGCCCACACACTCTCAACAATTTATACATAAATAATAATACCTCTCCTCACGCGCGTGCACGCACACACAGGGACCAGGCTGACCACACCTTGATAATAAATGCTATTTATTGACCTCTTATAACATACCTACAAGGTAGCTTGTGCGACTTTGTGCTTCCGCGGATCAGCTTGGTCTTGACATATCTCCACCCTTCAGATATATAAGTAACCTAGGCATGCTGTCACGACCTTTCTCCGGGTCCGTCCTAGAACTCTACTGTCACAGCTCCCAGCCTTAAACTTTGGACCACGTTGTAACTCAAACCTATTACCTTTGAAAACCTTCGAGAGCATATCATACCGTCTCATCCAATAAGAGAGGGAAATTGAGAGGTATGTACAAAGTTATCGACATATTACCGTGAGCTGGTCCACTTACTGATAATGACGAAGGTCAACATACACTACTCGCAAGACTCCATTATATATCACATCTAAGCATAATCATGTGTGACTTCACGAAAAACTACTACATCTACACGTCATGTTTGGACCCGGGTGCGCACTTTTTCCGTACCACCATGGACGGCAACAAGAAACACGCTTGCCCCAGAGGCCCGCATGAGCGTTATATCGTCCAGCCGGGGCAATGTCCGTTATGTGGATGAGGCCTAGAACGCGGCATTCGTTTGCCTTCCTCACAGACTCCGAATCCAGAGGCTGAACGAGCCGTCCTCACCTTCATTAGCCTACCTCCGCCAACGGCCACATTTCGAGTCGGACATGACGTATAAGCAGTCATCATGAGCAGCGTAATGCATAATTATCCCTATCTCACCATTCCCCTCATCCACACCTTGGGTTCCCCCGCCTTTGTTTTTATCAACTCGATCCGTTCATCATGGCATGGTGTTAAAGGAAAAGGGTGGCTGCCCCAATTTTTCAGGATCTCATGGGTTTGAGTGGGCGGCTATTCGGTTACAACGATGAAAAAGCTTTCGGCATATGCTTCCTGTGTAATACTGGGACCCGATCACCGTAATATGGTATTAGTGGGAGAAAATGGCGCCAACTTGAAAAGGGAGGGGTGGGCTTGGTCCGCAGAGATGACGGGGCTTGAGGCGCTCCCGGATGAAAGAGCACTACACCAGTGACTCTGCAGATGGTAGCGCCTTCATTGGAGGGTGAGTCGCATCGTTATCTTGGCGAAGATTACTATGCGGCGTAAGGGTTATTAGGAGTTTCAATTATAGCTGGGTGCCACTTGAAGACGGGCGTAACGGCCCTTGAGGTACCATTGGTAGTAAGGTATACAGCGTCACTCCTGCAGGACCACATACTACGGACTGAACTCTACTCATCACATTCATATCAGACGGCGTTCGGGGAGAAGGGTCGGGGTTTAGTGACATCTGGCAGGTCGCCTCATTGGCGGTGGTATCGCTGGTACATATCTTATAAGTACCATAAAACAAATATATGTATATACGCCCATGCCTTCTATCCTCATGATCGGTATTCCGTAACATTAGAAGCCATTAGGTGCATATCAGCTAGAAGATAAGGGGATGGAAAAGTCTGGATGTGTGCGTTCCACCGACCACGACGTACTCTTTCCCTTTTGCCTACATCTCAGCTGATGAGCAATTTACGTCGCCCGCTCGCCATCTATTGTTGCTGCGAGTTGGTATCCTCATGCAGCTGGAGCCTGCCTAATATCAAGAGGGTGGAGTGAAGTTATCCATTGACTCACATGACCTGTCATCAATGACTAGAAGAGGTGAAGTTTACAAATATGGCTCGGGACTGCGCGTATATTAGAGCACAAATATACCCCTGATTACGGCTTAGCCAGTGCAATACATCCGCTGCGACCCAATGACCACTCTCGAAACATGGGGACGGTAGATCTCGTACCTAACGTATGCTATAAGGATCCTTTATATAGTAGCCCGCTCTAGCTGCGGCCGGGTATAACAGCGGCCATCTATGCCATCCTCTTCGCCAATCTAGCTCGATGGAGCCGCCAGTAAAAATGCCGAAGCGCAATGACCCTTTCCTGTTTCTCGGGCCAAGCCGTACCTTATCGAGGAGGCATGAGGTGGTCTAGAGCGCCCTCGGTGAGGAAGCAAGGGATATAGAGACGGAATGTCTTTCCTAGTTTACGAGCATACGTAAGGCCCGTACGTGTGGCTCGTACGCGTATTTATTAAGGGACCTGACGGAGGGAAAGACTAAATACAAAAGGACGAGGTATTTCTTCGTCAGCTGCACGTCCATAACCTGCTGGCTAACCTCCCCACCCTTTTTCCATTCGACGGAAAACGTGGTACTGATGCCCCGTGTGGCAAGCCGGAACCATTTCTAGATGGTAGGCACGGACTCGACCTTGCGCTACCACACCAACTAACCCTGCACGAGCTGGGTTCCCTTAGCATTGGGTTCCCACGCCAGGCTAGACTTCGAGGCTCTCTTTCCCGTGTCGGCGACCTTTGACGGGATGTGGAGCTCGTGGCGCTGCTAATCGCTAGGGATGTGGCGGGAGACGGGCGCCTGGGTCTGCTAGAGGCTCTCTAAGCCCGAAAACTCCTGAGAGTTATGTGGGGAGGCGGAGAGATGATCTTAGCAACATAACAAAATGTAATTCCATTCATTCCGGAATGAACAAAAGACGACTACGGATATCACGGCTGGATGGGGAGGTCAATGACGTCCCCACAAGTCATCGAGGCATGATGAGGGTGCTCTCGGGAGCAACATGACTTACATGAGACAGCTCATTGACCATCGAAGGCACATCCACAGGAGTCGCGAGATAAGCAGACAAGGTGGGCTCCGGATGCTCAAGCCACCCAACAAGCATGGACGTAACACATAAACCTCGGCTGCAGGCGCCGAATCATCGTCCAGCAGTATAACCTCCATCAGCCTTAGCGTCGGCTTCCAAAACACCCAGCAAGAGGGAAGATGCGGGGAATGCCAGTCATGCTGTCGCTGAGAAATGTGAGTTGAAATCCCTGACATCGATCGCGGCGTAGAGACGACACACATACGATGTACACCATACTCACCACACAACTTCACCGTACTGGCCAGACCGCGAAATATAGACTAATGCACGCCATGACGAGCCGTCGACCGGATTTGGTAAGACAACGGGAACCGATAGGCAGGAAGCCATACTGTAGTTCAAAAAATAGAGGGCCAAGACTTGTCACTGGAACCCCAAGCCTTACATCCCGTCCCGTCCTGAAATAAGGACAGCGCCATTCTCGTTCTGGTAGCGAGCCGACGCGGACGGACCTTCGCTACGACATGATGCGCGGATGTACCTAGACGTCGCACTCCGACAACCTGCAGTGGTTCACTAAGAATAAGCCGACAGAGATCTCTCGAAACTTGATAGCTCGGTACAAGGTGCTGCAAGATATGTTTCATTTCATTATGCAAGGCGCAGAAATAGACAGACTGCCGGTAAAATACCAGCATAGCATCAGGAATCGCCAGAGACCTCCTCTTCCTTCCATTCGCCAGTCTACGAGAGCATACCTCCTCATACCTCCTCATACCTTTGACAACCATGAAAAAGCCACATATGCTGCTGTTCCTGTTCCCCGAACGTTGAGTAAGCTAACCAGACGCAGTTGGTAATATATCACTTCGAAGATACGGACGGACATTTTTTCTCTTGCTTCATACCCTTGACCCACGCTGCAGTTAGTGTCAAAGACAGAGATGGTGTAACATCCCAGCCACTGAGATTGAATCAGAAGTCACCACGGAAAAACCACTCCCGGGAGAGCAGAACCTTGAGCTCCAGGCTTCAGCTGTTCCTGCTATAATGGACCGTGCGCAAATCTACAAACTGAGATGTGATTCGCTGAAGGTCCCTAGCGGACATTGAATTAGGTTAGCTTAAGGTCTCGGGTAGGTACACTAGGTCGTTACACAAATACAAACTTAAGGGTCTTGCCCTTGTCCCCCTTAAATCCTAGTCCCCCACTGTGACATCCGCAGCTATCACTCGCATACTCCTAACCACAACTCTTCCGGACCGGGCTCGATCCCTCGTACCCCGGCGGCTACACCCGGAGATCACTCCGTAAACCTAATTGTTCTGGCTCCGACCTAAGGTCGAATCGGAAGACAATTTCCGCAACTTCAAATCTACGGCTCAGAAACCTTCTTGCAAATTACCTGGCCTACTAACTAATAATTCGTCTCCCTACTCGTGAAGCAAGGAATCTGCCACCTTCGTATACCGCCAAGCAATGTGCTGGGCATTGTGCTCACGTCGAAGGTACACCTAGGTGGCCTAAAACTTGAGCTATATACCATATGATCACCGGAGTATATGCCCAATTCCGCACTAACGTATTATCTATAACCTCGCCAATCGGTGCTGAGCCGCCACGGCCAGGATTGACGAGACTAAGGGTACATATCTCGGTAGCTACTCGGATGCCACTGCATCCTTCCCGTCGCCTAACGCTAGAAATGTTTTAGTTCTTACCTAATGGCTAGGTAGTTAAGCACGGCACAGAGTCCCCTCCCGGAGAACCCTGCAGGTATGGATACAGACGAGAGATCTCATTGGGACTCAATTACTTGTGCCTCGCGGGTATCACCCGCTCTCGCGATATCTTGTGCAGTGAATCATCGTCACATGGATTCGAGTGCTGGGATCCACCGCATAACCAAGATCTTCTCAACCTGCTTTGGCAGGGTTCTGTTGGGAAGTATCGAATACATACGCATCCTTTTCCTATAACGCCCTAGTCTCCGATAGAATCGTGCGAGAAGTGACAATACACAACGATTGGTCTAGGCACATACGCGTATGCCAATAAGGGGTCAATCCTCTGACCTGGTAACAGCGTGTCCCGGAGCCCGTGTCAGCCCTATAGGAGCAACTGAGACATGAAATGCATACCATAGCTGCCTAACAATACATAGGACAGACAGGCCGATCGGTCTCTGTCACCTGGTAGCCCGAAGTTATGTCAATATAACAGCTAACGTAATCACTGCAATTAGAAGGCTGGTATCTGCAACCACACAGACGGAATGCACACCTAGCCTCCTGAATTTATTCACTTAGTGGATCTCAATTGCCCCTTTTCCTTCTCGGGAGTCGAAGAGGAGAACCACGCAATTATTCAACTATTCGACACCCTTTTCCAGCTTCGCAGTATTCTCGAGTATTCGTAAAAATGGCCAAACCTCGCGTCAATAAGATCTAATTGTCAACATTATCTACTTTTGAGACCATCATGCGGACGGGTATGCTCAATGTGGCAGACGCTTTTCCATCTTTTCAGACCTTCAGGGGTTGAAAATTTTTTCTTAAGAACGACGATATTGACAACGAGTCTCCCGCGAGCCGAGGCGTCCAACACGAGGACACTTCAACTGCCGGCCAATATCGCGACACGTAAAAGACAAGCCTTTAGAACTGGACCTCGTAGATCATTGAAACTGAGGAATATCGTATCTATTTACTTGCCGAAAGGTTTGGCAACCGTCACGCCGTACTCAGCGCCCAGCCGACACTCTAAAGGCGCGTACCGCGAAACATTACAGGTCCAAGGAGCCAAATAACAGGAGGATCTCGTCTCTTGATATTGACATATATTCCATCGTTAAGAAATGCCGGGTTGAGCTAACTCCAAACCTGATCGACCACTCGATTGGCAAAAGCCTCTCCCACGACCTTCGTCTCGCAACAAAGTCGACACCGAGTACAGTGCCGTCAAAATACATGCCACCAGGTCATGTTGTAGGAGGACAGAGTCGATACAACAATTGTTATTCCTCATTTAGACGATACAACCGATATTCCACCTCTAGAGAGGCATGGTACACGAATCAGACGATACGATAAGGCCGACCGCAATTGTAACCTATGAGTCCGAAAGAGCTGGCTTTGAAAGGACTAACTCCCATTATGCACACAGTGGAAGTTCGGCCATCTCTGGCCTAGGTCGGTATAGTTCCTCAGAGCAGGGCTACTAACCAATGCACATGATTCGCCAACACACAGAATCCAAACAATGGCCACTTCAAGCTCGAACAAATCGCTGAGTAGAAGCTGTGGCCTTGCTGGTCCAGTTACCTTTATCTGCTTGTCCAACGCTTACTCACCATCCACGCGTTAGGCCCAGGGTTTGGGGCGACGATGGCGATAATAAAGTATACCAAGTCATCGATACTCGCGATCATTTCTCACTCGGCGTCTCTCCCCCAGACTTGTAAAATATCCTTTTCGGCACTCTGTTCGACGAATGCAGAAGGAGCGGACTCACTGGACCTTCGAATTCGATCATGCTCTGCAGTTATGAGAGCAACCGACAGCCAATTATCGACTCGTGGAGACTCACAACAACCTCTAAGATTCGATAGACAAAAGATCGGCGGGAACTCGGAATGACGGGAGAGAAACAAGGATGGCCGGTATGTGATCCGAGTTCGAAGCTTATTTCAGCACCGGCGCCGAATCGCTTTACCGAAGAGAGACATCGTACTTGAAGAGAGCAGATGAGAAAGGAAACAGATGATGTCGTGGACTCTGAGGTTCGCGAGATAGACGACGTCAATTTGCCCGGGCCACGCATACGTGACGGAACGTTCCTAAGACGATGTCGAAAGAATCCCCTTACCTGTTTACCCTGATGGGCGAACTGACTGTGTTGGGAACTTGGACCGATACTAGCATTATGCAGATACAAGTTACTAAGCTCAGATTCGGGCTAGTCATGAGACGAATGACTTCCAGATTGCATTGGAACGACCAACTAAGAGTCATTTTGGATTCTTGGTTCGCGCAGCTTCGTATGAGGAAACCGGATCTAGCTGAGGACCATGGCACTTTGGTGGCTTAGGGGTTAAAGAGAGGATGCGATATCACATCGCAGCTCGACACTCACGACTATGCGTACCTGCGATTTTGATCGAACTTGGCTAAGCGAAGTTCCACTGTGCCGCGAAAATATGAATCTAGGGATATATCCATCTTACGAGAATGGACAGCTGGTGGCTGGGGGCGAGAGATCACGGCGACGGGAATATATTTTAAGCTGCTAGGAGCCGACGAGACAGCCTCATGACTTTGCGACGCACTAGTTGTTACGCGCTTTAAACAAAGCACACTCACACAGCCGCGAGTATTAGGTAACTCCTGACGAACGAGGCTGGCCCCCCGAAGTGCTTAGCATGCGATGTACGAACTACCATCTAGGTTACCCCCAAGGATTCACTATTACCGAGAACCGTGCAAGAAACCTCAGGGAGATCAAGTACGGGGATTTCTAGTTACAATAGACGAGGTCGTCTTGGTCTGCCGGGCAGGACAGGAGGTTCTGTGATCAAGAGCCCGGTAGAAGCTGTGGTCAATGCAATACCAAGAGGCCGAACGACTTGAGCACGCTTACCAGGAGGAACAATCTAAATTAAGTCGCTTATTTGATCAGGGAGTACAAAATTTTCTAGTTTTCCTTATTTCGATTGCCCTTCGCTAACCCTATTCAGGGGTAGTCTTCCTCTACTATTTAGATGAGCTTTTTTGGTTCGTATGCAGTAACGTTAGGCCTCCTGGAAGATAAGGCCTTGCCACCACGGGACAGAAATCCTGGCCTTCCTTGTGATAGCTTCTCTAATCGTCTAGAAAACTGGACATCCGGTACTTGTCTGTTAGTCACTTTCGGGAAAAAGTTACATCAAGCGGCATTAATCCAGGCCAGCGCTGTAGCGCGATCTTGAGGTTCTAAGCTACGCCTAAAGCCAAGCTCTCACCACTAAGAATAGTCCAATACCAAAGCTTCACCAAACAGACTTGGTCAATCCAACCAAAGACTCTCCAGTCATGTATAAATTTAAAGAGGTTACAAAGTTGGAGCAAAGACCGAATTCTTTTTCGCGAGGCGTCTAGCTTTTCTCCGATCTCTACAAAAAGAAAACGACATGAAAGACATTTATTCTCGAACTTCAACAATATATAAAAGATATCATCCTCTGGTTCTCAAGATTCGCAGTGTCATTAGCACTCTGCTGGGCAAAGTTTGTCATCAGAAAGTCGTAACAGGATTTCTGTCGGGTATTTATATTGGAACATTCTCATTAAGCCTATGATGAAATGTCTTGGAAAGAGCTGTCATGGAGCTATGCTTCTAGGGTTAGGTTAGAAGCATCCAAATAGACCACCTGAGGCTAATGGGAGTAGAAAGGATTATTAGTGATGAATCTGGCTTCTGAAGGTATGTGAAGAAAGCTGGAGAGAGAAGATTTAAGCCATGGGGGGGTATTAAGAGGGCGTGGTCTTCTTATGAAAGAGGAGAAAGAGTCCTGCCTGTATAAGGACCGGCGCGGAAATGTCACTAGAGGTACTTATGCCGACTATCTTCTTAGCAGTCCTAATTTTTATAAGCAGATGATCCCCTACCTTGAAGTAGGTGCAAATATCCAGTTTTGAATGTAATTAAGGTGACCTCCTAACTATTAACAAGTCACAAATACCTTGAAAAGACATATAACCATAAGGCTCCCTAGTATATGTATCTGTGATTAATCAGGACTAAAGAAGGGCTGGTATTAGCTTAAGTACTCTTATATGTATTAAACATTCACTAATAAAAAAAATACCAAATATGGCACATAAAATGATGGTAATAAGCAGTATATAAATACCTACTAGACATACACCTTTAATGACCTAACCAAGCCCCCTATATATCACAACCCTATCACTTGATTCTCATCAGGTGTTAAGAAAGGTGGAATAAGCTTTAGGGTTGAGAACAAATTCGTAAGATCGAGCGAGTCTGGAGCCCTCTCAGCTTATTGCTCATAATAGGAGTAAGGGTAAAAAGAATACAAGGGTCTGAAAGAGTGATCTTATGAATTGCAAGTGGTGGATGATATTGTCTCCTATACCCTGAACCCCAGTGTGCATAGGACAATGTGAGGCATCCGCGTAATAGGTGTAAAGGGAGAATACGACCCTCCTCTAACGTCTCACACACACCCATGGGCTCGTTGAGACATTATTATAAATCTCTCCTCCCTTCACAAAAACCCCATCTTCCTAACCCTCTTCGTAACCCACTCCTCAAACTCCCCCACACCTCCCTCCAGCACACTCATCTGCCCCAGCCTAAGCTTATACACTATCCTCCTTATCCCCTTCGCGCTCCCTCCCTTATCCTCTTCCTCATCGCTATCCTCGTCATCATCCAGCCCCTCAACTACTCCACGCATAAACCACCGATCGTGACTCACCAGCACCACAGCCCCCTCCCATTCGCGCAGAGCCTCTCGTAGTGCCGCCACAGTCTCGTAGTCGAGATGTGTTGTTACTTCGTCCAGGACAAGACAGTGCGGGCGCTTCCACAGAATCCTGGCCATCTCGAGGCGCACGAGCTGACCACCTGATAACTTGCGCACCGGGACATCCGAAGCCAGACGTCCGGGTAAACCCAGTTGGGCTAGCATACCGCGGATTTCGCCTTCATTCAGTTCGCCCTCTACTTCCTTCGTCAGTAAACTCAGGGCCGTCGTCTCCGGATCCGCTCTCCCCATCTTCTGTAGCTCCTCGACCGCGTGCTGCGCATAGTACCCCAACTTCAATCTTGGATGTTTGGTTAGCGTTCCCGCCGTTGGCCTCGTCTCCTCGACCAGCAACTTGATTAGCGTGGACTTGCCGCTCCCATTTAAACCTAGTATCCCTATTCGATCGCCCATATTAATACTCAGACTCACGTCCTTCAGCACCATCTCCGTCTTCGGAGTCTTCGGGTATCTGAACGCGACCTTCTCCAGCGATATCAGCGCCCCAGGAAACCTGAGCTCAGGAGGATCCGGTAGAGCAAAGCTAACCGGTCTCTCTTCTTGCGGGATATCAATCTCGGCACGGCTGGTGAGATGGTACCCCACGAGATCCCGATTAAGTTTGAACCGGCCGCCTTTAGCACTAACTTCTAAACCCCACCTCTCGTCAAGCTTCTTCTGTCTCGACTTGGCCTGGCGGATCTTATTCTGATCATCTTTAGCTTTACCTTCTCGCATATTGCGCTGGATAGTCTGCTGAATGTGTTCTTTCTGCTTGTCCTGCGCCTCCTTCATCTTGGTCAGATACGCCTTCTTCTCGGCGCGCGAGGACTCGTACGTCGGCAGGTCGCCGTGGAAGTAGGTCAGGTCCCTATCCTTGATGATAAGCAGGTCTGTGCCGAGCGAGATGAAGTCACGGTCATGAGATACTAGGATCAGGGTTGGCGGGTCTGACGACTCGGCCAGTTCCATGAGATGCCGTTGGAGCCAGATGATTCCCATGAGGTCAAGGAAGTTCGTTGGCTCGTCAAGGATCAATATGTCCGTGTCTTGCAATAGTGCGGCTGCCAACGCCGTCCGCATCTTCCAGCCCCCGGATAGGGTCAAAACGGGTTGTGCCATGCGAGCTTCCGTAAAGCCAAGACCAGTAAGTATTTTCTTCGCCCTGAGCTCAACTTCTGCGACTTTTGACGGCTCGACCTGGAGTTGGAGTTGGGCAAGCAGATCCGCCGCTTCACTCGTCTCCTTTGCCAGCGTCTCAGGTGAGATGTCTTCATCTTCCTGTTCATACCTAATTCTTTTATTAGTAATGCCAACCTAGCCATATGTGAAGAACTGAATAGAAGCATACTGAGATTGAAATTCCGCAACTTTCTTCTCCATCGCGATTAATGCTTTTCTGGCTTGCATACCTCTCGCACCACTGCGAAGCCTAGCATCCTTATCTTTCAGAAATAGCTCTTTCTGGAGGCGTCTGTGCTGAATTTTTCGGAAAGCTCTTAGAGCGCCCAGAGGATCACCTGAATCAACCCCTTTGGATAGGACTATATGACTTGATCAGCCATAATAAAAAGTTATCTACGAGGGAATACCGACTTTCAATCTCTTGTTGCACCTCCTGCTTGGCAGTGGCTCGTTCTATGACCTCCTCTAACACCACTGGACCCTGGCCTTCACTGGGCTTGGGAACCGGGCCCTCGTCAGTATTCACATCTCCAGCATCCGTTTGTTGCAGAATGACTACGCGCGTTTCCTCTGGTATACCGGGAATCAGTTTTTCGGCGATGGCTTTCAACAGAGCTGTGATAACCTATAAGCTACAAGTTTCCCGTCTGACAAGGATGGGCCAGAGCTCACTTGACTTTCCAGTGCCATTCCGCCCGATCAGCGCATACCGTTGGCCGGCCTTCAATCTCAACTTGGCATTATTGAGGATTTCAGTGCCTTCGCTCTTCGCCTTGCCCTTGCCCTTGGCGCCAGTCTTGGCCCCAGATGTGACGGTTATGTTCAGTCCTTCAATATCTAACTACATTCTCCTCTGTTAGAGTCCGGACACAGCGACAGCTGGTAATAGAAGGAATACATACCTCACGATAGTTAGGAGTCCCGATGTTGAAGCGAGTTTGCTTGGAGGTGCACAGAATAGTCGTAGCGCTTTCAGCTTCCATAGACGTCATGTTCGCAATGATATGAGTGAATTGTCTGGCCACGAATGAGCGACATGAACTTTATTGTCGGATATCGAAGAGGAGGAGTCTGCGCCCGATATATGTCCTTCATGATCATCGCTGTAATGGCCTTCAAGTAGAAGTTTATGTCTTTAATTGATGAGTTCTGAAGGTTCCCAATCTAGGTAGTTCCTGTCTCTAGATCGTACCTACCTCATGCACGTACCTATCCGATGGCGTTGGTATGCATACTTAGCTGCAGTAGCGCCGATGATTCATTCTGGTTCATGGTCACACCTTTCCCTGATTGGTCAATGAAGATTTATAGTGACTCACGGCGTCGGTACGTACTCTCGGGTTACGTTTTGGTAGCAGTTTCTTACCGTCTCATAAATTATAGTCAATATATCGTCAAGTTCATTCTCTGTGCTGTTGGGTGGATTTAAGAACATAGTATATTCTAGTAGACTGTTGCATCTTGTATTCTATCGTCGACGATGTATGGCATAATATAGACATCTATGCAACCACTGACCGATCTACTAAAAGCTGCAGCCGTGGCTTATCCTCTGTCTTCACCGTCATAACGCCACCCTGAGGCAATTCTACGATTGTGCCATCAATACAGACCTTTCTCCATCTAGCATCCTCCTCTAGTGTAGTGACCTTAATCACGTCAAACTCTTCATATCCAACCCTTTCCTCCTTGCCATCTTCGCCAATCCACTTCATGTCGACGTGCTTACCCCCATCATATGCCGCCATCATGATCTCCATAGTCTTCTCCCCACTTACAGGCCCAAAATGCACAAGCCTCAATTGACCGTCTAACGGTTTGGTAGACGGCGAAATCGTAAACGTCTTCTCCAGATTAGATACCGCTGCAACCAGGATATACGCATACCTATCTCGGTCAAGCTTATGTAATTGCGAGTCGTCTTTGCCACCAAGTTCGACAATGGCGTTATACGCGTGGCTCTCCTTAAGAAGTTCTTGCGCAGCCATGCCGAACCTCTTGGCGCCGTGCTTCCGGTACTCCGGCGTATCACTCTCCCAGACTAGTTGGCTGTGAAAGCCATAGCTGGCAACGACGGCGCCGTGGAGATGTGATACTAGATTAGTCCAACTTTCAAGTCCATTATCGGACTTTTCAGCGTTGACAATATGAGATCTGGGGGGAAATTCCGCCTTGAAGGAAGGCAATGGTGCGGCTTTGCCGGTGAATAGGGTCCGCAAGCCCTGAACCAGCGGAGAAGGCTCTGGAGATCCGGCTTTCGGATACACCGATTTATGAGATGAGTGAAAGAGCGCATTTCCCGTACCTAACGGTAGTATAGCGACCGAAGGTAGATTAAGCTGTATGTCGGATCCTTCCACCGGTGCTCTACCATTGAGCAGCTCGAAAACACCTCCGTCACCACTGAGCAGTACCACGGTATGCTGCACGGCGGCATCTTGGCCAGTACTACCAAGATCCCGGGCAAAATCTCTTACACTGTCGGCATTTTGCGTGATATAAAGAGTATAGGTATTCGGTATCGATCGTCTCGCTACACCAGCGGACGGATCCAACGCACAAAGACCCCGGGTCTCCAGGAGGGGCTGGAGAACCAAATTGTAGAATTTCAAGGCGAGACCTGTCCCGGAACCGGTCGATACGACGACATGAACATGCCGCGATGGACCGCTTTGTAGGTATTCCGGGATCTCTTTAATTAAGAATTCGTCTAACAAAGACTGTGAAACATTGGGGACATTCGCTTGTAAGAAGGTAAAGAATGTTTCCTGCTCCTTCGTCTCTTCCCTCAAAGTGACTACATCGTATGAATCGGGCTTGTTTGGCCCTGGTGATCTTTTAAAGATGAAGACAACTTCCTCACGTCTGAGGGCGCTAGGATCGTCGCTTATTTCGATTTGGCCGGTGCCGGCGGAGACACCGTCGGAGTTATGAGTTGACATACTCCGTTCCTGGGCGAGTATTTATCCGCAACTCTATTTCAAGAGCCGGATATTCCCTATATTAGTGTTGACAAGGCTGCTTATCATGAAGTGTTTGAGTAGGACATGTCAAAATGAGAACGGTCTGAGGGTGGAACTTCAAGGTTCGATTAGTAATAAGGAGCGGGCTGTGAGTGCGAATACTATCAAGCGGCGTATAAGCGTTACACGAGATAAGCAACCGGGGCTCTCGAGTCTGCATGGTGTGCTGGATTGACCTCATTGCATAATCTTAGGTCATAGGGCGTTTAAGGCGAGCTCCGGCAGGGTGGTTACGTGCCTGATTGGTACAGTAGTGTAGTGTCGGGTTGAATAGTGGGGTCTGGGCCAGCATAATGGATCTCTTTCCTCATTCACTTTTACCATCGAAGTACTTAAGATAAAGGATGAACGAAAAGCACTAAGGGTATCATTGTCTGTCCTATAATCGCCGTCGCATTCATGAGCTTCAAATCCGCCTTCGAACTCCTAGTACATAGCTGAGCTACTATCATGCAAAACTAGTGTGCCTTCGCCCTGCTCTGAGGACCCCAATTCTCTTTCGGGTTGGTCTGGTACCTGATGAGGCCTTTCTTGGATGTGTCTCGCCCAAGCTTCTTATCGAAGACAACTTCTAGCTTGTCAACTTCATCGCGTTCTGCATCCTTCGTGCTCTCACTCTTCACAGCCTCGTCTTTCGTAGCTTCGTCTTTCTTACCCAACCTGAGTAAGGTGTATGCTGGAGTATTCTCTTTAATATTCGAGACGTTGACAGGTGCTTTTTGGCGGACCCATTCTCGCATAATTTGCCAAATGACTGACCATGGCGCATTGGTCTTCAGACTACCGGGCTTGCAATGGCTACGAGTGACTTGATAGCCCAGATGGCGCAGAGCACCTCTGAAACTATCCTCGTCCGGACAGATACAATGTACCACACGCGCGAGGCTCGTTGGGTGGAAGAAGAACGGGTATGGCTCAACTGCGGCATACTCATCTTCCTTGGTACTCTGTAAGTTGTCTTCTGGGGGTGGAAGGAACTCCTCAAGTGCGGTCTGTAGCATTCCTTCTATCCGCGGTTTCGTACCATATACGTCATCAGGGACGTTGGGTAGGCCATCCAGAATTTTCTTAATGAAGTCGGTAGAATGCAGTGGTCCGCCATACATGGGGCCGGCTAGGTGCATCTTGGTGCCACACTCCTTGCAGAATCGATCGGTAGTCGGCGCCATGGCCAGTCCGTGCTTGTAGAACACTCCATTCCCAGATTTATTAGGTGACTTCTTATTGCGAACTAGGAATTGAGTCTCCCAGGCTCCGCACCCTTGGTCGCAGTTATACACGATCATGGTCTTCCCTGCGAGGAACTTGACCTGTGCCGGAGATTTTCTGACTTTGACAAATATTCGAGTATAATAGTCAATTGACAGACTCAAGAGGGGCTCTATGGCCAAACCATACCTCGCCGCCGTCGAAGCGAGACCATGTATTATCAGGCGTAGTCCAGCTTCGTGCGAATGGAATCCCTTCACCGGGATGCCACCATAGAGAGCGAACGTCTTCTCGGGGTATCCATGCGACGCCCATACTCCAGAATCCGTGCACGTGACGCACAAAAGGCCACCATCATCACGTATGGCGTTGAGTGCTGCGTCAAAGAAAGTTGCGGCAGTTCCATAAGGATCCAAGTCGATCACATCATACTTGTGCGGCTTGGGGCCGCCTTTTTTTTGATGCTTGTTCTTTGAACCTTCATCCGGGACCTCTTGAGTCAGTAAGGAGTACATGTGCGCACGAGCATCACCCGACGTAGCATTCACTTTAGATTCGACGCCGTTATGCTCAGCATTACGCTTGATAGCCTCCACAGCTGATGGACTGAGATCGTTTGCGGTGACTGATGTTACGAATGGCAGCTCTTGGGCATATCGCAAGGCTCGGAGTCCCGTAGCCGATAGCGCGTCGAGAATAGTAAATCTAGGACCATGGGCTGGACCGTCTCGTTTCGTGTCGGTAGGCTTTGTCTCTTCTTTGGTTGATTGCGCGCCTTCCGCCGATGGATCAACATCGGGTATGTTCTCAGTACTACCCTCAGTATTTGATAATTTTTCTTGAGATCCCTTTTCTTGCCCATTCTGCATATCCGAGACAGCTTTATCGGCCTCGTTCGGTTGAGCTCCATTGTCCTCGACTACGTCAGCTGTGAAGGCGACTCCCTCTGCAGACTCTATTTTTTCTTGCTTCTTCGGCCTGCCACCACCTGTATCTGACTTCTCGCGCTTCCTCTTAGCTACCTTATCCGCATTCGCAGGGCGTCTCTTGGCTAATACCTCCTCGCCGTAGGCTTTGATCGCGAGAACAGTAAGATCGCGGTTGAATTGCTGGATGGGATTGTAGAAGACCTTCTGCTGCTCTTCGACGTCATTTGGCTTCTTGCTTGCGGCATCCTTCGCCGAGAAAGGAACGAGAATACGAGCCAGCCCCTCTTTGACTTCCGTGAATTCTTGCCCGTCTCTCGTAATGGTCTGAATTTCGGTGGTTGCCGCCGACGCGCCGTTCTTACTCTCCTTCGCCATGGTGTGCGCAGCTCGAAGGCACGATTTGTCGAGGTGTCTGTTCACATTCCTGAAAAATAATCGCGAAGATATAATCGAAGCTGAGAAGAGCATGTAATTGATTATCAGGATAGGTGCATCGGAAAGGTCAACTACATGTATGAAAATAAAGGTTGCGCAAGTCAGAATCGAGTTTGCGGATAGCTAGCCCTGCCAATCTTTTTTTTTCTTCCAAGGTGGGGTGTTCTAGCTCTCGTTCTGCCGGGCGGTCAAATAAGCCCTGTAGCTACGTCTGTAAACGCTGTATTTTGGGGTTGGAACTTCCTCAAATAATGTCATTATACGATGCAGCTTCCAAACATTTTAACTTACACCAACGATTGTTCAGGAAGTAACAACGGAAGAAAAAGTAGAAGGTGGGCTATCAACCTACCTAGGTAGGTAGTTCGCACTTGTGTTATCATGCGACTCGTCTCTCCAGTCTGTTCTTTTCAGAGCAAACTGCCACTTCGTACCTCGTTGAAAAAAAGCAAGAGCGATGTCTTGAACTCCACGAAATGTATTTCCAGTTTCTATATTGATGCTTATAATATATCCTGACTTACGATATCCTGGATATGAGAGAACACCCGTCGCCTTCCTCTACGGTTTTTATATTAGACACGTCCAGCCTTTCCGTGGCTGGTCCTGTAAAAGCTTGCAGACGTCACAATCAAAGATGGCAACACTGATATCACCATCGGAAGGAAGCAATCCTGAGCGGCAAACACAACATTGAGGTGTAATCAGGTAGGTGAGCTGCCTAAGGTTGGTAACTACCATTTTCCTCTCAGTCCATCCCAATTTCAGTGATACAATACTATGGTCATGATGGACAACCTTGAGGGCGGCTTCCTCCAGGACTTGTATAAGCAGAAGTTGTAGCTTTGATTATATCCTCGAAATGGAAGTAGTTCTAGTCGGAAATGGCACTCCCCCTTGGGATATCCTATCTCTGGGATCTCGCTCTCCTCTCTTCTCGTCTCTCTTCTGGATGAATCAACTTCACCTTGTCTAGGTAGAGTCTGGGGATGGCGACTACAATCTACTCGTCTAAGAACTCGAACTCCAATTCCCACCGTTCTCGTACTTCTATACCTCGACTCAACATAGACGCAACAATGGCCTCCCAACCACTGCCAACACCACCCTCATCCTCTCCCAAACTAATCAGTGGCAGTGGTCATAATCATAATCATGGTATTGGCAATGCCAATGTCAATCCCAATGCCAATGCCAACGGGGGTGGTACTCCTAAGAAGCCCGGTGACCCCGACAAGGTGGCTTACCGGCTCCTCTCACACGCCGAGTGGGTTCAGTTCTGTCGAGGTATCGGGGTGTTCAGAGACGACGAGAGTGAAGAGGTTGTCCGTCCAACCAGTCGATGGTGGCCGCCAAAGGGATTCAGAGATGGCTTGTATCAAGACGTTCTCACCGAGAAGACCAAGTTCACTTACTGCTTCCATTGTGTGGGAATTGCCACCTGGATTTTGATGCTTCTTCAGATTGCAATGAGTGCCGCTTTGACTGCTCTTGGATCAGTGGCGACTTCATCTGCATCCAGGAATGGAACCGTAATCGTAAGTCATCTCCTGCAGACCAAACATGAAATCATCGAATAGGTTCACATGAACTAACCCCAACCAAACAGACATCTATTGCAGCTGTCAACACCTGTGTCGGCGGAATCCTCGCCCTCCTGCACAACAGCGGCCTGCCAGACCGGTACCGCTCAGACAGGAACGAATTCTACAAACTCGAGGAGCATCTCAAGGCTATTGTCGACACGGCCCTTGTGCCTTCAGACCAGGACATCAACGAGGTTATGGCCGGTTGCTACGACATGTTTCGGGACGCCAGGCAGACCGTCCAGAACAACATCCCCGCCTCCTACACCTCTGTCCCAACTAGCAGCAAGGTGCCAGGTATCCGAGCCTCGAAGATGAGTGAACTTAAGAAGTAAAGCAAGACCGATTGATATACGATGATTACCCTATTCGATAAACAACAGCTTGAGTCGTTATCCTGGGCAGTATACTCATTCATGGAAGAAGATATTTGGAAGTTCACTGGACTATTCTGTTACCAGTGCTGCATGTTAGGTTAGTTTTTTTGTTAATCAAGTTCGGATTCAATTATTAAGGCGAAGTCGATAATCGGGTTGGAAGTCCCGGGAGCTTGGAAGCATCTTGGTAACTGAACCTATAGTTTATGTAAGTAGCAAGGTTCGTCACTTGTTCACCTGCTAGGGAAGACGCAAGGGGTCGGGTCTAATGCAAGGCGGTTAGTCCAGGTTATAATTGACCTCTAATTCATCGACTTTCTACGCCTTCCCCGTAACTAGCATGGCATGCCATATTAGTTTGCTTGGGGTTGCAGCTAGAATATTCCCCTTTGGGATGCGGAGTATACCAATCGGGGGGGTCGACAGGGGGGCTGATATGCAGTGAACGGTCTCGATGCACACCGAAGCCCATTTTCTTGGAAGGAATGCTTTGCCGGAACAATCTCTCCAATCGCCTCCCAAGGAGAGATCGCCTACTCGTTATCTTCCCCCTGAACGTAGGAGATATATCGCTACTAGTTATCAAAGGTTTGCCATACCTCCTATTGGCGTTGCCGGTATGATTGCCACATATATCGGTAGATATGGTCAGGTATGTTGCTGGACGCGTAGTGGTTACGTGCTGGTAGGACTCGTATTATAGCGTTTCGATTTTGTTTCTGCCCCTGAAACTCCGTCTTGTCACTCAAGCAACTGGCTCAGCTTCGTCTTCCTACAATGAGGCTTTATACGCACTTGCACTACATGACGATGTGACAGTGATCACAGCAGCAAGTGTTTCCCTACAGAACCGAGTTATCGGGTCGCCTACCATTTTTGATCCAGTATAGTTGTCTCACTCTCCTGTCCTAGCAAAGTTTGCCAGAACTAGTAGCATGAAGACATCGCGACGAGTTGCCCCTCTCTCGCCAGCCATTCGCTCGCTTTAATCATCAATCACATCTAATTATTTTCACTTCTTACACTCATTTCGAACCTATATCTATCTAATTCATCTTACTCTTTTCCGGTACCATGTTCCGGTCAATCGCCCCTTACGGGCGAGTCAGGACCTTGCAGATCCTGGCGTCGTTCCTTATCTTCTGTATCCTGCTCTCAACGCTCAGGTTGTACAGGCGCCAACCCCCGCCTCCGAGTATTTACGATTACACAGACGGGAAGACGCGAGGCGCACGGCAGAATGAGACTGGAATTACTCCGCCTGTATCGGATGAGACGTCGTACCTGAGATACCTAGTCCGTGAGTACAGGCTCACGAATGAAGTGCCGTATTTCGCGCGCCGGATACGGCCGCAGTTCGATTCTAAAACTAGGAAGAGTATGACGGAGATCTCGGATTCTAAGTTCATGAGTCGGGATTTCCAAAGGGTTCGCGTCGATGACGAACAGCTTGATTTACATGCTGAGAAGACGATTCCTATCTCGGTGACTAAATCGGCCACACCGGACCAGGTAGACGCGTCGGCGCTGCTATTCGGCGTATCGACCTCGTATGACCGCCTCACGTACGGAAATTCATCTTTAATCCGTGACTGGGCGCGGTGGCTCACCAACGGAAACGGGGCGTCAAATGGCGCAAGCTTGGTCCTGACATTACACCGCGCAACTACCCGTGAAATCAACCACATCAGCAGCACATTACACGAAAAAGGCATCGATGCCGTCGTGCTCCCCACGGACGATACACAGGGAAGTACGGCGCGGTACCTAGACCTCATACAGTTACTCAACAGCCGCAAAGGCGAGTTACAAGGTGAAGGGCGGGAAAAAAAGTTTCTCGGCCTCGTAGACGACGACATATTCTTCCCGTCCATGGGAAAGCTACTATCCCGCCTAAGCAAATACGACGTCAGGAAGAAACTCTACCTGGGGCTCCCAAGCGAGCGCTCCGACTGGATAGTCGAGAATAACGTAACCCTAACCTACGGCGGCGGCGCCGTGTTCTTCACTCCCCCAATGATAACCGCCATCTCCCAGCTCCCATGTCTGAACAGCACAACCCAGCCCCTCTCCCCATCCTCCTCGGAGAGCAGAACAGGGCAATGGGACGAAGCACTCTACACTTGTATCACCTCACATCCCGGCTCTAGCTCCCATTCAGACACAAAACTGCACATCATCCCCAGCCTCTACACCCCCTCCGACGACCTCTTCAGTCTACGCACCGGTTACGAATCCGGCGTACAACCCCTCACTCTCCACCACTACAAGCACCGCCACCGCTTCGACCCCGGAAAAGCGCACTTGGTGTCCTCGCTATGCGGGGAATCGTGTTTCCTGCAGCGCTTTTTCTTCCGGGAGGACGGGTGGGTGCTTGTGAACGGACACTCGGTGGCGGAGTACCCGGATGGTGTGGATGTGTTGTCTGTGACGGGGAGTACGTTGCGGGAGAGCGGGGGTAGGAATAAGAATAAAAATAAAGTGAGGGTAGACGAGCACCTAATCTTCGATAAAGAAGACAGCCCAGAAAGACGTATGGAGGATAGGAAGGTAATCTCATGGGCAGGCACGAAGCGCACGTGGCGACTCCTCGACGCGCGGATAGGGGCTAATGGCGAGGTGTGGCAGGCGTATGTCAAGCGCAAGGGCTCGCCTGTTACGTATGGGGATGAGGATGACCGACTACCTGAGGACGATACGGTGCATACGCAGGACGGGCCGTCGGATGTTGATTCGGTTATTGTTTTGATATGGGAGCCGTGATTAGGAGTATAGTAGATAAATGGAATATTATCTCAGTTTAATGTATATAGTCGGTTCTAATGTAGATAAGATCTGTGTATACAAATTTATATGAAATCTTGACATACCACCGGCTGGAGACTTAGAGGTTCGTAGTTGAGTCTCTTTCCCACTACTACCCATTACCCCTTATTTCTCATTTCTAAAAACACTCACTCGGTGCGGCCCTTAAGTCTTTTCGGGCATCATTTCAAGTCACCTAGTGAATCATCACCTACTTCTCAAGCCAAAACCACACTTAACTCATATATTGCTTCTCAAAGATCTACAAATGCAGAGCAAAATCTAGATGCTAGGTAACATATGCAGACGCTAAACCACGCCTCGCTAACTCTTCATCACTCATAAGAACTTGACCACATACACCCTTTCATGACTCATGCTAGTAGGAAAATCTATGATATGCCATGATCTACCATGTATCCGGACCAAAATGACTGCCGTTGGGCACCGTATTGTATGAGCAAGCCTGCCAGTCGCAACCCTTTCTATACACGTCCGTTCCCCACCAGCTGAATCCTTCCATCCAGCCCGGGTAGATGAAACCGAAAAATACAATCACAATGCCAAATGCTAGACCTGAGTCGAGGGCTGCGCTGAGAGTCATGGTGTATTTGGCCCACCAGGCCGAGGCGCGATTCTTGATCAGGTAGTTGAAGATGTAACAGACTACCGCCCAAACCGAGAAATTGAGACCGGTGGCCGGCGGGATCCAGCTCAGCGACCCGAATAACACTGGTAAATTGATTTTTCGAACGATACTGGACTTTTTGTTGCGGCCATATAACCACAATGGTATAGGGGCGATGGCTCCAATGAGGAAGCACCACACTAGAGGGCGATAAGTCGCGTTTGGCCCGAAGAATTCAGCTGGTCCGACAACACCCCATAGGATAGATCCGTTGAAGTGAACTCGAGCGATCGGGCAAGTAAAGCCGTTGATTGCCGAAGGAGTGCAGATCCCAGGAACGTTCACAAACATCCAGTTGAGTACGAGAATCTGCGTGACCGAAGAGACAATTGTCGCAAACATTTGCACCGAGAACAGCAGTCTAGGCGGAATCTTCATGTAATGGCCCAATTTTAGGTCTGCTGCGAACTTGATGCCCTGAGCTGACGAGATGTAGCCATAGGTCACAAAGACCATGTTAGCGACGGGTCTTCCGGGAAAGACTACACCGCATATGAGCTGACAAATGAGGTAGATGCTACTATGTTGATTTGTCACCGCCATGACAATACCAATGGGTATGAATAGCACAGCGCATATCCCGAGAGCGAGCAGAAGCCCATACCATGGTAGATGAATCGGATAGCTGCCTGTGTGTTAACGAATGACTCCAAACACGAAAAGTACGGATGACTCACTACTCGACGACGAAAATGCCTATTGCCGTCATCGAAACGAACGTCAACAAATACCACGTGATCGGTGCATCTTTGTATCTCCTCATCAGACGGTTGTGTACATCTTCGTGACTCAGAATATTGTCGAACGTTGAACTTGACCTCGTGACACTTGGAAGGTCTCCATTGGGAGGTACCCCTCCGTTGGTATCGCTCTCGAGTGGCTGGTATTCCGGTCTATTGTTTTCTTCTGCTTCTTTCAAAGAGCGCTTCCATTGAACGTAGATGTCCTTACCGTGCCAGCAAGTAGTATGGGTCAGGAGTGATGCTAGCCCAGCAAATTGAAGCCCGTAACTGAGGACGTAGGTAATCGGTAGGAACACTCGACTGTACTTCGAGTACGCCTCTCTATCAAAGAGAAAATCCGACGTTAATATTTTGCTCACATCATATATCTTGCCCGTATTGTCGAAAACGGAGGCTGAAAGGATTGGCATATAAGATGAGTAGAATAGGTTGCAATAGTACCCGATTGGCGCAATAATCCACATTACAATAACCAAGCCACCGATGACATTCATCGCAGCCCAGAAAGGCGTTAGTAGAGGCGAGCCAATGTACGCAATCTGCGCCCAGTCAAAGGTGAGCGGAAACAGACCCAAACCGGAGACAACTCCGAACAGGTTCGCTACCACGACATTATCCGGAGCGAACCACGTGATCACATTGAAGTAGCTCAATGCTGGCATTAGCAACCCTGGGAGGAAGTAAAAGACAAATCCAGATATCCAGACGATGAAGAAGAACCTCCACCTGCTTATCCTCCATCCATTTGCAGGCTCATTCTCCTCCTTATGTAAGGTGGTGAACATAGCGGCGGACATCAAGGTACTGGGCCAAATCATCCCGGCTGGGCGCACTAAGAATCGCCTTGCTAAGCCGGCGAACGTATAACCCAATATCTGGGTTGAAAGTGTGAGCAATAGCTGATAGACAATGCTCACATCTTGCTTGTAAAACTGGGTTTGCTCAACAATGACATCCGTCGCAAAAGCAAACCCAAAAGACACGTTACTGCTCACATATACGCAGCTGTGTTCTTTTTCATTCCAATTACCCTGCGCGAGCCACAGGCGGAGACGTCCAAGCCGACTTCTCTCTTTAAGAGGTGCTGGTTCAAGGTTGTCGCCGTGTGGCGTGCGCATCCTGTCTATTCGTACACCATCCTCGAACTCTTCCGGAGGATCGTCCGGCCGTTTTAGAATATAGTCCCACAACAGACCAAGAGGGTGTACAAGAAGCAATGCTATAACGGGTGTAATGGAAACGCTGGGGTATCTTAAGGAAAAGAAAAGATTTGTAGAAGAACCAAGTATGGAGAACAGAGTAGACAGAATCCACATGCGAGGGGTATTTATAGACAGGGACGTATTGTCGGTTGGTGAGACTGAAGCGCGGACTTGAGCATAGGGTGAGTTATCCGGGGGATCATTGTCAACCCCTTCGTTCGCATCGACGGAGCTGTCCTCATCCTCGACTGCGGAGCTATCTGACTTCACATCCGCAGCGAGATCATTTATAAGAGGCCTTTCACTGACGCTAGAGCGACCCTCGGGACCAACGGCTACTGTTGAACCTCCAATTTCCTCAGATTGGCTCTTTCTTCTCCGATTCAGAGAGGATGTACCCGTTCGGAAAGCTCCAGACCGGCCGGCGCCGATTGAGTGACGTCGCCTGGAGTGGTAACTGTCCGTGCTGGGTCTTCTACTCGACGGCGCTCCAATATCGTCGTCGCTGTCGGAGTCCCTGGTATCGGGGTGAACAGGAGCGGCTCCGTAGGACCCTGTTCCGAATCCAGGCGAGGAACGGATCAGAAGAGGAGCTTTTGACATGATCCTAAGTCCTCGGCTGTCGGCGGCAGGGTCAGTGTTCGCCTCGTAGTTGAGTTCGGTGTGATGGAAGTCATGGCTCGTGCTCGACGAAGAGCGAGGGGTTCTAATAAGGACTTCGGTCGAGTCGGACAAGGAGGCAGCAGTATTTGTATCGTAGGAGGTTGGCAGCGTGGGGTTTGAGACGTTGACTGGATCTGTTGGATCTGCAGGTAGGCAGGGTACGGCGGAGCTCCTGCTGGTCTTGGTGGTTATGGGTCGCAATGGTTGCAATGGGACCGTCTGCGAGTGGTCATTGTGGGCATCATGGGGGTCTAGGGACATAAGCGATAGACCATCCCTGTTTTTTGAGGAAGCCGCAGGCATTTTTTTTAGTCTAACGTTACGTAGCCGCAAATGCGAAAGGGTCATATTATCCCCATGCGGGAAGGAGTACCTGGATTTACACGAACTAACGTGTGTTTCGTAAGTTTCGTCACGCCGTGGTACCTACGGGCAACTAAGTGTGATAAGGTTGACGCCGAGCGGAAAGAGTGGAGGTGAATCGCATCCGAGGTGTCCCTCAACCTGCTTCTAGGGTACATGTATGCACGTGTATGCAATGGTACAGTATCCCACCTAGGTACCTCATCCTTGTCGTAGAGGATGTACGAATTCGGCTGAGCCGGCCTCGTACCTGACAGGTTTCTTATTCCCAATCGAAGCTGGACGAACTGAGGTCTGGGTTTCTGCACGAGAAGTTGACATGAGCACGAGGCTAGATACTCATGGTTGCACAGCAGGACATGAAAAAAGAAGCCAGAGGCGGCGTGACACCCAGAAAGTTAGGTACCCAAGATAGAGAAACCAATACCCTTGTCGCAGGTCCCTACAGCGTCGAACGCTAGCTGCTAGCAGCATCAGCACGCTGCAGCTCGCCCAACTTGTCATGCAGAGCGGACGGGTGGATCTCCGTCGCCATGCCCAAAGTCGATCACAACGTCGTACGATCAAAGATTGATTGATTAGATTACGATGGATTAGATTAAAAAGATATGCAATAATACTGTATGAAGTCCGATGTGCGGATTCCAGAGAGGATCATTCATGATTCAATGTTTGCGTCAAGGATACGCTATTGTACCCCCAGGTAGATGGCGCTGTTAGCGCTCCGTCTCATTCGGAAAAGATTTGCGGCACGAGGTGTCTAAAATGGGAAGAGGTGTAAAATAGGAGGGGATTAGTGTAAAATTTAGTAGGCCACTTGATCAAGCTTAGGATCAACCATCTGATATCGAGATCCATTATTTATTCGATAGCATCACTAATAACTTAAGTACGCACATAATAGTGGTGTACTTCATATCAGATTGTACTTCCAAGGTTGTATTTTGGCCTACCAGCCTTCAAAGCCGAAAATTTTAGTGGGATCGGTCACCGCTCGTTCCGAACTACGACTTTCGATCCAACGGTTCAAGAATCCAGGTTTCAAGGACACGGAAACGCGGGCCATCCCGATACGATAAAACGTGCGATCTCATGACACATAGCGGGGAATACATGTAATTTCTATCAGTTTAAGAGTATGTCGCAGGGATTAGACATGAATTCTTCTGCGCTCATTGCTGCCAAGTCGCAGCTTCGCTCGTTAATGAAACATCGACTAGCGAGTCTCTCAGAAGAATCCATCACATCTCAGAGTGAGTCACTTCCATGACACAGCAAGGGTTATATGTACATATCAGTGCGTATAGTTGATAATGGACATAGGTGCAAGAGTGTTCGATTCGATATCCAAATTCAAACCATATGTGGATGCAAAAAGAGTGGCGGTCTACCTGTCCATGCCGCGTGGAGAGATACAAACGGACCCCATCGTTAGGCATGCTTTATCGTCCGGCAAACAGGTGTTCGTGCCTTACTTACACAAGTCGGGGTTACGACCAAGCGACGGGCCGACTAGACTGATGGACATGGTGAGTCTAAAAGACATCAAGGACTACGAGTCTCTACAGAGAGACAAGTGGGGCATCCCGAGCGTTGACGCCTCTACGGTGCATGAAAGACAGCGGAGTGTGGGTGAGCTCGATGGGAGCAGGTCGGAGGACGTGTCCCTGGATTTAATCCTTCTGCCCGGAGTCGCCTTCGACGTCGATCCGCAGTCTAAAGCTATCCGAAGGCTGGGGCACGGCAGGGGTTTCTACGACTACTTTCTTCATCGATACGCATTGGCCGCTTCACCGGAAGAGAAAGAATCAGATGGCCGACCAGCTGTATTGCTTTATGCTTTAGCATTGAAAGAGCAGTTCCTCTCCCCATCCTCGGGGGAGTCTGTACCTGTTGGACCCCATGATCAACCAATAGATGGCCTCTTTCTCGGAGATGGCCAAATCAAAGAGTCTGCGAAAGACGACGCAAACTAGAATGAGTATAGCTAGACCGTCTTCGGGTGTTCCTAATCATCCGCAGTGGTATCGTTTATGAATGCGTATAAAAGCATGACCCTTCGTAAACCGACCTCCCGCCGCAATACACATGCTCTGACCCTTTCATACGGCTTCTTGGATCAGGGACACGTTGTCGCCCTTCAACAGGATTTGCCCTACAGATTCATTAGCTATGTCGGGCAACACTAATTCCGTCATATAATCGTACCTAGTGGCCTTCTCTTCTCCTCCGGATTCGTCTTGGTAATCTGCTTCACCTCGACCGCATCGTCGATAACAAGGTTCATGAATTCGTCGAATCCCTGAGCGCGCGAATATTAGCAATGGAGAAGCAACCAAATGGAATAGACGCCTGGGGATGTTGCTTCGTACTCTAATCTTTCCCTCGATCCTGATTGACAATTGCTCGTACAGCCAGATCTTTACGGTCGCGTGAGTCTGGAGGAGCTTGAAGATGAAGTTGATGGGAGGGAGCAGGATCTTGCGCCCACCGCCGCCGCCACGACCGGTCATTTTGTATGTCGAGAAGGAAACTTGTGCTGGATATATTTCCTCGACTTGATGGCCGAATGTGAAGTTTCAATGAGTGTAGCTGATGTACGCGTCCCGACGTATCTGCTCCTGGCTTGATGTTCGCGACAAATTCCGACAAGGCGGAAAGAAGGCTGAAGTACGGTAGTAGCTACCAGGAGCTAAACTTTAGGTTGAAAATATTGGAGGGTACCTAGGTACTTCGGGACATGCGTGGCGCTAGCTCAAGCCTGCCACGCCACAAAAGATCGACCCCTCCAACAGTCAAGCCACAGAACTAAGGAAGCTCCATAAACTTGTCAGGCTCACATGGCAACCGTAGAGCAATGATTTGATTATTTTCTTCAGGTTGGCCCCTCTTTCCTACGCCGACACGTTTAGTTGAACCTTACAACTTAAACATTTCTTCGAAGACTTGACGCAATCATAAATTTAGCCTCTGCCATTATCCTTTCGGGGATTTCCTACTTTTACACATTCTTTCGGCGTCGGTCCATTCTTTCATTAATAGCACTTAATCTCAACACCTACTAAATCTTGCGATTAACACCGATTGGCAGCAACTGCTGCTGTGGTCTCGACTGACGTGCCCACCCCACAGCTGTTGACCTGATCGAAACAAGTCGCGCATCATGGCGGCAAACGAAGCGCAACCGGCTTTCGGCCCTGATGAGGTGCTTCAGGCCATGCTGACCATGCGGGGTGGTGCAACGGAAAAGAGGAAGAAGGAAGCTCATGAATATCTCGAACTTTTCCAGAAGTCGGTCAGTGATCAGCCTGATTGCGTCATGCCATTCTCGACATACGATGGTACTAATATACCCTATAGCCGGCAGCATGGACTACAAGCATTACGATACTGCAGTCGAACGCCGAGGCAGACGTCAAATTATTCGCAGCGACAACGTTAAGGGGAAAGGTGAGTTTCATACATGAAGCCTTACGTCATAGCAGGCAGCGAGGCTAACTGAGTTATGCTTAACTAGATCACATACGACCTCGCAACCCAAGTACCCGCGGCTGAGGTCCCGGCTGTGCGAACCCAACTTCTAGCACTCCTTAAACGTTTTGCGCCGGGACCGAAGCCGATACGGGTGCAGCTTTGCGTGTGCCTGGCAATCCTGGCTATACAAATGCAGGAATGGAAAGACGTCCTCCCCGTTGTTGTATCTTCCCTCGGCCATGATGCCGATAGCCATGCCGTAATTTTGGACTTCCTCAGGGTCTTACCGGAAGAGGTGACCGAAGGACGCAAAATCACCCTGACAGTACGTGGATCGAGACAACTCAATACGACCCTTGCTCTTTTATCCTCCGGCGACGTTTCGTGGTGATTACGGCTCAAAGTGAATTGGAAATCTAATTGATATCGTTTAGGACGAAGAACTCAGCCAAAGGACCAGCGAATTACTGGATCAGAATGCTCCGCAAGTGGTGCAACTCTTGATTAACTACGCCCACTCATCACGTAAGGTTGATCTTGTCCAACACAGATGGGTTCAGCTAACATGCGAAAATAGCCGCCGCAGCAACTAATCCCCAGCTCTTTGACTGCATTACCTCGTGGTTGCGCGAGGTTCCGATTAATGACATTGTCAAATCTCCTTTACTAAACATCGTTTTCAACGCACTCGAGTCCGACTCATCTTTCCAGGCAGCCGCCGACTGCATTTCGACGATGGTTAGGGAAACGAGGGAGATAGACGACAATATCGAGACCATTCAAATACTCCTACCGAGAATTATTGCACTACAGCCGAAGATCCAGAAGGTGGTTGAAGAAGAGGATGTAGAGTCCTACAAGGCTCTGACGAAGCTCTTCGGCGAGACTGGGTCTGCGTGGGCTGTTGCCATCGCTCGTGAGCCTACCCATTTTAGGCCCCTAGTCGACGCGATCCTCGAGTGCGCCGCGCGAGATAAAGACAGAGAGGTCATTGAGTTTACCTTCGACTTTTGGTATGATCTTAAGCAGTATCTAGTATTGGAGAAGTATATCCAAGCACGCATGGAACTTCTGGATGTTTATGCGAAGCTTGTCGATATTCTACTTAAGCATCTCGAATACCCTGAGTCCGAAACCGGCAACGAGAAAGACCTATTCGATGGAGATCGGGAGGCCGAGGAAAGATTCCGTGAATTCCGCCACCTTATGGGTGACACTCTGAAGGACTGTTGCGAGATCATGGGTGTTTCCGAGTGTCTCGCAAAGGTTCACGATGCCATCAAGGTCTGGATGCAAAAATATGCAAGCCTGGCGAACGGTGCGTCGGTTCCTCATTGGCAGCAGCTAGAAGCCCCATTGTTCTCTATGCGAGCGATGGGCCGCATGGTTACTAAAGATGAGAACACTGTTTTGCCTCAACTCATGCCACTCCTCGTTCAGATGCCGGCTCATGAGAAGCTACGCTTTGCGACAATCATGGTTCTGGGTAGATACACAGAGTGGACTGCTGCGCACCCGGAATTCCTCAGTCCTCAATTCAAGTATATTGTCGACTCCTTCAGCACGGATTCCAAAGAAATCGTGCGGGCCGCTGCCATGGCGATTAAATACTTCTGCACAGACTGCAAGCATCTCCTGAGCGAACAGGTCGTTCAGTTACAAGAATTCTACAACCTGATTCTGGACAAACTCCCCGAAGTCAGCCAAGAAGAGATCACTGAAGGAGTTGCAATGGTCGTATCGGCACAGCCGAAAAGTGAAATTTACAGGCTTCTCAAGCTTTTCTGTGACCCTCTAATCCAGAGGTTGATGACGAAAGCGAACAATGCGACAGACAACGACGGGAAGTTAGCAGTCGCTGATCATTTGCAACTAATCACACTGTTTGCTCAGCACGTTGTAATTCTCCCACCTGTCGAACGGGGCGAAGCAGATCCAGCTGTCAAGTATTGGCAGGAAGTGTTCCCCATATTGTCCAAGGTCCTGGAGAACTTCCTTGACTTCCCTCCCATCTGCGAGAGAGTCTGCCGGTGTTGGAGATTCATGGTTATCTCGCACCGAGGGGCTATGGCCCCAATCCTCCCGGATATGGCAAATCAGTTAGCGAGCGGATTTGCTAGGTCGAGGCAGGGTTGTTTCTTGTGGGTTACCGGTGCAATCCTACGTGAGTTCTCTGACGATCGGGAGCACGTAGACCCGGCTATGACAGAGGACATATACGTCTTCTTCGATGCCCAGGCCACAAATGTTCTCCGCTTCATCACGGAAGTGCCATCACAGGATCTTCCTGACGTTATCGAAGACTTCTTCCGCCTAGCTGTGGACGGACTCTTATACTACCCTCAGAAGTTTATCCCTTCCGGCTTATTTGGACCCGTATTTGAAGCGGCTTACTCCGTTCTCACTTTGCAGCAGCGTGAACCTCTATCTGCTACCCTACACTATATTCGTGACGTCCTTGGATGGGCTACTCCATATCCACCATCGTCGTACGAGCATCTTTCAGCATCAGAAGCCGAATTTCTTAGGGAGACCGTAAAACGACTGGTTTTAGCTGAGGGGGAGACCCTAGTCAAGCGTTTACTCGCCGGCATGATGATCACTTTCCCGAAGGACTGCTTTGCTGATGCCAGCGGTGCGCTTCTAACTTTATTCGAGATATTCCCTAACGAGACGGCAACATGGGTTGACCAGACGCTTCGATTACTGCCTCAGGGCACTGTCACGCCAACGGAAGTCGATCGTCTCATGGTGAAGATTAAGGAGAAGCTCAGCACCAATGATACGGGCGATATTCGACAGATACGCTCGATTTTGCAGGATTTCACCAACACCTACCGAAGAAGATACGTCGCGCCTCGGGACGGCTTGGGCGCACTAGAGGGTTCACGATTCCGGTTTTCGGGCAGCTAGTTATCCCGATACCACTCGATCATGACAACGCCTTTACGGCGTTTTCGCTAAGAAATGACAGAATACGCTGGAGGGCCTATGAACTTGATAGAGAAGAGTAGGATGAGGGGAGGATCAGCGCAGAGGTGCGAAACAGTCACCTAGGACTTCGTCGGTGGATCTGGTCAGGATCATCCTATGGTGCGGCTGCAGTCGCAGATAACGTAGATAGGCATAATCTCAGTTCTGAGGGCATGGAGTGGCGGTGGCGTAGATTTGGGAGTGAAATGGAATACAAAATGATACCTAGCAGTAGCCTCTGCGATGATAGCAGATTGCCTAGAGATTGTACATATGTCAAACCTTGACAATATCATCAATATGCAATGTTCAACTCGCATGAACTCTGGCCTCTCTCTGGAGCGAAAGGAAACCACTATACTATGTTGCCAATGCTTCCAGTAATGAAACGGCTGGGCCATCGAGATATGGGTAGCATAATGCGAAGCTTTACTTTAGGTACTCAAACTATGCCCGTTCTGCATTAAATGAATTTCTCATTTGCCTAGTAGCCACTAGACTTGTTAAAGGTCCCTTTTGATAAGCCATCCAGTTTATTATATGTCAGGGTATGCATGTCTAAGTCTTAATCTCTAAGCCGTACTTTGCCTCGGGGCCTTTCCCAAATCTCAAACACCTGGTGTTGTTGGCACAGGAAGGGGCCGATGCAATCTAGTAACGATTTCAAGATAATCCGGCTCATTCTCATCGGTGATAATACCATGCCGAATAAAGAAGTCGATCATAACCGAAGCGCAGTTCGGTTTGAACTCGCCACGGAGCATAGATTCCTTAATTTGCTGTACATCCCAGAGGTTGAACTCCTGGACCTCGTCGTCTCGCGGCTTGGGCACGATTGTGTGGTCTACCTCCATATCGTAAAGATATAAGATCCCTGAAGCCATCAGCCCATCCTCAAGGCCCGATCCGGCGTCGCTCGTACACACGTACGTGATAGCGCCACAGGCTCGCGCCTGCTGCCGGACTAGGGATTCGGGTAGAGATGCCTCCTCGTCCGCCTCGTGCACGATACACTCGAAAGGCGACTCATCGGCCCGGACGCCGCCCGCTATGGTGGAGTCTAGCTTGCCCGGGTACGTATGCAAATGGGAACTTCGCCGCGGCACCCAGATCTTGAGCTCACCTTCGGGTGTTCGCGTGTAGCGCCCCGGCACGCGATGCCGAAGAGAGGCGCTGCCGCGCGTTTCATCCGGACCGGCGGATACTTGGCCCCCATGACTCGGTACTCTTCGGTGGGCCGGCGCCGGGATAAAGATGCGAATGTTCCGGCTTCTGCAGCGTTCTGTATGAGATCTAAGAACGCCGCGTTACAGGCACCGGACGTATCCTGTCCGTTCGAGCCATCCAGGACCCGGACTGTACGAGGACGCACATCTGGAGGGCTTACCCAGAACGAGGAGGTCCAGGGCATTTCGGCCACGACTAATGGGTGAAGAAAGCCATGAGGACGGGGGTCATTTGGTAAGAGGAGCTGGTAGAATACTGGGTCCGGGGGCTCTGCGTAGGGAGTCCGGGTGATGTCGATGTAGGGGAAGCTAAGTCAGTGTGAGCACAGTGGCATTCCCGTGGCAAGTGATACTGCATACTTGTCGCAGGCCTTGATCAGATCAAGGTAGGTCTTTAAGGGCGATGACATGTTGTCCCTGATAGCTCTCCAGCTTACACCTTCACCTTACAGCTAATAGCACGGTTCCAAATCGAAACTTAGTCAGTTAAGCTTAAGCAACAAAGGGCAAGCAGATCCACTTGAGTCACCCGGCCTTCAACCAGTGAGCTAACTACATTGCTTTATTGAGTTTAATAGCGTAGACTCATCGCGGCGAGGCTTGGAAATGACGCATTATCTGACACCAAGATATAAGCTGCGCAAGGTAAAGGTATCTCAAAAGGATTGATACCTAAGACGTTATGAAGACACCAATCCTAACCCCAAAATAATCCGTACATTGTGATTGGAAGGTTTTCGGGTCTAGGAAGACCAAGCTTGGATGTATACACTTGTGAAGATCGTACATGTGCATAATACCCCCCATAGTGGATGTGGATGTTTTGCAGTACCTATGGAGAATAGTCACACCGAATATAGACGAATTCCTGAGAGAAAAGGGCTTGTTAAACCCACCTTAATTACCTACCTAGATGGTATATAAGACCATTCTCTCGTATGATTTCTGATGTGTGACAGCTGAATATTGAATGTTTCGAAGCTTGTCGTTGAGATTGGAAACTGCAAAGTACATTGACATAGGTGAGTTGCATTATTAATTGGGAAGTACCTCAAATAAAGCACCCGAGGGTTAAACCCTCGCGGGCTCGATAAGCTGGACCGTGTTTAGCCCCGTTTGGCATTTCTACCGCGAATTTGCCGTTGCAGGAAAAGGAAGGAACGACGGTTGCCCCACTAAGACCACAAATACAAAATTGATGTCACTTGCAGCACGATTTTCCTGGCTGGAATAAGCCTGCCCCGCTTAGCCCGCCGCCTGTCAATTTTCTCCTCTTGTACCCCTCCTTCTCTTTCTCTGCCCCGACAAATTTTCCTTTCCTTCGAAGCACGAACAAGCTTGGTCGTCGGTGGTTGCTTGCGACTTTGCAATTTACTTGCTTCGTTTTTCTCTTTTTCTTACTTCACTAACCGATACTCTCTAGAAGAGATCGTTGGTGATTTGTACGACCGCGAAGTGCAATCAGTCCACTTCCATCGATACAGATCACACCCCGCCTTCGTCTACCTGTTGAACAGAAAAAACAACACTTAGCAAAGTCTTCGCATCAACACCGTCAAGATGGTCAAGTAAGTCTCATCGCCTTTACTTCACATAGTACCCTGTAGCTTCATCCCGACTCCAACCTGTCGTGACAACTTTGCGCGCGCAAAAAAAATCTCACTCGTTGCCTTCGGCGATGCCCAAAACGACCCACCCCGGAGATAAGCTCCGTTACATCCATTCCTAGTTACTAATATGCGCTCTCGAATAGCTTCACGATCGACGAGATCAGGGCGCTGATGGACAAGCCCACCAATGTCCGTAACATGTCCGTCATTGCCCATGTTGACCACGGAAAGTCTACCCTCACCGACTCGCTCTTGGCCAAGGCCGGTATCATCTCCACCGCGAAAGCTGGTGATGCCCGAGCTACGGATACAAGACCAGACGAGCAGGAACGTGGTATCACTATCAAGTCTACTGCCATCTCTCTGTATGGCAACCTACCTAGCGATGACGACCTGAAGGACATCGTTGGTCAGAAGGCCGATGGCCGAGATTTCTTGATCAACTTGATCGATTCGCCCGGTCACGTCGATTTCTCTTCTGAAGTCACTGCTGCTCTCCGTGTCACTGATGGTGCTCTTGTTGTCGTCGACACCATCGAGGGTGTCTGTGTCCAGACTGAGACAGTCTTGCGACAAGCCCTCGCTGAACGTATCAAGCCCGTTGTCTGCATCAACAAGGTCGACCGTGCTCTTCTCGAGCTGCAAGTCTCCAAGGAGGATCTGTACCAGTCCTTCTCTCGAACAATCGAGTCCGTTAACGTCATCATCTCCACCTACCTTGACAAGTCGCTTGGCGACCTACAGGTCTACCCTGAGAAGGGAACCATTGCCTTCGGATCTGGTCTTCACGGCTGGGCTTTCACTATCCGACAATTCGCAGTCCGATATGCTAAGAAGTTCGGTGTTGACCGAAATAAGATGATGGAGCGTCTCTGGGTAGGTTTTATTCCAAGCCCCTGCTTTATTTCACTCATGGTACAAATTGCTGACTGCCGTCTTAGGGTGACAACTACTTCAATGCTGCCACCAAGAAGTGGACTACCAAGAGCACCCACGACGGCAAGCCTCTCGAGCGTGCCTTCAACCAGTTCATTCTGGACCCCATCTTCAAGATCTTCTCGGCCGTCATGAACTTCAAGAAGGACGAGATTGCCACCCTCCTTAGCAAGCTAGATCTCAAGCTACCTTCTGAGGACAAGGACAAGGAGGGCAAGCAGCTGCTGAAGGCCGTCATGCGAACTTTCTTGCCCGCTGCCGACTCTCTTCTGGAGATGATGATTCTCCACCTGCCTTCTCCCGTCACCGCCCAGAAGTACCGAGTTGAGACTCTGTACGAGGGTCCCCCTGATGACGAGGCTGCCATTGGTATCCGAGACTGTGACCCTAAGGGTCCCCTCATGCTTTACGTCTCCAAGATGGTGCCGACCTCCGATAAGGGTCGATTCTACGCTTTCGGTCGTGTCTTCTCCGGTACCGTCCGATCCGGGCTCAAGGTCCGCATCCAGGGTCCCAACTACACACCTGGCAAGAAGGAAGACTTGTTCGTCAAGGCTATCCAGCGTACCGTTCTCATGATGGGTGGCAAGGTCGAGCCCATTGACGACATGCCTGCTGGTAACATTGTCGGTCTCGTTGGTATTGACCAGTTCTTGCTCAAGTCTGGTACCCTTACCACTCTCGAGACCGCCCACAACATGAAGGTGATGAAGTTCTCTGTCTCGCCTGTCGTCCAGCGATCCGTCCAAGTCAAGAACGCCCAGGATCTCCCTAAGCTGGTTGAAGGTCTTAAGCGTCTATCCAAGTCTGACCCGTGTGTCTTGACCTCGACCACTGAGTCCGGTGAACACGTCGTTGCTGGTGCTGGAGAGTTGCATCTCGAGATTTGCTTGAAGGATCTTGAGGAGGACCACGCCGGCGTTCCTCTCATCTTCTCCGACCCCGTCGTCCAATACCGTGAGACTGTTGCTGGCAAGTCCAGCATCACTGCCCTGTCCAAGTCTCCCAACAAGCACAACCGTCTGTACATGGTTGCCGAACCCATCGATGAGGAGCTTGCTAAGGCCATCGAGGATGGCAAGATTGGACCCCGTGATGATTTCAAGGCCCGTGCCCGTGTTCTGGCTGACGACTTCGGCTGGGATGTCACCGATGCCCGAAAGATTTGGTGCTTCGGTCCTGACACCGTCGGTGCCAACTTACTAGTCGACCAGACCAAGGCCGTCCAGTACCTTAACGAAATCAAGGATTCCGTCGTTTCCGGTTTCCAATGGGCCACCAGAGAAGGTCCCGTTGCTGAGGAGCCCATGCGAGCTATCAGATTCAACATCCTTGATGTTACCCTACACGCTGATGCTATCCACCGTGGTGGTGGCCAGATCATCCCGACTGCCCGACGTGTGCTGTACGCTGCTACCCTGCTTGCCGACCCGGCACTCCAGGAGCCCGTCTTCTTGGTCGAAATCCAAGTACCCGAGCAAGCCATGGGTGGTGTCTACGGTGTCCTCACTCGACGAAGAGGTCACGTCTTCAACGAGGAGCAACGTCCCGGCACTCCTCTGTTCACCATCAAGGCCTACCTCCCCGTCATGGAGTCTTTCGGCTTCAACGGTGACCTCCGACAAGCTACTTCCGGCCAGGCCTTCCCTCAACTGGTCTTCGACCACTGGCAACTGCTCCCCGGTGGATCTCCTCTCGACAAGACCTCCAAGGTCGGACAGATCGTCGAGACGATGCGCAAGCGCAAGGGTCTCAAGGTCGAGGTACCGGATGTCAACAACGTAAGTTCAATAACTATTGCCACCTTGGTCTGTTTCATGCTAACAATGAATTACAGTACTACGACAAGCTATAAATGGGTTCCATCAATGCTTTATAGACTACGACCTAGTGCCATTATTGGCGAATACCATGAGACGGCTCGGCGGATTGTGTCCTACTGGGTTTGTCGCGTGCATAATACGATCTCAAATGTAAAAGATCGGAAAGGAATGACCTGCGGCCGTGGATACAGAAAAGCTATGCAAAGGCATTGAACGCGGAACTTTTCATTAGCTATCGTACATCCTGTTTGCCTGTACTCTTGAGAACTCAATTGATGAATGACTTTTAGATGAAGAACAATGCGATATTTTGTGAGAAACTCTGGCTTTTGACGTGTAAGATGGTTCCCGTGAATTGAGGCGTCGGCCTCAGATAGTGCCTGCGTGGTTTCCCCATTACCGCTTTCCTAAATACTAGAGTGTTCATCCAACCTAAGTAGAAACAATGGGTGAGAAACGTAAGCCAGGGGTTCTTTTCCTGTCCCTTTACAGGATGATGTTGACTATAGTGGTAACCCCGAGTCTGACCTGGAGACCATGTAGCCGTTTCTCTGTATCATTACAGGTGCTTTCTAGATGAGCCCTCATAGATCTTGTAATAATGTATATTAAATTATTATTCCAATTACTGGTACTGAGTCAAGTGAGGGAGAAATAGATTTGTATTCTCTTACTCTTCGTTGTAGAAACATCTCATATTTGAGTACTAGATCTCGTAAAGCTGGTTCTTACTTTACACTTTACTATACAATGGTGCTTAAGTTAATACGTGTCGTACCGAGTTGATGTGATATAGTGTGCCGTCGTCCTTCGAGTTCGCGAAATCAGACTGTTGTGTAGGCCCCATCTACGTTCGAGGAGCGGAGGTCAGGGATGTGTTGAGTGTGAACATCTTGGAGGTTAAGCCCTCGAGGGGGTGTGGCCAAATGGAGATTTTTAGAATTTCTGTGTTTTGTGCGAGGATGAGGGAGCTCAACGAAAGAGCTGTGAATGTGAATCCCATAGACCTTCTCCTGCATGTTTCATAGCACTCATGTCTCCATGACCAGCCGAGAGCGAGGTTTAATTGGTAGGAGAAAAACCTGGGATTTCGAGTAATTGGTGAAGGACGTCAGGATGGTGGTCCGGTGGCATTGGCTGGGTGGGTGGTAGGTAGAAGACAGATATAGGAGTACACTTGCTTAAATTGCCTAGCTCCTTGTCCTTAGCAAGGCCCATCTTCTAGCCGGCGAATGCTGTATTTAATGACCATGTTAAGGCGTGTTCTATTACCTACTTAAGGAATGACCTGGAAGGAGGCTAACGTGGTAGAGGTGTAGAGCTCTATTGGGAAGCTTTTAGAAGGCTACGGTTTATCAGTTGTGAGCTTCCGTCTAATCGTTTCCCTAGGACGAGTAGAAGCCCTGTTGTACTTGTCTCTTTCATGTATACAAACGTTAAGGGGATATTGATGCTAGATACCACCACCATGCGCATTCTTCCCATCTTTACTGAACGTTAGATCATGAAGATTTATTAATGGCATACTACCGCTCGAAACAGCTATCATCTCACATATCATGACTCGTTAAAACATAGGTCCGCATCAATCGCCGTCTGGTATCATCTCCAACAGCTCCCCAATATTTTTCATCATCTCGCAAAATCTTCATACCCCTGATTACACGCCAGCGCCCGGAATCAACCCCTACACCTTCGCGCCAGCAGCGTTCGCACCACCAGTCACCCCAGAGCCCGCCGCAGCACTAGCAGCCAGCGTGGACTTCTTCACTAGCCTCAGGCCCGCGAGCGCATACACCAAGCCCTCCACACCAAGGATCACAACAAGCGTCACCAGCGCACCAATAACACCAGCAACCGGAAGCGAGATCCCGTTCCCAGAAGTATTCTGCGTAGCAGCAGCACTGCCATCACCGCCATCACTCCCCGAACCACTCGTCGAAGCGGAGCTCGCGCAGATCCCCGTAGTATTACCACAAGCCTGACACCAAGACGCCGTATCCCCAACCGCAAACTTACTCATCTCGCTCGCGAACGTACTCCACGGCAACGTCGTCTCGCTCTGTCCAAACAGCGGGAACACCTTCGGCGTATTCATCGCCGCGGTTCCATTCGCGAGGTAAAAGCGCACGGATACTTCGTCCGCGCTCGGGTAGCTAGTGCTGGAGATACCGGTGGCGTTGGTGACGAGCTCGAAGACGATGGACGACGCGTAGTCCACGATGCCGGTGAAGTCCGCGGATACAGTCTGTAGCTGCGCGAGCCCGAAGAAGGACATGAAGGATGCGTAGGCGCCGAATTGGATGCCGAGGGGTGTCTGGCCCTTGCCGGTTAGCGTGCTGTTGAGCTGCTGCACGATTTGCGCGGCGAGCGTGGCGCCGGCGATGGCGCGGATCGGGTCGCTGCTGTTGTAGGCTAGGTTCCATTCGTGGTTGTCGGCTAGAGTCCTAAGCTGGAACAAAGTCTCGTTTGTGAGCAGGTCCGAGGACGGGATGGTCTGGTTGTGAATCGTCGCCACGTTGACGTAGTCGAAGATCGTGTACGCGTTTTTGAAGTTCGCCTGGCTGGCGCTAAACGTGCTGTTGATCACCGGCAATAAGTCGCCGTAGAAGCCTTTCGTCTGGTCGAACTTGGAGACGTACTCCGAGGACAGGAAGTAGTTATTCGAGCTCACTAGTGCGTTACCGCACCCAGAACCGCCCTGTAGCCACTCGCTGTTTTCCGAGTCGGAGCTCGAAGACGCCGTTGAGGAGGTGGACACGGGGATGTATTGGTACCCGCCGAGAGGAGCTTGCACCTCGGACTTGTTGGCTAGCACGGTTATGCCGTTGGTGCCGGCGGGCGGGTAGATGCCCTGCAGGAAGGCCAGCGCCGAGCTCTGCAGCACGGAGTCGGCTGGCGAGATGACGCTTAGCTGCGTCGGGACCGCGATGTCGTCGCTTAGCCCGTAGATAGGCGAGCTGGCGTTGGAGGCGATGTATTTGGCGCGGTAGTAGCTGCCGGACTGGAAGACCTCGTCGGCGCCTAACGGAGTCAGGTCTGTGGGCGCGAGGGCCTTGGGTGTCCGGTCGCCGTGCCGATGGAAGATGTAGACTCCCAGGACGGTTTCGGCCCTCGTGAGGGGCATGGCTGCCAGCGAGAGTAGAAGTGCCTTTAACTCCATCTTCAGTGAGATGTTGATCACTTTACTACTTCACTTAGGTACTATATTTCGATTGCCAGGTAGGGCTGAAAGTGCCTCAACCAGAAGAGCAGCGACCCAGGAAGCTCCTGGGAGGAGAAGCGAGCATGGTGGGAAGAGCCACTCCGATAATAAATAAAACCTCGCTCTCAAGCAGCCCCGCTCGTCGCAAGGTTACAATACAGCTAGACCGGGTGTGCACGCGATAGCCGCATACGGGACGGCAAGCTAGGGTTCGGCCTGGACTCATTCTATCGTCTGCGAATAGATATATCAACAAGCCCTCCACCCACCCTCTTTGCGTTCCTCCACCGACCTGCCTAGTCGGGTTATACCAGCCTAGGTTGGATGGGCTAGATAATCTCGAACTTCTGTCTGGTTTGCGCTAAGAGCGGATCTAGAGGCGCTGAATTGTCCAATCATAGCTCGGGATAGCAAATTTCTCGCATCTCCGCTGCAGTCCGGTAGGGTCCGATATGGGAAGAGATTGATACCGGGAACGGGGAACTTAGTCACGCCTTACATGTATCTTTCCTAATCAGTTGAAGACGAGTTCAGTTTGAATATTGCAGAAAGATTGTATATGTAATTAAGTGGAAATGTGTTGAATAATGAGAATTACTATAAGTGTGCTGCAGCTGAGTTACTAAGTCCTCTGTAAATGTAGTAGTGTATACCGGCTGCCGCTATGCGGATATGCATGTGATAGATCACCTTCCACGACATCGACGATGTACATACTACATAGTCTGCTCCTCTCAACACAGGGCTATATTGACTCGCCTTGTGCTAATGGACCGGGACTACAGTAGAAACGGCCACATGTAGGTAGTCTTAAACAGCCAGGTTGCTGTGTCGATACTCATTCAATTCGTTGCTCTTATGTATGTCTATAAACGTCTAATTCTACCCATGAGAACACGTCCGCTCCCTCCAGGTAATCATAGCATCCTTAAAACCTCACAATAGTAACCCTCCCCATCCCATCCTCGCCAACAACCCAGCGCTCATCCCCAGCAATCTTCCCCTTCGCAAGCAACTCCCACCACATCGAATCCGCGAACTGAACCTCAGACACCTGATCCTCTTCCTCCCCTAAACCACCATCCCGCTCTTCCTGAACACTGATCTTAGGCATAACAAACGAAGACAGCGCCTCCATCATAAAGCACTGCCTGGCCACAACCCTCACGCCCGCCCCCGCATCCAGCACATCGCTCACGGTCAAGTACGGAAACTCCTCGTGTCTCCAGCAAGGCGCGTAGCCAGGCCATAATCCCTTGGATCCGGCCAGTTGGTTGTTCCCCAGGATCCGCGCCAGGCTGCCGACGCGCGGGCAGAAACTCATGTGCACGTCGCCGTCAGCACAGCATTCATCGAACCATCGAGGTCCCATGCCCGAAAAGGGGATCCCCGTGCAGCGAACGAGGTGGTGTCGTGGCGGGGAGAGGCTAGAGTGTTGTCCCGCTAGCCATCTGTGCTCTTCTTCGTGGATATACACGTTTGCCTCATCGAGCAAGATTTCTCTTAGCGAGGGAGTGTGCCGTTGCCGGATGCCCAAGAGCTCTAGTTCGCGCCACGTGAACCTGTTAATAACCGTTGGACCTTCATGATCCAATCCAGGGCTAGAGTACGGTTTATTGGCTCCGGATGGGTCCAGCGAAGGGCGGTACGTCGATGGCTTGGAAATATCCCAGATGGTGAGTTGTTCTAGGGGGTCTTCCTCGCCCCAGGGCGAACGGTTTGGTTGCCAGAGATAGAGCGCGTAATGCGTAGACGTATGTGCTGAGAAGAAACGGTCGTGGCCGTTGACCGGCAGGCCGAGGAAGTGGATTTTCCACTCGGAGCGGAACGTGATGTCCCACGTAAACTGCACCTCTGATGAAGAACTATCACCCGAAGAAGCCCGCCGCTGTACATCAAACGCCGTAGCAAAGTGACGATGCACCGTCTCCCGATCATTCAACTGATGATACGGCTCACGCTCACACCACTCAAAGACCAGCACACCGGAGGTAAGCCGTAGTCGCCGAACCGTCTTATCCGACGCATCGAACGGGACCTCGAACCGCATCCTCGTCTCGAGATCATACGCCACATACCGCTCCGAAACAGCCTCCTGATACACCAACAACCCGTCATCCACGCACCACGTCGGATCCCTGTGCTGGAAAATCGCCGTATTGTCATTCCACCGCAACCAGCGATTCCACGGGGCCACGCCCTTAAAAGAGCCCTTGAGCCCGGCCGCCTCTTGCACGACATCAATTTTCTCGATGAGCCGTGGTTTTGCAGCCCGCAAGTAGTGGTACCGGCGCGCCACCTTGGCAAAGATGCGCGCCCAGTCCGGCTTCTCCCCAAGCTCCGCTGGTGCCCGGCGCATCTCCCGCGAGCGAGCGAAGTGCCAACGCATGAAATTCCATGACGTATCCGGATTAGTAAACGCAGCGAGCCAGGCGCGGCTCACGCGGCGGCAGAGCACGCAGTCCTGCGGGGAGAGGTAGGAGGTTATCAGGAAGAAGAGGTCATTTGGTAGGTCTGTTAGGTCAAAGACATTCTTATTATTGTCATTGGCGGTAATAGCGGCAATAGCGGTTTCGACACCATCATGATCCTTGGGGTGGGAAGGACTAGACGGAATGCTATTGTCAGGTATGTTCATTGTTCATAAATATTGTTTAAGTTGATAAGTGAAATGGAGGGGGAAAGTCTCGGTTTAGTAATACGTCGGTTCTATGTGGCGAAGCCCACCGGAAAGGAGCTTAAACCGGCCGTAACTTACCACAATTTCACGGGGACAACTTCAGATGAAACCGGATGTGTTACTAAATATGTCTGTGTCGATCTATGTGGATAGAGCGATAGGAACTAAATATTATAAAAATTCCGGGGGAAATACGACTTAGAAGAGCTGTGGTAAGACGGACTTTACTTATACTATTCGTATAAGTCCGTTAGCAAAGTTGGCCCTTGATTTCGTCAAGGCACTGCGTCACTCCTTAAATTATCTTAAGTCGTCTTGAGTCAACGCAAACATAATTCGAAATACAGCCATGTAAATAAGTAATGTAAATCGTTACTCATCCATCGTATCGCTAACAACCCTATACTATATACAAGTTTCAGTTTGCTCAGCTTGCTTTAAACATCCTCCAATGCCAATCTCCCATCATAATACCGACCTGTACTTAACCATGTGTAGGCATAGCAACATCCGCCTTCCTCGAAATAGCATCAGCACTACTCCACATCGCCGTCACAGTCTTCTGTTGCGTATAAAAGTTGACTCCGGGTCTTCCGTAAAACGTATTCGCGCCTCCTCCCGCAATACTCTTCTTGTTGCCCGTGAACGAAAACATGGGCAATGGCACCGGGATGGGCACATTAATGCCGACTTGTCCGGCCTCGATATTCCGTCTAAAAGTTTCCGCCGTCGGACCCGAGCGCGTAAAGATAGCCGTGCCGTTTCCGTATTCGTTGTTGTTAATTAGCTCGATGGCCTCGTCTAGCGTGTCCACATTCAGGCAGACTAGCACGGGGCCAAAGATTTCCTCCTTGTAGCACTTCATATTGGGCGTCACGTTGCTAATGATGGTCGGCGCGATCCAGTTGCCGTTGGGGTACTTTTCGGGCTTGAACCCGCGACCATCTAGCAAAATCGTGGCACCTTCCTCTTCCGCACTAGCAATCAAGCTCTCGATACGCTCCTTACTCTGGGGTGAGATAACCGGACCCAAGTCCGCGCCCTCCTCGAAGCCACCGTTGACGGAAAGCTTCTTGGCGCTTTCCGCCAGCTCCGGGAGCCAGTTCTTAGTCTCGCCGACCATGACCAACGTGCTGAGAGCCATGCACCTCTGCCCCGCAGCACCGAACGCGGCTCCTACCACGGCGTTGATGAAGTGGTTCTTGTTGCAGTCGGGCATGACAGCGGCATGGTTCTTAGCGCCGAGATTAGCTTGGACCCTCTTGCCATTGGCAGAGGCCCGGCTGAAGATATACTCGCCGGCCTTATTGCCTCCGACGAAGCTAATAGCCTTGATCTCTGGAGCATCCAAGATAAAATCAACGGTGCGGTGGGCGCCGTGGACGACATTGATCACGCCCTCGGGGAACCCTGCTTTCTTCGCCAACTCAACTAAGATCATAGCCGCGCCTGGATCTCTCTCAGAAGGCTTCAGGATCATAGTATTACCCGTGACCGTAGCAATAGGGATACACCACAACGGGATCATAGCAGGGAAATTGAACGGGCAAATAGCCGCCACAACACCCAACGGCTCCCTATAACTCCTCGTCTCCATATCCTTCGCCACCTCCAGCACCTCTCCCTTCAACAACTCCGGCGCACCACAAGCCGCCTCCGCGACCTGCAGTCCCCTCAGCACATCGCCCCGCGCATCCGCAAACGTCTTGCCCTGCTCCAGCGTAATGCTCGCGGCCAGTCTATCCCAATTCTCTCGAATCAGGTTGACGAACTTGAACATGATCTGCTGTCTGGCCAGGACACTCGTATTCTTCCAAGCGGGGAACGCCTTCTGCGCACTCTCCACCGCGGCCCTCAGCTCCTCGTCCGTCATCTGCGGGACGCGGGTGACCAGGTTATTAGTGGCGGGGTCCCGTAGCTCGATGAACTTATCCGTTTTGCTCGGCACGAACTCGTTGTTGAGGAAATACGGCGTGTCCTCCGGCGTGGCGATCTTCTCGTGCGTCGTGGGGTAGCTGGTAGGTATGGACGCGAGAGCGCTCATAGGCCGCAGGTGCTGCGCCGTGGCGGCTATGCGTCTTGCTGCCGTCGAGCGGGACGCCATTCTAGCGGTAGTGTGAATTTGAGAGGATAGGGTGGAAGTCGAATAGGTAAGACGAGAAGCGGTGCGGCCGGCGCTGGCGGTGATGCTTCGCGTGCGGGCGAGACGGTGCATGGTGATTACAACACAATGCCTCTCTCAAGGAGCAGCGAGATCAACTCAATTTCAATGCAATCCGTAGACAACGTAACCCTCCTTTCTTAAGAAGTCCTGGATGACAAACCAGCCACCGCAGCGTATCTTTGTTCCCGGAAGGGAGACGGGATAGCGCTATCGGTTGGCCGTTACCGAGACTTATTGTTTAATAAAGTGCTTCCATTGGGCAGGAGGGGTAGCTTTGACCGTGGCCACTTGCCGCTGCAAGCCGATACCCCGAATACCGGACCGGCAAGGCACTGGGGTAAGCTGGGGTAATTACGTTATAGCGGGTATTGCGGGTACAGCGGGTGTAAGTAGGAGTAGCACTATCTATAGTGGATGTATTCGCCTCTGATTAGCGTCTATCACTTATGTAAAGTTAGTAGGTAATCTATCATACAGTAGGTATAGATTGAGAGTTGGGTTGGGATTCATAGCCCCTATTGCGAAGGTCTGAGTGAGAGCTGTCATGTGGTAGTTTGAACAGGAATGAATCTTGACGAGCATTCGTGTCTCGATTATAAGATTCCGAGTCAATTGACTACGTAGACTGGCTCGAGTCAACCCGTGTATAGGAGGTAGGTATCTATCCTATTCAATACAAGATGCAATGTCCTTGCACCTACGCCAGTAGTGCAAACTCCAAAGAAAACTGAGAAAATACAATAAGCCGCATAATCATATTTACACACCCCAGCACTGGGGTATTAGTTGTTGTCGAAGCTGTACTTAAGCCATCCTCCCAGAGCCCGCAAGCTCTCCCATCGCACATTCTCGTCTGAATCCTGCATGAGCTCCATGATACGAGCCTTCAGTCCCAACTTCTCCAGCTGGTGTCTCTTTTCCGGTACCTCCCTGACTAGATAGCCGACATCGTTACAAGCGATCGCGAGCACCGCTTTGTCGTTCTCCCACGGCTTCTTCATGATATCTGCTAATTTCCGCGGGATCTCACCGTTCTCATATTCAAGAATCTTCCGCGCATTTTCGGCCCAGAAGATCTGGTGGCGATGAGGTGGAGACCATCTTAGATGTCCTGACTGAACCTCGGCAACATATTCGTCGAACGTGGTCTTGGTCTTTTGATATTCTTCCAGCATCTCCTTGAGTTTATCCAGATCCTCCAACAAGTCTGGATCTGTCAGGTGGCGGCCGCTAACATTTTGCAGCAATGCGGGAAGTCTGGCCAAAACTGCCGTAGGGAGTAGCGTGGAAGGATTGGCTTCGAGGAGGTTGTACAACGTCGATAGAACGAGCCGCGTCGTCTTCTCCTTTGGTGAAAGCCGTAATAGCTGGGTATATAGAAGAATGATGTCATATTCACTAAGGCTGCGTTAGTTGCAATGACTTGAATATTAAAGAGGTTGTCCAATACTCATTCAGATCATCACCAACTTCTCCTGCTTCGAAGCTTAGCTGCCATAGTACCAGCAGTACATGGTATAAGAGTTGTAACCCAACTCCACCGCTGAGGCCCTCGAAGCCACCACTTCTAGTAGTAGCGTTTCCACTCCAGAGACTAGCTGAAGACTCGCCGCCAATACCCGCAGCTTTTCGGAGGATGTCGATTAAGGGAGCAACAGTCTCGCTTCTTTGCTTCCAAAAGAGTCGTCGAGACGATCGTCCGTATAGGAGCGATGAATATTGCATGACGGCAATATCTTGTAATCCTGCATCATTCGAGTTCTTTACTAAACCGCAAAGGTAGCTTAGGACTAGGGGTAGAGCGTGCTCCGTCGCCTTGGACTCGTCTCTCGAGTTGGCCATAAGGGTCGTGAGAACATTAGAGGTGAGCAGAGGAATAGGATCTTCAGAATTATTGGAACGCGCAAGTAGAGGTAGGAAATGTTGATATGGGTCTGGGTCTTTGAATAGTGCTTTCGCTAGAGCAGGGACACCTAAAGTCATGTCAGTCCATTAGGCTACCAATGTTGATGAGACGACATCATAGCTGCCCGCTTCTCGCATGTCAGGGTGATAGACATACCTTCTAGCAGGTCACCAAGTAAGACCAATATGTATTGTACGACATCGGAGCGCTGCCTAGCCGACTCTAGAACGCCAGGTGTACCCGGCTCTCCGATGAACAATATCCGGTAACCATCGAGATCGCCTTCGACTACCTGCTTCCTCTGTTCCTTCTTTACTTTGTCAACAGCCCTGATCTTGGCCAATTGGGCCTCGGTGATAGTGCCGGCTCTAGCTGCGCCATCCCAAGGAATTGGTCGCTGACGGATGTTGTTCTGGAGCGAACCGAGGTAGGGAGGGGGATCGAGCGACATGACGGGCCGGTGGAGGTCGGAATAAGGAGATTATGTTATCGAACTCGGGATACTTGAACTGATAGCGGGCTTGATGTGGCGGTGTGGTTTGCTGTCAGAGTTTCCTGTACTATGCAGGAGGTGAAAGTAGTGTGAATACGTTAACGAAGGCAGTCCTGAGCTGCGCTGAGATTGGTGGTATGACACAAGGCTATTCAAGCTTGGGAGGTTTGGAGCTGGGAGGTCCCATGCGCCTTTTGCAGTGTTGCAACAAGCTTCCGTTTAAGTGGGCCTGCCGTCATAGGCACATGCAACTCCAACGTGCCGTCCCTGCCTTTTAGTATCAATCTTTAACTCGAGGCAACAGCGTATCTCATGTCTCATTGATTTAGGTAAACTCTTCAAAATTGTATACTTCTAATAGTCTCGATTAGTCGAGTTACAAGAGGCGCTATAGAATTATTGTCGCTAAATAAGCACATATAATTCAAGGCAATCCAAGAAGAGTCAATGAAGTACATAAAAGCGTCCGCTCTCTGGCTATGTATATATTGAAGTCACGACGTTAAAATTCATCTAGGTGCATTATTCTCAAGACTTTTTCCACTTATGGAAATATATACAAAGATAAGCCTGGGGTGTGCTAGCCCATTCTTTGTTTTCTCCGTAGCCATACCTCCTGGTCGTCTCCGTCTTTCTCATTACTTTCCCCGGCGGCCGTGCCGGCACGGCGTCGCAACTGGATTTCCCATATTCCCAATTTGTAGTTGGCCCGGTCCGCTCTTCCGGAGAATAAGTCGAACGACCAACCGTGCTTTGGGCAGGTAATTCCGGCGCTTAGCGCGATACCGAAATCTTCTATATCAAACGGTATGCCTTCGGAGAGAGGATATGACGAATGTGGGCATCGCTACTCCCCTCGTTGGTCATCACTCCACACATATAAGCTCCCAATAGAGAGAGATATGACTTACGTTATTAATGGCATGGATCTTGCCTTTGTACTTGAAAACAAGCACTTGATCTCGGAGCCCTCCCTCGTCACGAAGAATTGAATCTCCCTCTATTTGACGCGCTTGGGAACTGTCTGTCGCAGGCACGTTGAAGACCTTGCATCCCGGGCCCGAATTCTGTTCACCACAAGGCCGATGTTCAGATAGACTGGCACTGCCGGAGTCGGTGATGTCGGGGAAAGATGAGACTAGGCCGACATAAAACCATGCATCACCTTTGCGAGACGGCGCTGTGAACCATGATGTCATATCGTCTCGTATCCTGCATTTCCTTCTCGCGTATTGAAGTCTATGATGACGATAATTACTCGAGCTTTTCAGGAATGACTGAAATTGGCCCGAAAAGAATACTGTGATCGAACACAGAAGAAAAGAAGGATTTATGATAGAAGGTGATAACGGCTATTTTTGAGACCGATAAGAGCTTGCCCCGAACTTAGCTCCTTTACACTTTCAACTGAAATCCACTTTACATCTCAAGATGTCTTGGGACTTTCATAACACTCAACTCATCACCAACACCAGTTCTTCACTTCAGAATCTTCAGACCGCATCGAACTGTTTGCTAGGCGCCTAAATGTAGGGGTCTTGTGGACCTGGTTTATGGAGTCTATCCGTTCTACTCCTGCAGCATACTTCAAATGACGGAGGGAGCTTGATCCGTTCAGGGTCATGTATGAGAAATAACCTATACCTTACTTCGTGTTTGGAGTCAAGGTGGGCTGCGGCAGTGATGCCCATCACCTGGGCAATGGGATAGCTTCCATCGTTCGAAGCTCCCTAATCTAGGAACGTGGACAAGTAGCCAGCCAACTAAAGAAAATCTACAAGATCCCTGCTCACCTTGGCTACCTTGGGCAACTTAAGGTGAGGTGGGGTGACGAAGACCGAGCTCCCTGTTTAAGCTCCCTGATAGGCTAAACACCCCGGTTGAATCTCCTTATCGGGCCTTGTACCTGACCTACTCTGCTTGGCCGGCAGGCCGGTTGGGTACCTACTGAACAGCCTTGAGCGTAATCGCGTAATCGATTGTCGCTGTTACGACGGCACGGGCCACAGTCAACAAGTTGCACTTTCTGGACTTGCATGGATCTCTGCCAACTCACCATCGCATTTCCACTCGGTCATCTTGCATATGGTACCTACCTAGGTATATCTTATTTAAGTAGCATGATTCGAGTCGATAGGAATCAATTGGAAAGAGAGAAATAGCATCTCTATAAAATAGAGAAAGAATATTATCCCTAAACGTCATTTGTCGATCTTGAAAAAAGTCTATGATTTGACATCAGATCGTGACCCCTGTCACCTTCCAACCCCCTCTGTTTTCAACTTTCCCGTTTTGCGCCCAGAGAGCAAGCATCACCAGCCCCGCGGTATTTTGCTAATCGCAGCCAATATTTTTGGCCGTCGCATCACCTACCGAAGGAGGTTGGGAAGTTGTAACCCACCACCTAGTAAAGAAGATGCATTGAGGAAAGAGCCAGAAATCTTCTTTCCCTGATTTCTACTCTCTTCTTACTTTTCCATCTTCCTTCACAACTTATTAGTTTCCCTTGCATTTCTCTGCAGGTGGTCTTCGTATCACCGTCGGTACTAACCCCTCGCAGCTTCAATTGCCAATTTTGGTGGAACTAAGTAAATCGAAGACATTTTGGGAGTGTAAGTTTCTCGACGAAACCACATTCCTGAATTACTAGTTTAGACTGATTGAATTCCGAAGCTGTTGGAGGAGGTAAAGTGAGGTCGTCAAATTGAGAGCTTGTCTCACTCTCCCGGCTAGTAAGCCACTTATCTCAGTTGCATTCCAACTCCTACGAGTCGAGTCCAGCTGTGGACGAAACTTAGACAAAATGCGACACCGCCAAAGTCAAGCCCATCTTATCCCCTTACTCTTCAACCTCGTTATCGCTCACCCGTACCCGCGCGACGACCTGCAAGATGCCGGCTTCGGATATCTGATGAACCGTGGGTGTGCGTCGTACTGTGGCGCCGATAACCAATACTGCTGCTCCGACGGCGAGACCTGCACCACTTCAGCCGGGATAGCAAGCTGCGCTGGTGGGGCTGCGGGCGGTGTATACGACTATACTACCACCTGGACCGAAACGAGAACGTACACCAGCACGATCAGCTCCTTCCTAGGCGCTTCAACCGCAGCAGTGGGATCCGGAACCCCTTGCGTGCCGCCAGAAGGATCGGGGGAGATTGCCTGCGGTCCTATCTGTTGCGCAACTTGGCAGTACTGTGCTCACGATGGTCAATGTCTACCGAACGCCGGTGTTAGTTCTTGGACACAATGGACAACAGTCGGCGTCGTCACAACTCAGTACTCGGCTCCCTACAGAGTTACGAGTGGCAGTACCATTATACAAACTCCGGCCCCCAGTACTACTACCGGCATAGTAGCCAGCGAGACTGCTTCATCTACCAGCACCGGAGCCCCAGCCCCTGTTGCAACCACAAGCGGTTCGCTAAGCGGAGGCGCAATTGCTGGTATCGTCGTTGGTACGATTGCCGGTGTGATCCTCCTGCTACTACTATGCTTCTGTTGCATTGTCAGGGGCCTCTGGGACGCATTTGCTGGTATCTTCGGCGGTGGGCGGAAGAAGACGGAGAGGGAAGAGATCGATATCATCGAAGAGCGATATTCCCGACGTGGAAGCAGACACGGTAGCGCATACGGCAGAGGCGGGAGTGCAGCACGACCAGTCCATCGAACATGGTTCGGCGGCGGTGGCGGTGGAGGCCGACCCGCATCGGGCGCTGGTAGAAGGGAGAAGCGCTCGGATAGCGGTGCTGGCTGGCTAGCCGCCGGTCTAGGAGCGGCCGCCCTTCTTCTTGGGCTTCGGAGGGACGACAGACGTAGGGCTAGCAGCCAGAGACCGGCACGGAGCGACTGGAGTAGTGCGTACTACACTGACTCTTATTCTGCGAGCAGCCCTAGTGAGTTTATCCACCCCAGATAAACTCCAAGAGGGTCTTTACTGACCATTTCTGTTTTTTTAGGTAGTCAAAGCTCAGATAGGAGAACGCGAGATACGAGAAGATCCAGACAGTCGAGAGCGACGAGAGCATCCCGGCGTAGCAGACGAAGCTAGAAGCACGAACGGACGCAGACGCTCGAAGAAATTTCTCCGCCTCGACCTTTGCCTGTACTTTACGAATCTCCCCGTTCCCGACGCCGAAATTGAGTTCATACCAAATTTCCTTCGTCGCGAGATTATTTTCTTCACGAGGTTACCCCCGGCATGCATATCATCATACCACAATACCTGCCCAAGGGCACAGCACAAAAACGGCGTTTCGGATTGCGGGAGAGTTTTGCTTTTCTTTTCCTACTAGACTTAAAATTCTTTCACAAAGATTTGCGACGACGCGAGCTGAAGACGAAATGAAACCGACTTTGCCGGCTTATGTCGATGAATGAATAGGATGGGAAAAATGAAATACGAATCGGGGATGAAATGAGACCCTGAGACCATGTACATATGAAAATAATAATGAATGAGGAGGACGAATCTCGAGGCTACAACGGGCGAGCTTCATTTGAAGGCTAGGATCGAATTGAGTTGCCTAGGAATGGATTGGAATGAGACCAGATATGGATGATGTGGATGCCTACCTCAAGTAGATAGATCATGAATGGAAAGGGGCTTCGTGGGATTTCCACGTAGCCACCCCAGATAAGGTGGACTTACATGACTACGAATCAATGTGTGATGGTGAATTCAATGTTATGTCTATGCCTGAAGGAATAAATCACTATATTGTCTCTCACTTCAAGAAATCGCTGTTCGTTCTTGCAAAGTTCCTATTTCTTCAACGTCCCTTCATAATACTGTTAGTAACTTACCTGGTTATACTGGTAGGTCTACTAGTCTTTGGAATTCCATCCCGGTACCTAAAGTATAACCATCCTCATTGTAAATACGAGCAATAGTCCAACATTAACCCCTTTTCCGCCGCCTCCCTGCCATTAGGTATTCACAACGAATAGGAAACGCAAAAATTAATTACCGGGTACTTACAATACTACAAGAGTTGGCGCGACGAAGGCAACTAGAAACTATCAAGAGTCTCCGATTCACGGTAAGCATCTACCTAACGCATGAAGGGGATTCCGCGAAAGATGCCCATAGACCATAATAAGTAATAATTCACGAATACGCAAGTGCTAAGATAAAATGAGTGGGTAATGGCGTCGGATGAGAGACTACACTGGAGGTAGGCGAGTTATACGGACCTTTAAAATCTTGAGCCTACGACCAAATTTCCTGGAGTATATGTTCGTCTCAAACACCTTGCGTTATTTCATGATCAATTCTCATTACTACCGTAGGCGTCCAAGGCAGTCTCTGGGTCTCATAGGCTCACGATTCACAGAAAAGACCATAGATAAGACCTTGGGAAAAAGCATTGGTCAGTATTCTCCGTATTCGGTTCCATTTTTCGTAGCTATCTTGCTACGTGAGATGCACATGAACCCCGGCGACTCCGTATTGAGACCCAGAAAGCAAAGAAACCATCCTGTTCAACCCCCAGTTTACACCTCTTCCACGATGTTGCCCTTCTCGGAAACGTACATGCCGTCCAAGAACTGCGAGTTTGTCAGTATGAGAAGTAATAAAAATGCTAGTAGGAGTAGTCGAGCGCACCTTTCGGATATCCTTGTTTCGGACTCGGCAGATCTGTTGGATGTCGGCGGCACTTTGGGAGACAGCCTCGAGGGAGTTTCCTAGGATGAGCAGTTCATCCTTCTGGGCTGTGGAGATTTGGACATCGACACCGGGCTGCATGATGACTCTTCGGACGAGTTTCTCTCCGATGAAGTTTCTGTTGATCCAACAATCAGTTACCCAGCCCATCTATAGTCATTTTTATATAATCGATAAACCAAAACATACCGGATCTCGACCTCGAAGTTGCCAGTCTCGTTGTTCTTCTCGACGTTGACGTTGATGGGGAAATGGGCGTAGACGTAGCGCATCTTGTACTTGAAGCCCTTTGTGACACCGATGATCAGGTTGTTGATGAGGGTTCGGACGGTTCGGAGCGTGGCAACATCCTTTCGCGATCCGTGGTGGATCTCTATGCCAATAACATTCTTCTTCGGCCGCGAAAAGTTGACTGCGATGTGGCTCAGGTCCTTGGAAAGCTTGCCTGTTTTCTCTGTTAGATTCCTTCGATTTATTCGCACTCCCAAGCTGTGGGCGTGTGACTGTTTGCAATAGAAGATATCGTACCTCGGGGGCCCTCGACCGTGACGTTGCGAGACTTGATGTGGACCTTGACTATTTCGCAAACCGTATGTCAGCATTCACCTAATGCTATCGTGAAGTTCCATGTCTCTTCCAGCAGCCAGCTACAACACCCCAAATCCCAGACATGGCGCGTCCAACATGGGTAAATCTGTTCGAAAAACGTACCTCCCTCGGGAATATCCAAGGTCTCGAGACTGTGAATGTATCGCATCTTGACGGTTCAGGTGAGGGTATGGCGGGGGAGAAATGGACCTGTAGACGACAAAGGTTGTGAGTAAATTGCGAAAGTTAGAAAGGCGGCAGATGCAGAATTAACAAATTAATTAGAAAAACAATGCATCCGTCTTGCAGTGCATTGGGCGCGGGGTGCTAAACGTACCTGAAGGTGATGTCGTCTTGAATGGAAAAAGTCTCCAGTGCCGAAAGTCAAGAATTCAATTGAGGAAATTCCTCGTTGTGCGGCCAGTCGCTAAGCTAAAATTGGGGTAAACCGCGGAATTGTGTGGTACCGTCGTACCTTCCTAAGGTTTTTCTCATTAGGGCTTTCGGGTCGGTGGGGCAAGCAGGTTCAGGTGGCTGGTGTGGCTGGTTTCTTTGTTCTTGGGGCTGAAGCTGAAGCTTAAGCCACATGGACCTTCTAAGGCTGTTCCAAGGATCAGACGTTCAATTGAATGTGGGGCTACAAGGCAGGAGGATAACGGCGTGGCTTGCGAAGGCTTCAACAACGAGCGACGTAGAACGACTTCAACGACCAATTCTATCTCCACCCCCAATAGTCGCCCAATATGTCGTATTTCTTCGCTACTCCGGTGGATATTGATATAGTCCTCGAAGACAGCGATGAGCGTCAGGTGGTGGATATAAGGGAAAAGCAGCGCCGCGAGAAGGCGCCTCTGTACATGGATGGGGAGTCTGTCAAAGGGCAAGTTACGGTGCGCCCGAAGGATGGGAAGCGCTTAGAACATACGGGCATCAAAGTGCAATTCATTGGCACGATAGGTTCGTCCTACTCCCACCATATGAGTTCTAAACCACTATGTGGCTTCCAAATACTGAGCATCAGAGCTGACGCAGCCCCCTAGAAATGTTCTTCGACCGAGGCAACCACTACGAATTCCTATCCCTAAACCAAGAGCTCGCAGCGCCCGGCGAGCTACAACACCCGCAAACCTTCGATTTCAACTTCAAGAACGTGGAGAAGCAATACGAGTCGTACAACGGCATCAACGTCAAACTACGCTACTTCGTGCGCGTGACCGTGGCCCGCCGCATGGCCGACGTCATCCGCGAGAAGGACCTCTGGGTCTACAGCTACCGCATCCCGCCCGAGATGAACAGCTCGATCAAGATGGACGTCGGTATCGAGGATTGTCTGCACATCGAGTTCGAGTACAGCAAGAGCAAGTACCATCTCAAAGATGTGATTGTCGGCCGTATTTACTTCCTCTTGGTGCGCCTCAAGATCAAGCATATGGAACTTAGCATCATCAGGAGGGAGACGACGGGTGCGGCGCCAAATCAATATAATGAGAGCGAGACGCTCGTACGTTTTGAGGTGAGTCCATATTCTGAGAAATGACGCTGTTCAAAAGACTAATTCGCTACGATAGATAATGGACGGCTCGCCCTCCCGCGGCGAGACCATCCCCATCCGCCTCTTCCTAGGCGGCTTCGACCTGACTCCGACGTTCCGAGACGTGAACAAGAAATTCTCTACGCGGTACTATCTGAGTCTGGTGCTAATAGACGAGGATGCTCGACGATACTTCAAGCAGTCCGAGATCATCCTCTATCGACAGGCGCCGGATGCCGTTACAAATGGGGACCCGCAGACCGTGGTATCCGTTCCAGAATCCACGCGTCCGCCTTTACCTGCCCAAGCCTAGAGGCGTTTGGGATAGGTTTTGTTCTTTCTCTTCCTTGTTCTACTACAATTACGTTGGACCAATTCTCTGTACATTCATCTTACACGCAAGGTCGAGCATTGACGGCACGGCGTTTAGTGGTCTTTGATTAGCATGTGATCAAGTCAGAAGAGCCAAGGCGTTACTCGTGAGGGTTATTATAGTTGAAAATCAATCAATCCGTTACAAACAATCCCGCCTTTTTCCTAACTGCGAGTGAGGCCTGAGTTTTTTGTCTTAGCTCACGAGGTATCATCTAGTAAAGCATCCCTTTTTGTTGTTATACATCATGGTCATTCCCTATTGACCGCAGTAACCTAACCCTTATAGGATCTCCATCTCATCATCCGCTGCGAACCCGAATTGGTCATTTTGAATGGCGGCAATGCGGTCAAGTTCATCCTGGTACTCTTTTCGGATATCGGCCAGAGTCACCACCTTGCGCTTTGAAAGCTCCTCGACAGCACTTGAGTTCGGTCTGATCGGGCGAGCTGGTCCTTCGATAGTAACCCATGCCTGTTTCGGGTCCACGCAGCTGAGGACGTTGATAAGCATCAGATACTGCCTTGTCACGGCCGTGTCGAGGATATCATCACCAGTCACCTGGTCACCCTCTCCAAGCTGCCTAAGCTTCTGAATGCGATCAAGCAGAACTGCGGCAGCGCCACGGTAATCATTTCGCTTGATACGCCAAGCATAGAGAATTTGATGATAAGGGACACCTGTGATGACGTCCACTGTGTCTGTGCAATGTTGTGCAAGGATGTCGTCGACGGCACCTTGCAAGCCCGGGAACGTCAGGTTAACTAGTTCCGAGTTGTGGAGGTTATCGCACATCCTCTGGATGAGTGCTCGTAGGCAAGAATGCTGCAAAGCGCGGTCCCTCATCGCCACAACGGTTGCGTGTCCTAACTCGAATTGCGAAGTGGCTAGAGCGCCGCTGAAGAGACGACACTGGATTTCCGTTCGGACCTTATCCACATCCCCCATTGTGCCGTGTACAAATTGGAGTGCGAGGCGGGCGAAGTCAACAACAAATGAATAAGCCTTCTGCTGCTCAAATAGAGCAACTATATGCGCATAATAACGAGGGAGACCTGCAAAGAGCAAGTTCCATTCTGTTTCATCAAGAAGACCACTGCTGTGCCTCTCAGGATGCACATGGCTTGTACCTGAATTCCTTGTTAGCTATCATCACTTAGCTTCGCCACCAGTCACTTACTCATGCCAAATGCTGCCTTCTTGAAGTACGTAGCTGCAGTCGTAAAGTCCTTGAGGGCGAGATATACGCGCCCTTGAACATACGTTGAGAAAGAATCTTGCTCGCAGAATGGCGTCAACTCGACAGCGAGATCTGCTCTATCTCGAACGAGTAGACCGCATTGAATGTATTGAGGCACCAACTGCACATTGCTAGCAGGGGAACAAAGATCGGCAACGATGTTTGTGATTAGTCTGGGCATTGCATCCGAGGGGATGGCCTTAAGTTCTGGTAATTCGAGAAGATGCCCTATATTACCCTCAAGTGCGGTGAGCACTCTATGCTCCTCAGCCTGCCGCTTCGGGGCCACGGGGGAGCCGCCAGACACAGAACTGGACTTGTCCGCCTTAGGGAGTGTTGTCGTCAGCTGAGTACTTGCAAGCCATCGGACGAGTTCAAGTCTCTTGAGTATTATAAGTAAGTTGCGGTATATAACGCCGACTTCAACCCTGTTATGAAGAGCATCTTCGGGGCGGTCGAATTCGAATTCCATGTGGACCAGGAGAATTAATTGGCTAAAGCAGATATTCCATTGCAGTTCGGCCAAGTCCTGCACAGCCCGGACGATAATCTTCCGCCCAAGCTCAGTAAGAGGATATTCGGTTGGGTACTGAGAATCCCAGGTCTCGTTCAACGTTCCAAGCACCCGATCATATAGGCGTGTTGTTACTAGGTTGAAGTTCTGACCAAGGGCATCAGTCACCTGTGCTGCGTCTTCTTCAGTTATCTGACGCCAAAATCCTGCCTTATCTGAGACGAACTGGAGTCGTTCCTGATCTGATTTGGACGATTCCTCAAACATCTCTGGGCGGAAGACAGAATGGCAAATCTGGAGCATGCTATCTGAGAAACATTCGATGAAGTTAATGCCGGAGGTAATAAGGGTTGGAACCTCGTTAGAGCCTTCGAATGTCGCGTGGGGGTTGTGGATGATCTGTTCCAGTTCACTGCATTCTCTGATGGCAGAAATGCTATCGGCGCATATGACCCACGGCATTCCCGTCTCCGGTTCATATGACAGTGCTAGAGCTTCACCTCTTGGTTTATCAAGCTCAAGTAAGATTCGATAGAATTTTCTCCACTGCATCTCACTTGAGTTCCTAAATTGCTCATGATCCATGTCGCCTGATGAAGACTTGTTCAGGGATGATGTTGAAGCAATGGCAGAACAGATTGATTCAGCAAGCCCTTTGCTATTGCGAGACGACGAGCTGCCAGGCTTACCGATTGCTCCTTCGTATGCGCTTAGCGCGGCCTCCACAGTCGCTCTAGGGAACCTTCCTGGGAAGAAAATAAGCTCTAGCCATTTCTCTGTAGGGCCAGTAGGATCAGACGGGCCAGATACTTGTGCGGTCGGTACGGCTGTGTCAGAAAACACGGATCGCCAGCGTTGCTGCCAGGCAAGCGGGAGTTCTTCTATGAGGAATGTTAACTCCTGGACTCGGTAGGCCATGTTGTTCTTCCATAAGAGCCACATTCTAAATCCACGTGTTGCGGAACGTTCTGTGACGCTGAAATCGGCCAGGGTCCAGACGTCCGATCCAAGCGGAGGAGTAGGTATTAATTGATCATCAGGAAAGAGGTCATCCACCTGGACCGAATTTCCATCATCAGACTCTAACATCCAGAACTTAAACTCTCCGGGACCGACGGGAGAATATGTAACACATATCCGTTTACCCTCGGTGCTGCCCACGATACGGATTAGGTTCGTCTGCGATGCATCTAGCTGCCATTTTCCCGTCTCTTGGGGATCTCTTGCTGCATTCAGTAAATCCAAGGCACCGAGGATCTGCCCGTTCTTAAGATTCCAGATCCGTAAACGGTGATCAAGGCAGACTGTGAAAAGAAACGAGGCAGTGTCGAGTCCGAGATTCGTTTGAACTGCAGCTGCTGCAGCCGTGATATCTAAATCTCCTCGAGCTTTCATAATACTTCGGAGCCAGCCCTTCGCATTGTAAAAGGTTTCCTTCCACGGTAATTGCAAGGCTATAAATTCTCAGATTAGACTATAAGTTGTGAACAGCAACAGGAGGAAACAAACCATTATGACCAACGTTCTTATCGAAAAGGACATGACCGCCATCAGAGAGGGTCGCGACTAGCTGATCATTGTTGATCGCGAGAAGCCTGTAGGGGTGCTTGAAGTTGCTGCGGAACGCATTAGGTTGAGACACCTTGCAAGAATCCCCAAGCCCAGTTTCGACAAACGAGCGCTTGCAGAAAGAGTCCGGTCTTAGGAAAATAGAGTACAATTGGTCGGTAGTATCGAGGATGAAGACACTGAGCGCATCGTGGTCGGAGGGGTCGCAAAGGGCAACACAAGTAGGTCTAATAGGGTTCTGGAAGTGGAAGTTGAGGATGAGGTTTGCGTCGGAAGCCTTCTTCGGTTTACAGATATCGACGGTTCGGATGCTGAAGAGGGTGTCATCTTCAAGGATTCGCCAAAGAAATGCCTTAGGAAAGCCGTGGTGCTTGCGGTAGTAAATCGCAGATGTCGTGGCTCGGGCGACTTCGTTCTTAGCAGCCGCCTTGGCTGACCTGCTGGACTTTCGCGGGCCTCGTCCTTGAGTTAAGGTAGGAAGCTCGATGTCGACGATGTACGAGCTCGAGGACGGCTCCAAGTTCAAGCGCGTCTCCTTGTAGGAATATGACACAGTAGCCATATTGGATGCGGCGCCCGGAGAATTGATGTCATCCAAAGTTTCCTGTGAAGGACGCGCGCAAGGTGGAATTCAAAGCTCCAAAAACAACTTGCAGGGGGCGTACCTTGTCTTAGCTGAGCTTATCGATAAAACTTTTGGTTGCTATGAGCTATTGGGTTTATTTGTCAGCCGCCCACAGCTGGTGCCTAAGTGCCGCAATTGGGTTAAATTGATTTATTGCTCACGTGCTTCCGCGACTAAATTCCATTTGTTTTCCCGCCACACCCGCGTCGACTTGACGCGCTCATAAGTTCACCAATTAGGTGTGCATACCCTTTTCCTCTCGTTTCGAGACCTATACAACAGCACCGTTCAATCCCGATAGCTTGCAGTCATGTCGCAGGAATATGAGGACGGCGCAAATGGGGAGGACAGTGGAATGACTGGGCCCGGCGCACCAACGCCAGTCCATGCTCTAGAGGTAGGCCACGGCCTGATTTACGAAAGATAGGATCCCAATTTTACTGACTAGGTACTTTGGGCATCAGGGTCTTGCAGGCTTGACAAAGCGCGACTGTCAGCTTTTGGCAGAAGGAGGCTACCAGACTGTTGAATCAGTCGCTTACACTCCAAGGCGGACCTTGGAACAGGTCAAGGGTATATCGGAGCAGAAGGCGGCAAAGATCCTTGCAGAAGGTAAGTTTTCTACGTACTCCGACTATTTCCTTACAACCCCTATGTCGGACGTATTTTAACCCTTAGCAGCTTCTAAGTTAGTCCCCATGGGCTTCACAACAGCGACGGAGATGCACCAACGAAGAAGCGAACTGATATCCATTACTACGGGATCGAAGAACCTGGATACTCTGCTCGCCGGTGGTATCGAGACCGGCTCAGTGACAGAGCTCTTCGGCGAGTTCCGTACAGGAAAGAGTCAGATCTGCCATACCCTCGCGGTCACGTGCCAACTGCCATTCGATATGGGTGGCGGCGAAGGCAAGTGCTTGTACATTGACACGGAAGGCACATTCAGACCCGTCCGACTTCTTGCCGTGGCCAACCGGTACGGCTTATCCGGCGAGGAAGTCCTAGACAACGTCGCCTATGCCCGGGCCTACAACTCGGACCACCAATTGCAACTGCTGAACCAAGCAGCCTCGATGATGTGCGAGACTCGCTTTTCGCTCCTTATCGTAGACAGCGCCACTTCCCTATACCGAACAGATTTCCTTGGCCGAGGAGAGCTGTCATCCAGACAAACCCACCTGGCCAAGTTCATGCGAACGCTGCAGCGACTAGCCGACGAGTTCGGAATCGCCGTCGTCATCACCAACCAGGTTGTAGCCCAAGTCGACGGTGGCCCTAGCGCCATGTTCAACCCGGACCCAAAGAAGCCCATTGGTGGCAACATTATTGCTCACGCCAGTACAACGCGAGTTAGTCTGAAGAAGGGCCGCGGCGAGACCCGTATCGCCAAGATTTATGACAGCCCCTGCCTACCTGAAAGTGACTGCTTGTTTGCCATCAATGAAGATGGTATTGGGGATCCGGCGCCAAAGGACATGGAGAAAGATTAACTGCTTACGCTAACCTAACGGGGGTTTAATAATGAGGCGGCCTTTAGATGAAGTGCCTAGACACGGCTAATGGAATGACTACGGGATATGACTGGCTTTTCTACATGAGTGGCATGCATGGCTTTGGCGTAAGGGGTTAACCAGGGCTTTTCCCCAATTCTATATTATGCTCTACATTCGGCAGCATCTCATTTCTAGGTTGACAGGTGCAAGATGACTTTGCCCTCTACTGTACTGCAGTTGCTGCTCCAACGAATGACAAGATTCATCTTTCAACTGTGATCTATATACGACGCTTCAACCAAGCGGTCGATCCCTGTTCAGTGATTTGATAAGCCGTAGATCGTACAGGGGTAAGAATTAAGGTCATTGCTAGCGCTATAGTAGTAGACGCCACTCTTACTAAGAAGCCGGTCTAGAACAAAATCCATCGGGTTGCGTCCTCATTCTCAAGAGCGGATACATTGTCATCTCTCGCATTGTTGGGTATCTTGTTTCGTTTCACATAAACAGCAAATCCCGTAAGTGCCGGTCGACGGTGAACGATCGACGGGAATGCGGAGTACGGAACACTGGATGGGGCACACCTTATCCCTACGTAAGTCGCCGCGTCATCCCGGAAACCTCCTTTTGCTCCAAGCCAGTCAAATCATTATCAAGAGAAGGAAGAGATTGTTCATTGCATAGATACTAGGTTGGTTATGCTTCAATAATCAACCGCTTTCTATTAATTGTAAGAGTGAGTATCGTGGTCCTTCAACGCAGTAAGCCTTATCTCCTCCCTTCGACGCCCGCGTCCGGTATTCTGATTTTAAGCTTTTTCAATTATTTTCCAAAAATTCGCATCCTTCCGGTTTCATTCCCTTTCCCTGTATGACAACGCCAGTTTTGTTCTCGAATGCAATTACCCCCAAATTCGCCTGAGCAAAATGCGTTCTACAATGATTTCGTATGATATGCGGTTGGGGCTCAAGCAACCGACGACGTTCTAAAACCGCTCGCACGAAAAATCAACATCATGATCGCCTTTCTATTCTACCTGCAGTATGTACAGTACCTTGTCACCTCGTCTCCGTCCCATCCCTTGATGAGCGCTCCCGCTTTTTCTGGATTTTATTATTATTATGTCTCCTCGACTCGCTCTCCTCCATATCGTTTTGGCTGTTGGATCGGCCGAAAGTCCCAGCAGGTAATATTTCGAACCCCGCGTTGACCCTCCTAGACTGTGTGTTCGCATGGGACTCGCCAGAGTATGATCGATGAGGTGTCGGTCTACTTGCGGCTAGAGGAGGCCGGGAAACTGGCTGCGACTCGGCGGAGGGGGCTTCGAAGGGATTTCTCCTTTGCTCAGCATATATGCCGGAGAAATAGTCCGCATTTGATGCTTGAGTTTCTGGGTCCTCGTAGGAGTTCAACGTTCGAGGCGTAGGGAGGGCGGATCGTCGGAGGTGGGAGACGTAGCGCGGACCCGAACGGTTGGCAACGTCATCCGACGAGGTTGAGCTCCGATCTACCATCGTCCTTTGTTGCGAGGACATTGAAGAACATTCTGTGCTGGAGAAGGAATTTGTGGGCACGTAGGTTTCAACCTGCTGATGTCTAGCCTGGGCGCGTTCAAGTCGGTCAAGTGCATCGACGTCAGGGCCCTCGTCGGCAGTGATATCCGTCCGACGGCGGGATGGCCCTCTTGGTTGGTAGGTAGGCTGTGCACCCAAGGGATAAGATTTTACACGGGTACGGTCGACTCCAGGTGGATTATGCCGTCCTGACGCGCTCAGGGTAGGACTCGGCTGCGGGCTTTGATTGGGAGTTGGTTCGACTTCAGTGACCGTTGTCGCCACATGTGTGGCCAACTCCTTCTCCTTCCCCTTCGACTTACTCCCGGTCTCAAGTGTTAATGAAGAGGCAATCGATGGACTAGTTCGGGCGATCTCGATTGGAGTACCAGGTCGTGATATCCAGATACCATCGACTTCGACACCGCTCTGGATTGCGCGCACGCCGAAAGGAATATCTACCCGCTTGCCAGCAGGAAGACCACTCTTTTGCATCTCCAGTTGCCTAGCCCTCTTTTCCAAATCAAGTACGGTATGCTTCTTGAGAAATCTACTCAACCACCACAGCTTGATTAGGCCTATACAGAACACGGTGACCATGGCCGCAGCCAGGACCTTTCTCGGTATGAGCAAGACGGGAGCATAGGACTTGGGAGAGGACTCGGCAACTTACAAAGGTCATCTGCTGCCATAATTCCCAGTTGGTGAAAAAATTGATCATCTTGAGATGCTTAGGATAGACAATGTCCAAGTTGAATTATCCAAAGCAAAAAAATGAATGATCGATGTGATTTAATCACCCTGGGTGGGCAGCGAGGAAACGAATGTTCATATATTGGGATGATGGATGTAAAACGAGGGTTAAGATAGGAAGGAGGATTATTCAGTGAGGCGTCAATAAAGGAACGTTAGGGGGAACGTTAAATCCAACGTTATGCGCATCCACTGAAGCTTTCCGGGTCGAGGGAGGTACCTGTCCGTACCTCTCGTACCTTGCGATGAGGTAGTCGTGGTCGAGGTTAGGGCGCTGCTGACAAACTGACTTTCCGTTGTTGTTTCGAACAGGTAGGCACGAGCCGGTCAGTCTAATACGATTCCGCGACTCCTTCGATGAAACCGCCGAATTGATTCATTCAAAGCTTCTCCTCAAAAACCCGCTCGGACGGAGTTAACCGTTGTTTTCAGATTCCCCTAGCTGGGCCGACGGAATACGAGGGTGGCTTTCGATGCGGTGTACCGTCGATATTGATATTTTACGGGACGAATAACAGCTTCCTTGGATACGGCCGCAGCTGAGAAATGCAAGGCTGGAGAGCTGAATGGGAACAAATCGCCCACCTGAAGTCGATCACCTCTTGCAACGTTTCCTGAGCTGGACCAAGAGAAAATGTTAAAGGTCGAGGTAACCTTACGACGAGGAGCGGCCGATATATCTCGCGTTGTGCCCCTGTGTAAAGACCTCGCTCCTTTTCCCCTTCTCTTTGTTCTCAAGCCGGTTTACTGTGGGGTTACGAGTAGACTTCCCGAACTATAGACGTAAGGCTAGAGAAAGGACCGAGAGGCAGTATATTAATTGGAAAACCTTGTCCAGTTGATGTTCCAGCCAGAGGCAGGTGAATATAGCCGGGATACAGCAACGCGCGTTCCTGGACAAGGGGCCAAAATCGATGGATCCAGAGCACCTAAGGAAAAAAACGAGAGAAAAGCCACAGCTAGAGTACCTAGCTGAAACGGCAGAAGGGCTCGAGATAACTTACATTTCCGCAGGCGGTCAAATGGATGGACTCTTTTATGTATGTATAAAATATTTACTTGCTCCACAAGTAAGACAGGGAGTTGCGGGTACTGGCAGCGATCTTCTAGCGATATAGAGAACCGAGATATCCGCCAATGTTTGCATAGGAAGGTGATCACGAGTGGCATTGGTCCATTTTCTCCTGGCAAACAGTACGGGCCAAGAATACAGCACGCCTCTTACGCATGGGGGGCTCATGGTACTGAATGGCCTTGTGGGGTACCTACCTCTCGATACGGTCCGAGTTCAAACGCCTGCGAGGTATTCCATTGCCCTTTGGTAGGCTGGATAGAGAGTTGGCATCCGGGTCATCCTGCGTCTTCGATCTGTGCCCAGATCCAGTTTTACGACTTCCTGTACAACGATGGTGGGCCAGCCGGCTAAGCCAGAAAAGCCAGCGCTGCAGGTTGCCGGTGAGCGACCTACCGCATGGGTTGCTCCCGGGCCAGGAAAGAAGTCTGTTAGGTAGGTAAGGTATGGACTTTAACCGGAGGCGAAGCCTACATAGTAAAGGTCCACGCCTCTCGAAATGAGTCTAAAGACAAATAAAGCATACGTTACCCCTGCTAGAGCTGCTAGCAAGAGCCAATATTCCCAATGAAACCATCGTCGTCTCTTCCAAATGGCGTCAAGCGGTCTTTGATCTACAGCTCCCTTACAGGCGTATCGGCATCGGTGGTAAAGAATACGAGTCCGTGGGCATTAGCGGCTTACTTGGCGAGTTCCCTGCAGTTGTGCTGGCAGAGCTCTAAACAAACATGAACAAACCAGATCCATCTGGTTCAAATAGACTCTGATCTAGTAACGCACACGCATCTGACAACCCGATCGGGTGGACCTGACGTTTTGTTATGGGACCATTTTATTCATCGGATAGGATGTGCGCCTAAGCCGGGGGTCTCCCTACACATGGGCAGGGGGGACAGCTGGGGACAACGGCTCCAACGTCTTACGAGGTTAAGCTTCAAGCCCCAAGGTAAAAATATCGTAGCACGAGCCAGAAGAAGCAATATTATTGGCCAAAAAAGTAAGCATTCGGTGCGATTGTGCAAAAATTCAATCTGCCATGTAAGCTCCCGCTTCCGGCAAAATGGTAGGTTGGAAACTAAATCACGGAACGTTTTACCGCTATGGCGCAACCTTGAACCCAATGTCGACCACCTCCAGCTACTATATAAAGAGAGCGGGAGAAAATCGTGCCGTTGCTGATCGATATATTCTAGAACATCGATCCCCAGCGATCTGTTGAAGGATTTAAGGATCAAGTGCCGGTTTTTGCGACCCGCACTTATATGCCAGTAAGCCAGCCGGCAGCGTAAGCGAAATATTGCCCAGGTTGGGCAGGTACCTATTCGTCCATGGCGCCGCGCGCTTAAATATCTTAAACATTCATTTAATATGCCGGGCTTCGAACCATAAACGTCGTAAGGCCTTGGAAATTGCGATATCAGCCTCGATGTGTATGTGTAAAACAGGAACCTGGGGTACATAAAGTCATCTACTCTTTCTTATGTCCAATCATTTCGTATGTGTCTTAGTTGAACTCCTATTTCCTGTCTTTGGCGGGTTGTAGATTAGTGCAGTTGAATGCTACGGCATGATAGTTTATTCGTTGAGGAGGTTACCTTAGCTTCCATCGCAAGTTGAAGCCTACAGACCAGAATACTGTTCATAGTATAATAACTTGATGTGTTGAGGTATTAACAGCTTACACGTTGAAGACTTCTTACGTGATAGCGCAATACCGCCTCTCATTATCGCATATCCATACTAAATAAATGCAAAAGCACTGATACGCCAATACCAAGGCCGATCACAAGCCGAGACTAAGACATACTATTATACCCGGCGCGGGTGGGAGAATTAGTCATATCATGGCACATACAAAAATTGAAGTAAATCTGGCTTCATACAAATCAAGGAAAGATGTCTTCACAGGATGACCATATTCTCACGCTCTCCTGTCCGGATAAGCCTGGCATTGTCCACGCCGTCACTGGACTGCTGGCAAATCATGGCCTCAACATCTTAGATCTACAGCAATTCTCGGACCGGACGTCTAACAAGTTTTTCATGAGGGTCCATTTCGGCCATGTTGAGTCAACGGCCAACTTGGACGAGCCTATGGCTAAGCTCGCGGGGGATTTGGAGATGGACCAGTACGACCTGAGACCAGCGAGCAAAAAACCTAAAGTCTTGATCATGGTGTCCAAGATCGGACACTGCCTGAACGACCTACTTTTCAGGACCAAGACGAATCAGCTCGGCATTGAAATCCCCCTAATCGTGTCCAACCACCCGGACTTCAAGCCCCTGGCTGACAGCTACGGCATTGAGTTCCATCATCTGCCGGTGACCAAGGACACGAAGCTGGAGCAGGAAGCCCAAATCCTAGACCTGATCAAGCAACATAACATTGACCTTGTCGTGTTGGCGCGCTACATGCAGATCATAAGTCCGGGGCTGTGCGAGGCGATGAGCGGAAAGATCATCAACATCCACCACAGCTTCCTGCCGTCATTCAAGGGAGCTAAGCCATACCATCAGGCTTTCGAGCGCGGAGTTAAAATCATTGGAGCCACGGCACATTTCGTGACTGCGGATTTGGACGAAGGCCCCATCATTGAGCAGAGAGTAACGCGTGTCGATCACAGTATGAGCCCCAAGGAGTTGGTTGAGGAGGGAAGCAATGTCGAGAGTCAGGTGTTGGCTGCGGCTGTTAAATGGTGGAGTGAGAAGCGAGTATTCTTAAACGGACACAAGACTGTCGTCTTCAACTAAAAAGTGGCTTGCATGAAAAAAGCATTCTCGTATAAAGCGCTTATTCCGAGTACATAATTCATAAGTCTCTGTCGTGATGAGGTCATGACTCGGATTTCACTTCGAGACTCATCTACTTGGCTGCTCTCAACCTTGAGCACATTAGCCAAAAGTAATCGTTCCACTATAGCTGAAAACCCAAGGCATTGTAGGTGTAGCTGAAACGTAGTCCAGAGCTTCGCACAAAGACAAAGAATGAGGTTGGATATGCCTGCCGGACTCCGGAATTGCGTGCGGTCTGCATACGAGCGAATCTATCACCGCTATGGTGCTATGGCGAGGGCATGGCATGTGACCGGAGTTAAGAAATCGGATCAACGGCACTCTTCCGCTCCGACTTGAATTTCTACTCAAGGCGCGGAATGGCGTCGCTCGGCTTCTTTATTGAATCGTCTAAGACTTGACTGGTAGTACCTAGAGTTCTTTCATACCCCGTATAGCAGTCAGTTCTGTTGGTGGCAAATACGGATGCTGAGTGAGACCGAGGCTGTCGGCAAGTCTTGTACAGTTAACACTGCCATTGCAGATCTTCCGCGAAGGAATCTCACTGCGCTATTGTACATCATGATGGTGTACATCGGTTTTAGTGATACGGACAGTGACAGCAATAACAAAATGTCGGGTAGCTCGGGCTCTGTTCATAGTAACAAGAAAGTTGGGCGCATGTAGGTACGTGTAGGATGTTACTAGATTGGGGAGCTGATCAACACCCTTTCGCTGCAAGAAGGGACTCCGATGTGTCCTCGATGCGTCCTCGACGAGTAGATGATGCAGGTTCTCGTTACTAGATAGGTACAATCGAACGAAAACTGGAATTGTTGAAGCCCCAAGAGCAGGGATGCCCCACAATCGCAGTTCCAGAGGCTGCTGTACACGTAAACGATTGATTATCCATGCGATCGCCAGTCCAAGCCTTTAACCAAATTCAACGTTAGAGGGTGTTAAGAAAGAATAGAGCAGAATGCGGTCTGGCAGTTCTGGTTGCAAGTTAACGTAGAAAGCGTCGCACAAAGTCACCGCCCATCGGGACCAGCTCTTTCCTGTTTCCGTCATTGCTAGGGTCTGCTCGTACGGTTTGCTATGCTAGTCGAGAAATCCAAGTTTAGGAAAGCCCCGATCCGATTTCATTGTTAGGTACTTGCCTTACTACACGATCGTTCAATTTCCCAAGGTTGTCACACCCAATTGCCAATTGCGCCCACTCCATCAATTAATCCGTACTACGGACATAATCTTCCTTTTCCATATTCCAACTTTTCAATTCGTTCAATGCGTTGTGATTAGATAGCCCGTCTCTATTCAATTGCCCTTGCTTCTTTATTTTGCGCGAGAAAATAGCCGACAATGCCAATTCGCAACCCTTTTGCAAGACGCCTCGGCGCCCTCAACAGTGCCGAGGTCAAGGACGAGAACGTCCGACCCGGTGCACTGAGTCCCGCGAGCGCCCAGTCCGGCTTCGAGAAGGTAGAAATAATTGGATCGAAGGCATCATCGTCCCTAAGCATTCGAAGCACAAGAAGCCGAGACAACGGAGATTACAAGATGAGTGGTTAGTCTGCGCTCTATGACTTTGCGCCCGGAGAATATCGACTGACTTGTCTCGCAATTCTAGTCGTTAACGATAGCGGGGTTTATCTTCCGGTATGTACTATCCATCCCGGAAGATAATGATCATGGCGACATGCTAACATGTCTCATTCTAGCCTTCACCAACAGACGATAAGGGTCTCTGGCCAAGACGTTCAGCAGCCTCCCGAACATCAATGGATACCCGTAGCAGCTTTGGCGATATTGAACACTTCTCCATTTCTCGTGAATCTTTCGACTCCTACCGTCGGTCCTTTGTATGTTACCTTCGCGCGCTCGGACTTCACCTCTCCGTGCCTCCATAGGTAGCCAAAACTAACCACACACAGGACATCTCAGCTAGGTCTCCGGTCATAGTCCATGACAAACCCCGCCAAAGTCTTGATTCCGCCCGATTTCCTCGATCCCCGAGAATGTCAGTCAGAAACCGTCCATGGGACCCACCGACCGCCGAGGAAGGATTTGAGGATGTTGGATTGAATGATGACCAGAAGCAACAGCCGAAGAAGAGAAGTTTCTTCGCTAAATTCTCCGAGTCACAAGAGCCTAGTGCGCATACTCCGAGTACGGGAATGGGTATGTCTCGATTCATTCCAGGACGTAAACGAGCGCAAAGCGGTCAGGGATCAGAATTGGGCCACATCGAGCGACCCAAGTCTCGTGAATCCATTGAAAGAGAGGATGCGCAGTAATAGCCTATATGACTCCAATGAGTTGAGACGATATGCATAGATGATTTTACGGCGTTGGTCGGGTTGGGGCATCATGATATCGGAGCAATCGCTTGCCCCTTGTGCACATATCTCTTCATGTCTTGTCGCTCGCTTCTGCCTATGACGAGCTGATAGATGGTTAGGGGGGAAAAGGCAGATGGAACAGGTCAAGCTGGGTAATAATAGGCGCCTTATGAAGAAATGGGTATGACTTCAGTCATACTGGGATTCTAATGGTATATTGCATATCTGTAATGGAGAATCAGATACCAGCTCGTAATGGCCCGAATATATATATTTCCGCCTGGACTATGCATAAAGTTTGTTCCTGCGTTAGGATGGGAACCCGACCCGACATCGATGGCGATTTCATATTCGTTCCGTAAAGATTGGTAATTTAACAAATGTTATTCATTAAGTGAGGCCCAAGATACGCCCCACCAATATCCACACCTACACCCCACGCGGGCCCACGTTTATGTACCATAAAGTCGAGCACAAGCCGATAAGACTAAAATATTTCTTATCGGCATTATCGATTGAATTATTTCGTCAAAACCCATCCGCCTACAACCCACCTACCACCTACGTTCTTTAAATCATAGGGTCTCACCATGGCACCCAGGCGACCAGATAAGAAGTCGAAAAAGAAAGAGAAGGGCGCCATATCACGGGCAGCTGGCGGCAGCTCGAAACCCATATCTCCCCAGGTCCTAGTCAAGGCCGCCGAATACCAAGTCCAAGAGGGCAATGTCCAAGATGCACACACATTAGCAGAGAAAGCTCTCGAGCAATCATTCGCGGGCTCAGATGACGAACTATCAGCGCTGAACTTGCTCGGCCAAATCAACATAGAGCTAGGCGAGTTCGAGACAGCGCGCTCATATTTCCTGCGCGCTGTCGCGATAGACGAGGATGGCACTAAAGACGAGGCCATAGGCGGCGGCCCGGAGAAGTTCCTGTGTCTGGCGCAGCTAAGCGAGGACGGCGGTAAGGACAGCGTCATGTGGTTCGAGCGCGGCGCTGCGTCACTCAAGAACCAGATCAGCACTCTCGAGGAGACGAGACGGAGAAGCGCTGAGCAGGAGATGCTACTCGATGAGCTCAAGAAGAAGCTGGCTATGACGCTGTGCTCCGTCGCCGAGGTCTACATGACGGATTTGAGCTGGGAGGAGGACGCTGAGCAGAGATGCGAGAACCTCGTTACGGAAGCGACAATGGTGGCCCCTGATTTCGCGGAGACATGGCAGACGCTGGCCAATGTGCGCATTTCCCAGGAGAGGTTCGACGACGCGAAGGCGGCGCTGACGCGGAGCTTGGAGCTCTGGAAGGACCTCCCCCCTGAAGATCCCGCTGTTCCCGATTTCCCTAGCAGAGTCGCTCTTGCGAGATTACTCATGGAGGTCGAGATGGAGCAGGAGGCAATCGAAGTACTCGAGCGGCTGGTTGGCGAGGACGATCAGAGTGTTGAGGTCTGGTATTTAGGTGGTTGGGGACTCTACGTCATGGGCGAGAAGCAGAAGGCGAGCAAGTCTAGCGAAAGCGAGGAAGACTGGAAAGCTTCGTGGATATCGAGCCGTGTGTGGTTAAACCAGTGCCAGCACCTATATAAGCTACAAGATTACGAAGATGAGCGGCTGGGAGAACACGCCAAGGAGCTCCTTGGTCTCATTGCGAAAGAGCTTGGCGATGCGCCTGCTGACGAAGGCGAGGAGGATGAGTGGGAGGATGACGATGAAGGCAATGATGAGGAGATGAAGGATTGATTTAATGTTCTTCACGACGACAAAGGGAGGGATTATTATAGATGGAAGATACCACAAGATCTAGGGCCTAGGATCTTGGTTTGGCATGGAAACGGCGTTAGGAACTGAAAAGGGGTCGATGCTTTCATCATGTCCATAAATGAGATGATTCTGATTCTCTGGTTTATCCACCTGAGCTCTTCCTGGTTTGCGCCTAAACTCCGAGCAATGCTCGACTAGAATGCGAGGTGCCGAGTCTTTATATCATAAGTTTATGCCCCTATCTTGAGTTCCTGGACCTGTTCGGTCGGGACATTGTCATCGTCCTCGTCATCACCCTTACCAACTAAGCCGCGTTCCCATAATTGCCTGCCTGTTAATCTGACTGGTTCCTTGACCTTGGCCTTCTTCAGCTCTGCTAGTTTCTCTTCCTCCTCCTTCCGCTGCTTCTCCTCCATCTCCTTTAGGAAGCCCTCGCGCCACTTCATAAAGGTCTCGGGCGTCACTGGTGTACCGTGGAACTTCTTATTTTCCTCCCGTTCCGCCGCCAAGATAGCTTCTTCATGAGCCTTGACAGCCTCTGCCTTGCGATCCGCGATTATTTGCTCGGCTTCTTCTTTTAGAGTCGTCACGAGCGTGAAGATCATGGCCATGCCCATGTTTTCTTGAATTGTATCCTCTAGCCCTTTCAGGAGTTGCTCCTTGTCGGCAGCGACAGAAAAGTGTGGATATGGTGTCGCATTTTGAGGTGCTGAGAGGTCTAGGATGGGCGCCTCGTCTGGGTAGTTTTCCGGGTAGCGCACATATAAAACGAGAGTGGGCGGCTCAGGTTCTTCGTCGTCGGGGAGGTCGAGCTTTATTGATATTCGATACTCAGTGTCGGATATGTCTTTTAATTTAGTTAGTCGTCGTCGGCGAAGGAGGACGTGGCCCTGATTACCATTATTGGCGGGGTAGTTCACTGACCTGTGATTTCATCTGGGAAAATAGAGTCGAGAACTTCACGTTCTTCGACCTGTTCTTCTCTTCCCATATTGGCGCAAGGGAATTGGGGACAATTATTCAAATGCGCTTCCTATGGAGGGTTCATGTCGAGGTTAAGGCCCAGTATCTTTAGCGGTGCCAGCGTACTTCGTACCGTTTCTGCATGCGCGAACTTAAACGTGAGTTTGGGTATTTAGGTGGGGCCGCGGGGTGCGATAACGACTCACCGCCCGGCATTACAGCGGCTCCACTAAAACTTTTTCAATCTTGGGATCGCAGAATTCGAGCTGGGTCGACGATAATCACCAATTGAACTTCTCGCCGTGAATTTCATCTGTACAGAAATCCACAATGGCGCCCAAAGGTGAACTTCTCGGAAATAAAAGGAAGCTCGCTAATGGCAGCAAAGATCCTTCGAGCAAGAAACCTAAGTTCGACAAGAAGCAATCACATAGAGAAGACCCGGAAGAGGATGTGAGTGATGGCAGCGAGATCAGCGACTTCTCAGATGCCGATGATGGCGGTGCTCCTTTGAGCAATGCGACATCGCAGAATGGGCCGAAATCTGGTAACACTCAAGCTGGGAAAGTCTTTGAAAAAGGTCAGTCTACGCGAGCAGAAGTCATCGAATATTGTTAACTCAATATAGGTCAAAACTCCCGTGAATCCCATATCAAACAGAGGCAACTTGCCCAGGAACGCAAATCACAGAAGCCACTCGCCGATGAACTGCACCGAACGAAGAAACTCTGGGAAAGGCTACGGCTGAAGTCCAAAGTCCCCAAAGACGAGCGACAGAAGCTGGTCGAAGAGCTTTTCAGCATCACCACTGGACGCATGAAGGATTTTGCCCTCAAACATGACGCTGTTCGTGTTGTCCAGACGGCTATCAAGTATGCGACCCCCGAACGCCGAAAGATGATTGCGAAGGAGCTGAGAGGAGCGTATCCTCTGTTGGCTGAGAGCAAGTACGCTAAATTCCTGATCGGCAAGCTTCTCGTGAAAGGCGATGAAGAGGTTCGAGACATGATAGTACCGGAATTCTTTGGGAAAGTTCGAAAGCTCATCAACCACCCCGAAGCCTCTTGGATTCTCGACGACATCTACCGAGGTATAGCTACCAAGGAACAGAAGGCCATTCTTTTGAGGGAATGGTATGGGCCCGAGTTTCATATATTCCGACAGACACAACAGAATGAAACTGCCCCTTCGGCTGAACTCTCCAAGATCCTTGAGGAGAACCCAAGTAAACGGGGACCGACCATGAAATATCTGCTCGACATGACCAACCAACTTATCCAGAAGAAGATGACTGGCTTTACAATGCTTCACGACGCCATGTACCAGTATTACATCAACGTGAAACCAGGCTCAGAGGAAGCCAAAGAGTACATGGAGATGATTAAAGAAGATGAGAATGGGGACCTCCTAAAGAACATGGCCTTCACGAAGTCTGGCGCCCGACTTGTCTGCTTACTTCTCGCTTACGGAACGGCCAAGGACCGAAAGCAAATTTTAAAGACGTACAAAGACACTTTCCAGCTAATGTCCACCGATCCTCATGGGCACTTAGTTATCCTTGCTGCATACGACTTAATCGACGACACTGTCTTAACTTCCAAGTCCATCATATCTGAGTTGATAGGCAAGACGGAGCAAGACGAAGTCTCTAACATTGTCATCAGCGCCAACGACCTGAATGCGCGCCTGACAATACGATACCCGCTGGAGGGTACGTCTAAGGCCCTCTTCGACGCTGGCCATGCCGATGACCTGAAACTCCTGGAGCAGCTCTGGGAGATTCGAAAAACCACAAGTAAAAAGGACCCCGAGACTCGCCGAAAAGAACTTGTCGCAGCCTTGTCGCCGTCACTACTAGCTGCCATTGCAGCGTCGCCGTTAGATTTGATCTCCACTTCCCACGGATCCCAGCTGGTTGCCGAGGCCCTCCTTTCCTGCGTCGGAGACAAATCCGAAGCGTTACAAGCAATAGCGTCCACCGCACAAGGAGACCCTAACGAAGTAGAACCATCTGATGGGTCGGCAAACATACCTCTCCCACGAGAGCACATTTCTAAATCCACTCACGTCGGACGCATGCTCAAGACTCTAGTAGCTGGTGGTCACTTCGACAAAGCGTCACGCCGCGTCATACCAGTCGATCCTCCCCTTCACTTCGCAGACATACTATACCCTTTTATCAAGGACCATATGGTGACTTGGGCGACAGGAGCGAGTTCATTTGTAGTAGTTAGCCTTTTAGAGGCGGAAGACTTCTCTCGTAAAGATGAACTTAAGGGAATACTAAAGAAGAATAAGAAGATCTTGGAGAAAGCGGCGACGGAGGAAACACCAGAACAGAAGGCTTTTAAGGAAGCTCTTAAAGCTGAAGGAGAGGAGAAGAAGGCGACGAAGAAGGGTAAGAAGGCTGGAACAAAAAAGGAGGCGCCCGTTGGAAATATGGGCTCCAAGCTGTTGCTAGAGAAGTTGAAGGGCTAGTTACGGGTCGTGGCTTAGTTATATGATACGGAGTCTCATGAATAAAAAGACTATAATCTTGGTGTTATAGGCATTGTTTCAATCTTCCATCTTGACTGTACGAGCTCATGGTAGCATCGTGATGGCCTCAAATCAAAACTCTTCCTTCCCTTATATTTTCTTTTTAATCTGTTCCTCTTTGTCGTTTCCTCTCGCTTTTAGATTTCTTCTAGCGTTCAATCTACAAGGAAAGAGCCAGGCTGTAGGTCAGTAAAGGGTTTATGACCCATAGATCTTTTTCCACCGCTACAATGGTACAGAGCATTTTACCGTTGCTGTGTCTAGGGCTGCCTCAGTAAATACAGGTTTCCGGCTGGCGTTGGGATATCGGCAACTTCTATTACTTCTTAAGGGCGTTGGCAAATAGTAAATACATATGTACTTGTGTAGAAATAAACGACTATGGCGAAAGAATGCCTACCTACCTTAGGTAAGGTAAGGTACCTACATGAGGATTATTTGCTGGAAGGATTAATCTGCCAGACTCCCCGTTTGATCAGCATGAAACGTATGCCTCCGCCCGTTGGGAAATCATTAGACACTTGTAATATGAACATGGCGTAACAAGCTACATAGATGGGTGCAAACAAACCGCTCAACCCTTCAGGTGAAACTATATTTGGCCTTGTTTGCAAGATTAAGGGAAGCACGAAAGGGATGTTACACCATTAATATCCTCAGGGACGCACCGGGCAGACGCTGTCCTTCGCTAGCCACCTAAGTATACCTAGAAAAGACTAACGGCTGATGTAGATATTGGTCAGAGTTCTTTCCTTAGGTAAGTCTTCAAATAACCTATTTGGCTCCTTTACTTTTCACTGGGCTTGGGAAAGTACTTCCCTAGGTGTATATAGTGGAGGAAGACCCGGCCTAAGCTACCTAGGTAGCTGGAGGTCAACGAACCACGGGACTTGCATTACGTATCTAATCTATGTAAAGTTCAAGATCACAGTGCCTTCAAACATGAGAAAACAAATACAGCCAGCGGTCTGTGCTACTTATGGGCTGCTGGTGCGTGCAAGCTTTGCTCAAGTGTCACTTCACCATCCTCAGGGTTTTCCGCCCTTTCCCACATATCCCTTATTTGTTGGACCAAACTACTTCAAGCATACAACACTTAGGGTACTCAGCCAGCCCGACCTACTTGCCTCAAGAAACCCCCAGATTTATTCACCTTGCAGAAAGAACGAGAGTGCAACTAAACTTAACAGATTTTATCAGTAAGCAAGGCCGACTCTAAACCTAACAGGTAAACTTGAAACTTGGTCTTCTCTACTTTGAGGTTCGTATCTTACCCTGTGACCTTCTTCCTACCTCTTCGATAATGCTTCATTACCTGCTCATACTATATAGACTACAAAGCACCTTACTCTCTACACTTATTTATTGCTAGACTACAGCTAAGTGAGCTCGAGTATACTCCGGAACTGTTGGATCCCTAGGCTAATATAGGTAGCGGTCGCATCCTGGAGCTCCTTCTGCGACGAAAGAAGGCCAACTGGGCAGACTAAAAGACTTGCGGGTGGATCGCAGGTGTTTTCTGTAAGTATTACACCTTCCCCAAGTAGACTTGACTTGACTACCTTACTATTTTACCTTCTCTATCATCTTTGCCTTTTTCCTGTTTCCTATTTCCTTCTTCCAATTTCGTCTTTCCTGTTTCCTGTTATCTTTCCTTCCACCACGATGCTTCTAAGCCCTAACCTACCTAACCAACAGCAACTGTATCGACATATCGATAACGCAACAATGCGCCTTAACCTATTCAACAGGGACCTCGGGGTCTGCGACGCCGGCTACAACTTCTACCACTGCGACAATGGTTTTGTCGGATGCTGTTCCGTGGGAGCATGCGATCTTGAGGGTTGTCCTGACGAAGACCAACAGGCAACACAGCCTTTCTCAACTACCACTGTGGCATGTATAACGCCAACAACTTCAAGCTTAACAATTCCTACAGAGACCTACACGACGGACATAGGCTATGATCCAGACAAGACCTCTGCTGGAAGTACCACGAAATCCTTAACGCACTCCCTTACCACAACTTCGAACCTACCATCGCCTTCGTCCCCCTTTCTCCAATCGACTGCACCAACAAATACCACTACACCCCAAAGCTATACTGGAGGATCGGCTACACTCTCCACAGCTGCTATTGCTGGCATAAGTGCTGGCGGAACAATTTTGGGGATTTTCTTACTTACTATTGTCTCCCTCCTTATCCGAAGGCAATGTATAGCAAAACGAATGGCTTCACTACCCTCCACTTCCCCTTTCGCAGATGTTTCGCAGGGTGCTGATAAGTTCATGGAGGATCATCCATCGTGGCAAGGTGGACAACAGCCAAGAAGGCCAAGGCCAAGCATTCCACAAGGAATCAGTGAGCTACCATAACCTTCTAGGTATTGGAGTAACTTGGGGTGAGCATTGGCCTTAGGAGAAAGCTGAAGAGGAGCTGCGAGAGAATGGACCAGACCCAATCCTGAACTAACCACGGGCTGAAGAACATGGTCGAAGGAGCGGAGGTGACCGACACCTGTCCCTGACTCATATCACACATACCTACATCCGCCCCTGCTTCCTACGACGCACTAAAGCACAGGTCTCAAGATTATCTCACCGATGGCTTGGACCACTGATCTAACTATCATCACTCTACTTCAGGAAAGGTAATGCAGGTCTATTACGCCCCGGAACTCCCAACTAATCAAGGCAATCATGTCGAAGGACGCGGTAAAGGAGAGTGACTTGTAGTTTAACCGCTTACCTCCTACCACCTACAACCTACAACCTTCAACCACACCATCCGACTCTCCTACCCTTCATGAAGGGTCGTCGTTAACACCGCTCCCTTCAAGTTTCAGGACAAGCTCCACAAGCCTCTGTCAATGGCATCTCGAATGGGAATTCCCATTCCTCTAGCGCAAAGAGAAGAAAAGATATTGGTCCTAGGACCAAAGCTGAAATATCAAATCATCCTTCACCACACTGACCGCCAGCTTAAACAACCGCCAACACGTCTTTGCCATCGTCAAGTACAACCCAGTCTAATCTCGCTCGAAAGACAACGACATCGTTAATATGTCCGGCAATGTGTCCGCACCCAAGCGCACAACCATACAGAAACTCTCTGTAAGCAACAGTAACTTCGACACCGCTGCGTACGACGTCTACGGCAAGAATCACAGTGCTGCAGCTCAGGACAGCCACAACGACCCTGAAGGTTTCCGAGCAGGTGATGAGAACGTCAATCTTGCTATTGAGAACTTGATGATCGCTGAAGACAATGGAACGGTCGCAGCCCACAACCACAACAAGGCGATCCAGGGTTCAAAGATTAGTCCTCATGAGGCCGAGGCAGAAATCGCCGCCTCCCAGAGTAATAATGCAAGCTACTGCCCGAGAACAGCCTCGAGAAAGTTTGATTCATCAGCATTACTTGCGATCCTTTGATCTCGAGGGAACCAACGCATCTTACTTCCACATGTCTAGCTGTAGTCGCTTTACACCTCAATCTAACCTCGAAGATGCCGGACAAAGTATCCGCCCAGAAGAAGGCCGAAAGTGGCTGATGAGGCAGCTCAAATCTGCCAACACTCAATACGTTTCTCGTAAACTTTCTTTGGAATCTTGATATTACTTTGATAACACACTTCTCCCTTCTATTGATCCCATGGTTCACCAACAAGCATCTGACTTGCGCAGAACCCGAGCGAAGATCGTAGCCATGCCGATGCGAAATTGGATGAAGCCCAAGAAGACCGCTCCATACTCGCAAAGGAATAGGTCATCGAGTGTCACACGGCGGATGGGTCGACTCCAGCAAGATTCCCGATCACTCGAGGCTCACGGCTGCGTGACACTCGATGACCTCTTCCTTTGCGAGTGTGGTGCGATCTTCTTCGCCTTCATACAGTTTCGCATGGGCATGGCTACGATCTTCGCTCGGGTTCTGCGCAAGTCAGATGCTTGTTGGTGAATGAGGAAGAAATGAATTATAGGAGATCCTCCTGTACACCGCGGATTACGATACTTCAACGGCAAGTTCGAGCGTTTGGGAAAATATACTGAAAGCTCGACAAGAAGAACACAAGCGAGAGCTCGCAGCACAGCAGAGCGATAGCTTCTAAATGCTACGGCTTTCGTCACGCCTAAAAATCCTGCACCCGCGGCTCCTCCTCTCTCTGCGCAAATCAAACTAACAACGATTGCCCTCTTGATCAGGTACTCGACTTTCCCTGATGGATGAGGCGCAGTTATATTACGCTAGAAGCAAACTACCGTCTCACTGACGAACATAATGAACTGCGAGATAACTACGAGAACCTCGAAGAGGCCCATGGGGACTTAGAGGGAGACTCTCTAGCACTCCAGGCGGATCATGAAGAGCTGAAGGAAGATCATACGAAGCTGTAAAGCAGTAAATAAGTACCTTATCCCGAGAAGTAGTGGAAGCCACACGACGCCTGTATCATATTGTGCAACAGCTGTTGCATGGTTCGTTGTGTAACCGTAGCTTCGGCTCGGTATAGGGGGTTTACACAAGCGCCATTTGGGCTTTTAAGATGCGCGCGCAGGGAAACAGTGAAGAAACTACATGCCGACGCAATAGAGAACTTCAAGGACAAGTTTTCCCTTCTGAACTGTTAGGGGGCAAAGTAAGCACCTTTCCCCTTCCTCACGTATGAGTTACATACTAACAGATATCGATAGCTGGTACACAGCCAATCTAGTATTAAGCCCCAAGAGGAGGCAAAAGGGGGGGAGGGGGATATAAGTACCCTACGGAATTCCTAGACGCGCTGCTTCAGCGAGAGTCGTAACACATGGCCCGATTGGTGCTGGCCTCGAAAAATCACTTATCTTCTTCTCACATCGTCCTTTAAGTTACAACCTAGGAATCATCGAAAATGGCAGCTCAAGGAGTAAGTCATGAGCAATCTCTTCCTTCGTTTCCTATGGCTAACATAATCTAGGACGTTCATTATAGGAATAGAGTACGCTATATCTGGATCAGAATGCTTCATTCTTGTCAGATCATAGTCGTCAATGTCATGAACACCCCCGACAACTATGATCTGACAAGAATGAAGCATTTCAATCAACATGGACGGTACCAGTCTAACGTCGAGGATGAAAAATACATCGACAACGACCTAGATGACACGACCAACCGAGATTCCAAGGGATATCACATCCTATCGCTGGTTCTACGAAGCTATCATCCACCTTGAGAACGACATGATTTGCTTCCGATTCTCCGGTGTGATCATTGCTCCATGGATTCGTCCTCAGGCAGTAGCCAAATATGTTTACAGGCATCAAGCGTTACACTCAACTCACGAACACATCTGAACAATTCACTACAATTAACATCCATCAGCGACAACTGAATTGATGCGAGTGGCGACGTCCAACCCGCTGACTAGTATACATAGCCAAGCTATAACCATTAGCATACCAACTGGACTGGCGCAACTAGACATGTGCGCTATCACGACCGCCACATGACAACCACAGACTGATCCTCGGTCCTACATAAAAGAACAGAGCTGATAACAGAGAAGACATCGTTGGCTCATCGACCAGGGTCTAGATGGGCTGCGACCTGTCAAGTTGATAGGCCCAGCTGCCACCACAACTCAAGCCAAAGAGCTTATCTTAGAGATCGTGGCCAGTGACAGTCGTAATGGTCATAGTGTAACAAGGTTCTAAACCACTAGAGAACCGATCACGGTCGTGACGGCAGTCGGGGTGGCCCTGACAAGATTGATGATTCAATTTACGTTCCCTCAGAAGCTGTGGGAATGATAATTGGCAAGGATGGTGCGACGAAACCATCAGAGACATAGAAAAGCACATACTACAAGGTCAACGTTATGGCGAAACAGTTTATTTGTGATTTTTGGAGAACCTGTATGGAAATAGTAGCCATATCTTCGACGATCAACCTGATTCTTGGAGTGTTGGGCCTCCCATCGTCTGTACGGATTCATTCTCGTTCTATGAGTGCCTTGTCAAACTCGGCACAACGAAAGAGAAAAGACTGATGATCGACATAATGTCACTACGACAATCATATGAGCATCGAGAAATAAGTGATATTAGGTGGTTTCACGGCGAGGACAACACAGCCGGCGCAATGACCAAATCTAACCTCAACAAAGCATTGAGAACATTCCTCGATACCAACTCCCTCACATTGAGGCTACAAGGTTGAGTCAAGAGGGTACTAACGCATACATTCCTCAACTGCTCAAGGATAAATACGGCACCGTGCGGTGCGTTTTAGCAGGAACAGTGTATATAGACAAGACCTTTTCTACAACTCATCGGCGCTTGCTGCAGACCCAACGGTCACGGCGTTCCGTGTCTTTCAACAAATATACTGGTCTCTTCATCCGTGATAATTATGTGGATCCTGGCAACCACCGGACTATTGGTTGATCCGTGGCAACGGTGTTGCCACCTTAATTGTAAATACTAGTTCAAGGCCACGAACCTTCTCGATACAGTAATACAATAGGAAGCTTCTCAACGTACGATTCATCAGACCTGGACTATTGACATACAGTAGTTCTGGGCCGAGAATCAATCGTTGACAAGCCAGCCGTAATCACAATTATGCTGTGATTCTCGCATTGTATACTAAATATTAACTACTCGAGATGGGCGATTAAGCACTCTATAGTAAACACGTATAGCTTCTGGAGTGGATATTAGAGCGTGTGGTATACTTTCAAATGACGTTACTTGCTAGAGACTCTCTTGCAAATCCGTCGAATGGAACTTATAATGCTGATGCTTATGCCTCGCCTTCTGAATTCCCAAAGCGTTATAACCTGTTTTACAACGGATAGTTATACAAAATTAAGAACAGGGACGCAAGGAGACAGATGCCGTAATGACTACTAGTATATATCATACGAGAAGACGTATGTGGGAAAATCAATTCAATGCCATTTGTTTTTGCCTGTATCTGCCGATCTTATGGGGTATAGAACACCAAGGAAGAAACAAAAGTCAAGAAACGTGCCTGTCTCTTTCTTTTTTCCCCTATCCTGCGCCGTCCAGTGCAATACCAGTTCCCTGGTCCAATTTAAATGTAACGCCATGAATGAAAATCTGCATTGTTACAACCTGGTCGTATTATCACATCGGTATTTCCCACTCCTTCTATTGTATGTGCTCTAAGGCATTCGCGCGAATCCCGCTAGAACCAACGAAACTGTCCAGGTGCTGTGAACATCTGGATGTGATATCTAGGCATCACGTGGGTCTCTAAAGTAGAGCGGGATCATCGGGGCATGAGCTTGTAGATCTCGTCGAGCATTTCTTGCAGTTCCTCGTCGCTGATCTTGTCGTTGAGGGAGGGGATGAGGTACTTGGCTTCTTCGGCTGTCTCGCAGGCAAGTGAGCCTGATTATAGAATGATCGGTTAGTTCCTCAATACTCCAGCCACACAGACATCGGCTTCCTGTATCGAATGAACGTACCAAGCTGTGCGCGCTCGAACTTATGGAGCTTGGGGTACGAGCTTAGCAGACGCTCGACGGCCTCGACGCTCTCCTTCTTCTTGAAACGAGCGAATGTGTCCAGGTAGTCGATGGTCTTCGTCAACATCCTGAAGAAGAACACAGAGTTAGCACTCTATGAACTCTACGACCGCTCTCTTCCCCTAACACTATCATCGAAAAAGATGGACTGCGTACTCGGTCTCGTTCACGTTCTTTCGGTCATTGCGGCGCTTGGCGACGAGCGCGTTGATGACGAGAGCGGCTTCGGAAAGTGTGAGGGTGTCGACATCTTGGAACTCGCCCAGTCGTAGAACAGTGGTCGCCTCTTCGCTACCAGCGGGCTGGGGTCTCGAGCGCGAGGTAGCAGGGTGGTGGGACATTGTCGCGATTAACTCTTCGGTGCAATTTCAAAGGTACGAGTGCTAGAAAAGAAAATTCGGAATAGAAGAGCAAGTTGTGGTTGTTGACAGTTCTTTTGGCCTGTCGCAAATGGACGCGGTGAAATGTTGTAACCTGGGATGAACAAGCTTACAGGGACCCAGTTAATTGTGGAGTCTTGGGGAAGCTTCTACGAAAATCCATAAGCGCCCTTGTCTGTTTGAGGTTTAGCTTAGATCTTTTTTATTGTATCGCCTTCAGGGGAATTTAGGGACTATCCGGATGAACTTCGGCTTATCAACGTCACTCGTAGAACGGAGACAACAGCCAAAGCGACAGATTGGGTGAAGAGGCCGCGTACTTTGAGATCACATGTTAAAGAACCATGAACGCATAATTTCTAAGGAGAAATGAGCAGAGAAGTCATACTCGAAGTTCTTTTCACTCCTACCAATTAATAAGAAGTCCTTGATATCGCCACACAATGTAAGTACGAAGTTACATCAATTTCCGAAAATATATGGAACTGCTCCTAATTCATGTATAGGGCGATATTAGCTCTCATCGTGATCAACAAGGCTGGCGGTCTCATCTATAACCGAACCTTTGGAGATGGCCTGAATCAGCTCAACACAAATGACTATCTAGTCCTTGCTGGTACTTTTCACGGGTGAGACATAACCCCTTTGTCTTACGATGAATTCACTTGCTCATCCCCTTATAGAGTTCATGCCATTACAGCTCGACTCAACCCACTCAAGGGATTAATGGCCCAACAACAGCCAGCTACAGTAACAGCTGGAGGTGTTCCAATACCAAGCCGGCCAGAGCCGCCTTCAGGTCTCGAAGTGCTGGAATCAGAGAACTTTCGGTTGCAATGCTTCAACACCTTGACGGGTACCAAGTTCCTACTATTCACGGATACTATGCAGACCAACGTGGATGTGGTCATGCGCAAGGTCTACGATCTGTATTCCGACTACGTCATGAAGAATCCGTTCTACCAGCTTGAGATGCCCATCCGTTGCGAGACCTTTGACAGGAAGCTGAACTCGTACATTAGGGAGATCAACAGTTCGAGGTAGAGGGAAGGCTACTTGTGTAACTGTTCTATTGCGAATACATCGGAGTGAAGTGAAAATTTACTGGCTTGATTGGGGTGGAATCATGAGCTAGGTACCTAGAGTTGCATCATCGCGTGGCGTTTGGAGTTTACGGTCACCATTACAATATGGTCAGGCTTTGGTCATTGATAGAAGAAAATGCACTGCATATGTTGCAGCAATGATATTCCCCCGTTTGATTCGCCTCTTTAGAAGTCTAGTAATACTGTACAAGTCCAAATCCGTGATACCATGTCGATGAGAATCGAGTCAATCGACTGTATGCAATCGAATCTACGATGTATCCATCTTATCGTCATCGCCTTTCTTGTCGTCCTTCTTCTCGGCAGATCCACTTCCGCTGGGTTCGCCCTGCTCGTTCAGCAGGGGTTGGTTTTCACCCTCCTCCTGTATGCCCTCTAGACTCGTCTTTTTCGCAGCCTCTTCCTGCTCCTTAGCTGCCTTGGCCTGTCGTGCGTTCTCCTCTTCCATACTCATGCGTAGGGCAAGTGCCAACTCCGGATCCGCACTAGGGTCGAAGTCGAAATCGCCAAAGTCGCCACCACCTTCAGCCACGCCACCTGCGCCACTAGCAGCGCCCTCGCCAAGTAGAATGGGTGTTGTGATGAGTTGATCGCTCAGAAGCTTGCCACTGGGTGGGATGACAACGAGATGGGAGTTCTCATTCGTCTTGACGGTGTTGTTGAAGGCCTCGAGCTTCTTCTGTGTGTCATCATCTTCCAAGTCACCGAAAAGGACGAAGTCAATGTCGATGTTGCCCTTCTTCATCTTCTTCGCCAGCGATACCAGCTTTTTCTCGTCGTCGGCCACGGGTGAGCATACGAAGGCGATGATGCGTTGGCGCTGAGACTTGTTCTGTCGGTGCTTCAATGCTAGCTATTAAAAGAATCGATTATTAGTTCCAGTACCCAAGTATAAGCTTATCTAATTTAGAGCTTCAACATACACTGGCGATCTGAATACCGGTTGCGAGGTGGGCGGAGCCCGAGATCTTCTTCCGTATGCGGTGCAGGCCTTCGAGCAGCTTGCCTCGTTCTGTCGTCAGCGTAGATAGGACCTCGGGTCCCTTGCCACCCATGCTCATCAAGCCTACAGACGACTCGGGGTTCGACTGAGTGATGCTTTCGAATATGATATTGATTGCATCTGCTTGAGCGTCGAATCTGGACGGCTGGTAGTCTCCATTCCGGCTGCTTTCGCTATTATCCACGATTATCATAACAGCTTGTAGCGGCATCTTAGCGGTGTTGTGTTGCTGATTCTATTTCGTAGGCAGTGAGTGAGAAGTAGAATAGTGGTATTGTAAGAGGCTGAAGGCTAGATAGCCTTGCGAAAGTTCGGTAATGTTGGAATGGTAAGAGGATGAGATGTAACAAGTAGGTGCAATAGCTAGAATCGGAGAATGAGCTCTCTCTTGACAAACGTCAGGCAGGTGCAGCCTGCGCATGTACAAGGTTACTAAGATACGCGGATACAAGGGAGCTCGGGCCAAGTTATTTGCCGGCTTAACCTTTTTAAGGGACCCCGTTGCTCAACCCACCCAATGAAATTTCTAGCGCCGCAAAGGAAGCTGTGCCTATCTTTTGTTTACTTGCACAAGCACATAAGCAATTAGTTTCATCATCAACACGCCGAATTCCTGCATCGTACTCCATAATACCCCATACTCAAAAACGCCCTTCACGATAGACGCGTCTGTCTAGAAATTAACTCTTAACTCAATCACACTCTACACAACGAATTGAATTAACTGATCAAGATGGCACCCGTGAAAGCGACGCGGAAGCGCAAGTCGAACCATTCGACAAGCCCTGTCGAAGACCAGAAGGTCCCGACCAAGGGAAGCCCGTCAAGAAGTCCGATTAAGAAGAGGAAGTTAGGTCTTTCGCTTGCGCAGAAGCAAGCTCTCATCGACAACCTTCAACTAGAGAGTATGAGCGCGATCCTAAACCCAATTGTCAAGTTACGCGATACTAATTAATAACGCAGTTACCGAACGTGCACGACGACTTAGAGCCCAGTTCAACATTCAGGCGCAACAGCTCCGATCACGAGTAGAGATGCGCGTCAACCGAATACCAACTTCTCTACGAAAAGCTAAGATGGGCGAGCTTCTTTCCAAGTCTCTACAGCCCCAAGAACCACCTCAACCACCCAAGCCAACGTATGTTGCTAGACCACCTCCCGTCCCAGCAAAGGACGACACATTATCCAAGCCTCTCCCAAGAAAGCCAGTTCCGGCTAGCAATGCAGCAGTTGGACGCAAGCGCTTGAGGTATGCCTTCGTTTATTTTTGGTTCTAGTTGTCTAACTAACATTGCCTAGCGAGGAGATCTCTGCCGACAAGGAGAATCAGGGCAGTGCAGTCGAGAATCCCAAGAAGAGAGCTCGTGCTGGCCCTGCGAAGCAACCTGCACCTAATCAGCCAGGTCATGTCCTAACACCCACATCTTCGAACACCCGAACTGTCGTCCCTCGCCAGCGCCCGGCATCGCCTGCAAAGCCAATGGTTAGCAGACCCGCATCCCCTGTAAAGGCCCCACCCCCTAAACCGAACATCATATCGAGCATGGTTGAGAAGGCCAAGGGAGCTCGACCCGCAGCTGCTGCGACACGGAAGGCCACTGCTTCATCTTCGACGAGTTCAAATCCCGGCACCACTACCACACGGACGCGACAAGCTGCAACCATTTCTCGCCCACCCACTGCAGCCTCTACGCGTGGAAGACGGAAACTCAGTGCTACAAGCGAGTCAAGCAACGGCAGCAGCTCCACGGTGGTAAAGAAGACGACTGCTTCAAGAGCAGCCAAAACCACCGCTCCCCCGGCGAAGAAAACGGTGATGAGCACGATCAAGTCGGCTGCTACGAAGAAGCCTCCGGCGTCGAAGGCTACGGCAGCCCCTGCAACAACGGGAACTGGAAGGACGCTTAGGAAGAGAGGTTAGGTCTCGAATAACTAATGTGTAATTGCAATTGGTTTTTAGTTTGGCGTTCAAGGGTTCAGGCATCGGTTGGCAAATAAGGGCACGGAATTAAGTACAGGTCGCATCGCAATGAGAACCTTGTTGGCTTTTGCTTTTCAATTCAAGGACTGCTGCATTTTTGTCCCCTCTTCCCCTAATCTATACAGGGGTTGCTTCCTATACTTCGTGACATCAATGCATCAATGGCATACATCATCTGCTCAGCCCAGCTAGCCCGCACTAGCTCCTTTCTTCTTCTTATCGTCTACTAACTCGATGTTGTCCTCCGGTATATCCTTATACTTCTCTAGCAGGAACTCTTCAATCTCATCGCTCACGTCGCCCTGAACTACAATTTCCTCCCCGCCGCTGGGTACCTTCGTGACAGACGAGCCGGTGGCAAACTTCTTACCGAACTCCTTGGCGACTTTTTTCAGGTCTAGACCAAAAGCCTCGAGACCGGATACGGCCGTCACGAATTTCCGCTTGTTGCGCTCGACGCGCTTGATGGTGACCACGCTGTTGGCGATCTTGTCGGCTTGTTTTTGCTCCGCCTTCTCGGCCTGCGCGGCTTTCTTCTGGGCGTCCTTCGCGGCTCGCTTTTGGGCTTCGACAGAGAGCGACGCGGTGGCGGCTTCTAAGGCTTCTGCAGGCGTGGGTTAACTGTGTTAGCGGTTTACGTCGAGAACTGATCATTGCAGACCCGTTATAATGGCAAAGCGTGAGTCTACGCACCAGGAGACCATATCTGCTCGTACAGGGCCGGGTGGTTCTTCTGCAGCCAGTCCTGGCATTTCTTAACGGTGCCGCCGTATTCGCAGTACTACTTTCGGCAATCAGTCCTCTTTTCTTCTCTTTCCCATTTTCGTTCTCGCGGCGGCTTGTACGCCACTCGGGGAATTTGCAAGGCGGTCGTACCTCTGGTGGTAAAGTGCATACTAAACCAATACACAGAGATGGTCAGCTATAGCTCTATACGTATTACTACTACTACTGCCACCCAACCCACACCCAGGTCGCTGGTGGGGAAACCTGGCCGTTGTTTCTGTTTGACTTACCGCCGCAGTAGATCACATGGCGGCCCTGGGGCTCGCTGGGCCCGTCTGCTTGTTCCGTGTCTGCCATTCCTTATTAATTGGTCGGGAAATAGGGAAACGCGAGGTGTTTCGTCGTCTGATGATTTGCAACGCTGTTTCTTTACTAGTAGCAGGGACTCTGCTGTGTTGAGCGCGGGGTCGTCGACGGGTTCGGTGGACAGGTATGGTGGGTTGGTGGGGTAGTTGCGTTTGTGCAGTATGGCCCCGCGAAGACGGCGCGATGCAGGTGAAAGAAAGTTTGATTACGATAGCAGGATAAAGGCAGTTACAAGCCACAATCTCTATAATGCGTCAAGCTTACGCCACAAGTTGTTTGCTCATTGAACGTTGAATTGAGCTGCTCTTGAATTGTGATACCTTTTTCATTCCCAGTTTGATGTAATCGGCAGAGCTACTCAAACTATAGGGTCTCATGAAACTCCTCTTAATCCGTTTAATCATATTTTCTCTGCTCAATTCTTAAACAACACCCATCCGTCGACGAATATGTCTATATGTATTAACGTACCACTCGGAAAATATCCTTCGCCTGGCTTCTTATCTGTGCTACATAGATTAGCAACCGTCGAACCATTTCTGTAGCGCCGGTTCGTAACGGTTATTCTTCTCGATGCGCATGCAGGCTTTGTATGCATCGAGTGTCTTCTAGAATTGGTCCTATGTAAGTAGGCCCCGCGGCATTAATTCCCACTTGTCATGGGCCAATGTGTCCTTTCGATAGGTTGGATTGGCGTCCATGAGAGGTACTACGGCTGCACCCGTCAAGAGTGTGAATACCTTGGCAATCTGCATATTACGCAAAGGTGAACAATCAATGCCGTTATTCTTCTAATTTCAACAGGAGGACCGGGACCCTCTTCAGCAGCCTATATTTAAATGCGGTTTATCAGCGACGAGCATTATTTATATTTATCATCACTCTATTCTATCTGCAGTTGTCTTATAAAAAACTGAAGGAGCATTAAGAAGATTACCGACAATGAATTTGTTTACCGGGAGATTATTCATAGGCTGCTTAGATTCATGAGAAGTCTACGGTCTGGGATGATTGCCTAGGTACCTAATGAGCTAAGTATTCCATCGTATACTTTACATACCATGTCGGACATGAAAAGTAAGAAAGATACCGACGTCGTCTAAGTTAATAAGACATTTTTAGGAACGTAGGAGTTTCTTCCCTTCTCGAACCGACTGAGACCCATCAATGCTATCTATCAATACCGGGGATCCGTTCGCTGGTGTCGATCTTTGCCGTCGTCTAAACAAACTGGCTAGATCAGCAATATACTTCATTAGCTGTGTTCACGACGTTTATCCACCTTTTACATTATTGTCTTATGTTCTGCGAATTCTGGAAGTTTGGTTACCCTGCACGATTCATCCCATCGTGGAACGCGGCTCGTCCAATCACGGAGCGTCACAAATCGAGTAGGGCGCCTAAGCGCTCAGTCAGCGTAACCTCAGCTCATTGGTCTGGAAGCCTGCAATATCTTTCCAATCAAGGATTTTCACCCTCCTCCATCCCGCGCGCCAGTCTGACTATTGGTCCCCGTTGCGGAGATTTCTAAAATTATACCACCGCCGACCGTTTGGCTTACGGTCCTGATTGGATGTTGGAGTCGGTAGTTCGACCGATGCCACCTCTTGACTGACGTCGCCCAGCGAGACGACCAGTCTTCTTCTGGCACCGCTACCGCACATTCATACCCAAACGGGTTTCCAAGAGGTGTGCCTCTGGCCAAATCTGCAGTAGGGACCCAAGGCTATGCAGCCTATGTGCCCTCATCCGCCCGTCGACATGGAAAACCACTGGCTTGGAAGCGCTCGCCTTCCTCTCCATGCGACTCTCTCCACGCCGTAGCCGCTTGCCATCTCCAAAATCATAGTCATAAAACTAGTTGCTCCCAAGCGCCTGGTAGGTCTCGTCTCCTTTACTCTCTTCTCTCAAGCTTCCTTGAGGTTGCCTCATTCTATACTTCGCTTTCGTTGAACGAAGCGTTCCTGTCGTTAAAGCATTTTCTTCTCACTTCTTGCTTCCAACGACGCCGGACGTCCAACTTTCTTACAGCATCTTACGGTTGCACCCGTCCGATATAGTTTTCACACCTATATTTCCTTGAAAATCTGACTGCATTATTTTTAACACCATCATGCCGGAGCTAGTACTTTTACCGTCTAGCACTTACGCACCTCCCTCCCCTTCGCAGGCACGAAGGCCGGGCAGGTCACTTAATACAATAATGGAGGAAGAACCGGAAGAGTCGCGCAGGTCAATAGGGTCAAGGAGTCGCAAAATTCAAGCCAACGCATCCAACGACAAGATAGTACAATGGCTGTCACCAAGAAGTGACCACTTTCCGACTCCTCGAGGCTTTCATTTCTTGTCAGCCCCGATACTGCCCGAGTCTCCGTCGACCGCGTCGGCTGACGAAAGCAACTCACCGTCGATAACTTCTTCGGACCCCTGGAACCGAGTTAGCATAAGTACTGACGTTACAGAGTTCGACGATATCTACGAAGTCTCTGACGAAGACACTCGACGTAATTCGAGGAAATCCTCGCTAAAGCGCCGGAATAGCTCACGAAACACGGCAATGCAGAGGCAGTCCATAGCCCAGTCCTCACCCTCACATCGGGCTCTTCCGCCCTTGGTTATCCCCGGGCAGCAAGAGCAAAATGCCGAGAGCTGGTCGGGCAGGCGGGATTTTAAGAGGCTTGTGTCACCAGTACCTCCTACACCACCACCCAAAGTTGATATGTCGCCAGCCGTAATGTCCTTCTTGCAAGCTCAGCAATCTCAAGAAGTACCGACTATTTCTGCGCCGCCGTCTCTTGATGGAAGTTTGAGCTCCGATCAGATGGCTGCTCTGTCTGCTCCGCCGACACCGGTCATTGGGGAAGAGGAGAGTACCACTAACACGGATTGGTCTGGCGTTCAACTACAGCCGGCTGCCCTAGCTACTTTACAAGCATTATCTGGAAGTGAGGACTCTGAGGATGAGTATCGCCCAGAGCAGGTTATTGAAGTAACAGAGCGAAGACCTGAAATGTCGCAGCAAACACCATACTTGCTCACTTCCATGACTCGGCCCACTCGAAGAGTCTCAACTCAACAATCACTCAATGGATTGACGAGACTCGATATTCCCTCGCCGGGCGGATTTTTCTCTGGTCTTTCTCCGCGCACGAGGCACACTTGGCATCTTCCCACAATGACACCCGAAGACAATGCGCCTCCCACTTCGACTACCGCAGAGCAGTTCTATCGATGCCCGTGGAATGAGCCTACTCCTCAGGTGCCGGCTCTCCCAACTGTCCCGGTCCTACCTCCGCCGCCACCACGACCTGAGCGGTTTGCAGCTACGCCCATTCCATCGGCACCGGTCGAGCAGATTGTAGAAATCAGGGGTACGATGTCGGATGGCATTCCTACTGCACGGCCAGCTGTCTTGGAACATGTTATTGAAGCGAGAGGTGATCTCACCGAAGAAGTTGTGACGGCGCGACGTGTTGAACAAAGAAACCCCATAACATCTCCTACTGCCTTCGCTCTCAATGAGCCCCAGAGCCCGAACGAGGACATTACTGCTACGGAAATTGTTACAACTTACGATCCCGAGTACGCCAGGAAGCAGCAAGAAGCAGCTCTGTCCAATCTGGACCGGACTGAATTATGGCTTATGGCGCAAAGAGCTTATCTTAAGGGAATCCTTCCAGAAGAGGAGACCAAGCCAGAAGCTGAGCTCAAGCCAAAGACGGAAGAAATCCGCGTCGAAGAGGAACCAAAGGCAAAAGAGCCGGAGCCTGAGCCGGCACAAAAGAAAAAGACAGTCCGCTTCTCTGAGATTGTCGTCAAGACTGACATTCCAAAGACCCTCCCGCCAAAGATCTCGCGACAGGAGTCTGCCTACTACCGTGCTTTCCAGGACTACATCATCCGCTCCCGCAGCCAAGATCCCTTCGTCCACCGGCTCCCGCGCTTTGAGGCCCTCCAGGCTCAACGCGTCTCTCTACGCGAGACTCACCGCAATCAGCTTCTCGGCAAGTACCAACTATCCGTGGTACCGCAATCCGCCAAGAAGCGCATGAGTGCCAACGTGGCCCGTGGCGACGACATCATCGTCGACGACCCCGAGAAGCTGAAGCGTGAAAAGGAGCACGAAGCCCTTACCCAGATGTCCATGGCCAACTGGCACGTCGGCGCAACCAAGGCCCTAAATGGCGGCCGTCTGTTCTCAGCCCCCATTGCCAAGCGCCTCGCCCGCCTATCCCGGATCGGCGGCGCCAAGGACCGGGCCCGCATCCTGGATCTCGGCGGCCAGGCTACGTGCGACTGGGCTTGGCACTGCGCCATCACGTACCCCAACACCAAGGTGTACACGGTGACGACAAAGGCCATCCGCCAGCTATCCAACTCCAATATTCGTGGCCCCCCGAATCACAGACAGGTCGCCGTGGAGCGGCTCACGCGCCTCCCGTTCCCGGACGCGCATTTTGATCTGGTGTCCGCGCGCGAGCTGCACTCGATTCTTAAGTTCATCGGCGAGAATGGTGAGGATGAGTGGGACTCCTGCCTCAAGGAGTGCATGCGCGTGCTTAAGCCCGGCGGATACCTCGAGTTCTCCGTCCTCGACTCGGATATCACGAACGCGGGTCCCCTGGGCCTTGCTAAGAGTGTGGAGTTCGGGTTTGCGCTCAAGACCCTCGGGTATGATCCTAGCCCGACTAGAATGTTCCTAGGCCGTTTAAAGAGAGCGGGCTACGATGAGGTGAGACGCGCGTGGGTCTGCCTGCCTATGGGCGCAGATCCCGCCGTTAGACGTAACCGGAGAGTTGCGAGGGACAGCACTACGGGTGATGAGCGTCCCCTCGACCTCGAAGCTATGGTTTGCGGTAGCACGGAGGCGGCAGCGAGTGTCGCGGGTCTAGCCGGTGGCTGGGCTTGGGAACGCTGGTTACTGCGCTGCGAGACGGAGAAGGTGGCGAGTGAAGCTAGACTCGGGTTCTTCGAGCTGGAGGCCGAGGCCAAGGAGATGCGCGAGAAGGCTGGGAAGTGCCTCGATAGCGTGCATGAAATTGTCGAGGAAGGTAGGAGGGTTGGGGCTGGGTTTAGGGTGTTGAATGGGTATGCGAGGAAGCCTGTTGAGAACTAGACTTATGGGTTACAGTGGAATAGGAGGATACTTAATAAGGGAGATTGGGTTGGATGGAAATATACATGGGTGGTGAGTGGTACGTTGTCGATCTCTAGATAATAGGGAATAGGGGGAAAGTCTCTTATGTGTAATGCGGCGGGGCCGGAGCTATGTGTGTACGCATGTATGTATAAGTATAGGTATGAGGTGCATGTATGGTTGGCGATGATACCCCGTTCGGAAGTTGGGAGGATGAAAATACATAGGTATACAAGAATGGAAGATCTCTCTGCTAGATATGAAAATCTAGGTACACCGTCTGTTTTGTTTCTACTAGTATAATTCGCTTTTCAGAAGCTCTCCTTATTGATATCTTCCCAAAAGTCACTACGGAGTCTAAAGGATAAGTATGGTTCATCGTGAGTAGGTAGAGTTGAAGACGTCGTATAATTGAAACTCGCCTGGCCGCTCCCTACCTGGCCCCAAGTGGGCGTTTCCTGCGCTGACTTGGGGCAGATGGCCTTCCGGCACCTCGAAATCAAAATACCAGAGTTTTTGCGACGACAAGATTGATTTCTAAATACGCCATAGACTTCCCGGCACATTCTCGTGGGCCCATTGAAATACGGCGAACGCTTCTCTCGCTGCCTCAGGGGTATCCGGACCCAGCCACCGTTCGGGACTGGAGACGAACGAATCGGGAAAGTAGTCCTCATGGTGAAGGTGTTGGGCACAGGCAAACCGGGACCTATGGCAGTATAGGCCTTTGGCTTTGTGTTGTAATTATTCTTGTATATATCCGGATTTCCTTCAGTACTGTGGAACCGCAAAACTTCAAGGCTGTCTGTATTGGAACCTCACCACGCAGGGCTGAGATGGAGCCGAATACAAGTTTATTCGGACCTTGTCTTACGACCGAATCTGGTCCATCCGTTTACTTGTAAATTCAGATTTGATATACTCTACCGCTTACCATATTTGAGCTAGTTCTATCTTGTGATTAAATGCAGACTCTTCTTGTTTGCATAGAAGCCGTTGTAGGCATCTGATAGTTTGGCCAGGAGGAGTCCCGAGTAGCTGCTCAAGGGATGAAGAAATAACTGGTAGGTTACGAATAGCAGAAGCTTTGGTTTGATCGATCAGTTATCACTTCACACTAACATGGGAATTCATTGCTACTCACATAAGTGACGAGAGCGGGCACAGCGTAATATGCCAGTGAAGATAATAGCACTCCTAGAGCCGCGATTATTGCCGCCATGGGGAACGGTAAGTGTGCTAGTATATTGGTGGATTGTAGCCCCTATTATTCCAACGTCGAGGTCGGTGTCGATGGTTTCTATATATGCCAGGAGGTCGCCTTTTCCGCCCCGTTCCACCGATTCCCAGCTGAGGTTTCTTTATTGTTACAAGGTACATACTCAAAGAGGATACTTTAGCGTTTCTATGATCGCCCAGGAGTCTCGCTTATGAAGATACACTAAGCTCGTCCAGTATGCTCTCTATTCCCGCAAAAGACAATTCGGTCATCATCTCATCCCATAGAAGCTTGGCAGCACGAGCGCCCTCGGGTTTATATTTTAAAGGTGCGAGCCTGCAAGTCCCAGGTAAGTAGCTGTGGTTTGTATAATCTAGAAAAGGATATGTGTAGCACTTACGGCTCCAACTTGCCGTCCTCGACATATTGCCCGTGTGCCTCTGGGCCAAATTTGACCGCTCCAGCAACGATAGTTCTAGCTCCTAGCGGAGCCGGCCGGCCGAAGATGCGTTTGACAGTATCGCCGATGTAGTCCCCAATGCTAAATCTAGAAAGGCGGCCCAGGCCTGTCCCGTATGCCAGGCCTGGATTCGGCATGGTTATGATAGCAACGGAGGGGGGAACTCGCCTAGCTAACTCGGATATCAGGAGTTGACTGAATAGCTTGGAAGTGCAGTAGTGATTCCAGCCGCTGAATACCTCTGGCTTGTCATAAATGGGGAGTATGGGCTCTGTATCGTCTTTCCCTGTGAACTTGGACCAAGAAGCCACATCTGACGATACGACAACCAAGCGCCCAGGCGAGTCGGAAGGCCTTTTAGGCTTAAGACTAGGAAGAAGCAAGATTGAGAGTAAAGTATTTGAAATAGCATTGATCTGGATGGACTCTTCGTGGCTTGAACATGGGGCCGCCTTGGCGATTTCAAATTCCTGCTTGAAGATACCGGCATTGAGCACCGCGATATCTAAGCGCTGTAGCGTCTTTGCGCGCTCTGCGAATGCAGTAATAGAATCGTAGGAGAGGAGATCCAGCTTCCACACCTCAATGGCGCCGTCTTGAAGCTGATGATCAGACGACAGTTTGGCGCTCGCTTGCTGACCCTTTTCCTCGTCCCGCACGGCGAGGATCAGGTTGGATAGGCCCAAGTCGAGCAATTGGCTGGCGCATTCAAAGCCAAGACCGGCATTGGAGCCGGTGACTATCGCGGTCTTGCCTTTGAGGTCGACATCTCGTACCGGGGGCGGAGTGACAAAGAATTGGCGCCATAGCCAGGCACGCACTGTCGCTCTATGCTCGGGCGGACTGTCAAAAGCATAGTCGGTAGACATGCTAAGTTATTAGAAACTATAGGAGCCGATATTCATCTCCTAAGAAAGAAGGTCTTCTGTCAACCAGGACAGGTATGGCCGTTTGCGAAGGCGTCGGCTTCCCTACGGTGGGCCATTGTGAGATGCATCCATGAGGCGCAATCGAAGGAGCAAGGCGCCACGCTGACACAAATTCCGTTGCCGTTTGTATGGGTGACATATCACGTGCTTCCCTACCTGTATTCGGAATTGTCTACTCGAATATAAGTCCCGGATTCTTCTCAGGAGGGAATATAGCTATCAAAGGTTATGAGACCATCCATCTATTACAAGCGACACTAGACTAGAATCCCTAAGTTGTGGGGTAAAGGGTACACAAGTCCTTTGGAAACGTCGGTATAGAACCTAGGTACCTATTTTCTTGGGTATCGCCGCGGTCAACAAAACAGGCGTTATGATGGCACACCATATAAAATAACATTTTTAGATAAGGTGCTCACCACCAGCTCACCAGATATAGACTCGAATACAAGCCGCCACTGATTTGCACACACGGACAAACCATCAATTTAAGGCTCATACAGTCATATTGTCTTTCTTAAGAACCCAACACCGAAGCAGAAAATGGCGTCGTTCTTAATATAGTAACTTAGCTTGTCGAGCTCCCTTTCCAATCCCTAGTACCTGCTGACTACTCCTATAGACCGGATCACAAACGAGCCTCTCTTGAGATGCCGAGGTAACAATGGGGATTCAAAGGAGCCCAAGAAGAAGGCCTTCGCTCCTACAAGGCTAGAGCAGCATAGCAGCAATTACACAATTCTGCATCCCAATGGACGCCTCTAGTTCCTGGCCTACCCATAACCCATGAACTCCATCGAACTGTCATGCAATATCAAGCTCCTACGTTCCTTCCCGCGCGGCCCAGACCAATCACCAGCTTTCTCGCCCCTCCGCCCCGCCCTGGCCGGTAGCCGAAGTCTTGGGGGCAGAAACGCGATCCATCTAGTGTATAGTACAGGGAGTACGGTGAAGAAATAAGGAATAACAAGCCTAGACAAATCTATATATCCATTAGTAGCGCCAGGGGCCCAGTAACGGTGGGCGAAACGACTGGGAGGATTCGCAAATTCTTGCTTTTGCGCCGGCGGCTAGTCAGCCTTGACTTTATAGTAACTGTGGTTACTACCTTAGGCGAGCCGGACGCCATACCATGGATACCCGAATACCTCCATGTATCCACCAAGCAGCTGGGGTACCTCGTGTAAGTAAATAAAATAGGTAGGAGGTAGGTACCTAGTCAAAGCGCCCTCCCGCCTTCCCGCCGGCGGCGCACCCCCTTGCAGTTCACCTCAGCCCGGCAATTCCTGTCGGAACACGCTGTTGCCAAATAGCGTCAGCCCGGAATAACATATCACCTTCCAAGTTGCATTCTACATACAGGTTAGAATAGGTATTTTCATAATCTTATCCATCCACCCGGTATATGTATTATTCTTCAGTTTTTATGTATGTAAGGATGTATGTACGACCAGACCGAAGCATGCAAGTGCCGTCCTTGTAATCTGCTATGTATAAGATTACCCCAAGCCCGCAAAGGGAGGGCCATAGACCCACACCCCTTTGCTGAAAGCGATTCCTTACATGAGTGACTAGCCAGTATACCCCAGCATACTAGGTAGTATAATAGTAAGATTATACCCAACATCATATGGATGTCGTATGTTCTTTTGTCGTATACCTTCATATCTGAGAAATTCTTTAGAAAATATTTACCGATATAGGTACTAACCTCTCGAATAATTAAAGTCTAGAGTCTGATATCAAGCTGCCATACATGTATGTATGTAGCACGAGCGTATTCAGCTCGGGAGCTGGCAAGCGAAAGGGCCCTGCATACCACCAGCCTTCTAATCCTTCCCAGAGAAAACCCCAGTTCTGGGTACACCTACACCGGCACATCCTCGCCGATCATTACCGCCAAGGATTCCGATAGTTGAGCTGTAAGCTCGTTCCTCCGAGTTCGCTATCCGCTAACTCCCCTTGGCTCAACTTTGATGGCACGCTTCTCACCCAATTGGTCACTTGCATCCGCAGTGCGCAATCCAATAATGGTATCGTTCAAGTTCCTGATATTCGTTCCCAAGCTTGTATACACGAATATAACGGCCTTGCATGTAAGTACCGCCATGATACCCATGATACCTCCCAAAAACTCCCCCTCATTTCCCCCGCTCCCCCGTGTGTATGTACATTGCATAAAATCCATTCATGTTCCTAATCCTTGTCCGAATCCAGATCCATCTTGTCTCCTCGTGATGGCTCCATCGCCTTAGCTGGTGATACGTCGATAGCCCCCTTTGATTCAGCTCTGCTGCCCTTTTCGTCGGAATCCTCCATCGCAACTATGATGCTCCTTTCGTCGCCCTTTTGAGGCGTCGATACTCGATCCTTCAAAGCTTTCGGAGTCGTAGGGACGATAACGTTCAGAACACAATCGTCCAAGTGCTCGTAGAATTCCTGTGCCGTAGAGAACCGTGTCTGACAGATGGAACACTTGGCATCGCCACCGTTCCGAGAGCTGTTCCCGGTGATAATCATCTTCCGACTATTAGGAGGCGTCTGTTCGACATTGTGTACGGCGGTCAAGTGTCGCTTAAAGACATCAGCCCTATTGAATGCCTTTTCGTATGCTGTGCCCGGTCCTGGACAGAAGGGGCAAACCATCGTCCCCTTGTAGTGCGTCAGTGCATGCCTGTTTTTGTCGTACTTCCGTGCGAAGCCTTTCGTGTGATATTCGCAGCTCTCTATCGGACATTTTTCAGGCCGTTCCTCCTGATGCGTCAGCATATGCGCCGCTAGATCTTTGAATACCCGACCGCAATCCGGATGAGGACAGCGATTCCTGTTGTCTTCAGCCTTTGGTATGACAGGGCTGCTATGCGCAGTGCTGTCTAGAGACGGCGCTATCGAGGGCGCCAGTAATGGTCCTTGAGGTGGAGCAGGCGCAAGCCGCGGTGCTTCTAAGAAAGAGGGCTGTCGAGGCAATGCATATTCTTCAATCATTCTAACATCATTGTCTTCTTCTCCGCTAGAAGAGTCGTTCTCGTTGACATCGATAGACTGCCGTACTTCTCGCATCCAGTCCTTCAAAACTGTCATCGGAGGCCAATCGCCACTTGCCTTGCCACTTCTATGCGGGTGGAAATGCGCCCTGCGTAGATGAGCAGCCGCATTGTAATAAGCACCGTACCGTTTCTGCGTGACGCAGGCCTTGCATTTTGAAAGCGGTATGACGGGTTGCGGAGAGTTCGGACTGGCGTTCTGTGGTTCGGTGCAGACCCATCGCTTTACTAAAGAGGCGTGCTTGGCATCGTTATGCCTTCGAAGTTCGTGCTCGCCACGGAAACCCTCGGGATATTCGTTACACTTAGTACAAAATACACGTCGAAGCGGCGGTCGTTGGTAAGAAGTCCTAAGCTTTGAAGGGGAATTAAGGCCCCTTGCAATTGCACGGGTAAAAACCGGATTTTCTCCTACAGTATGCCTTCTCCCAGGTTCAGGGTTTTCTATAGCATACGTTGCAGGCAACATTTCCTGGTCACTTCGATTCGCCCAGGGGTCGATTGGACGCCATTGAAGAACAGGTTTTCGAGCCTCCCCGGCTTGACCCACCACTGAAGGCTGCTGATACGAAACGTGTCGGTAAATGGGTGTCCGTTGCCTGAAAAAGCCATTAAATCCGGCATTGCCATCCAAATACCCGCTTCCAAGTCCAAGCAGGAAATCTCTGGACGAGCGAATACCCAATGCGATCCAATCGTCCTTTCGAATAGCCGAAACAGTTGTCGCAAACAATGCACGATCGTTTCCATCCAGGTCCAAAGCTGGATCGTCGAGTATCATCGGTGTGGACCAGGCGAATACACTTACCAATGCCTTGTAAACGCTGTGCATAGCAGTGGCGCCTGCTGACATGGGAAAGCCGGCTTGCGCTTGACCCGCAAGTGATCGTGATGGTGTAGATATTAGGTCTGCCAGGATGGTCCTGACAATACTGAAAATACAAAGCGAAACGAAAACAGCCAACCAGCTCTTTGGATCCGAGATGACTCTTCTCATAGTCGTACTCTCGAACGACTGTAAAAATTGAACCATACAGTTGTAGATCAGTCGGTTTCGTCCTTCGTAGTCTATGTCATCCGGCGTATTTTGGGAATTGGTTACGTTAGTCAAGTTGACTTCCGTACGTATCGACGGCTCGGGCTGCTGTAGGTCGTAGAACAAGATCTCCCTAAGAAGTAATTTCGCACGATATAATACGGGATATGTCACTGCTTCTAGTTCCCGACTCTCCGACATGAAACCCGTTAGTCTAAACAGTTCCCAGAATTGGAAAGGAACCCCCTCAGCGTTCCAACTCGCCGCTAATACTTTCAGAACGGGAGGCGGTTTATCTTTAGGCTCCTTCGAATAGGTCGCCAATGTAGGGTTAGGCATCGGCAGGGATGCTAGATCCTCGGTCCACCAGAACCCGTCATCAAAGTCTATATGTGACTTCACCATATCTGACATGGTCTGGCTCACAAGGTAAGTTCGTTCCAGATATTCGTTCATGTTCCGCCGCCTTGCCAGGGGCGATGTGACAGGTGTGTGCACCTGTCTCGGCGAGAGGGCTTCTACTTGTTGATAAGTACTTGTGGCTCGATAGCAGGAAACCAATGTGGGAGGTTACCTGGCAGCATGTAATCAGCTAGTGCGACCAGAGGGCCGCGATGGCATCCGAGTACGCTCCAAAAGTCGTCATTAACGGAGGTGGGAGGCTCGGCGCAAAACGCACAATCGTCTTTCGCATCGCACTAACCTAGATAAGTAGTCGTCCAATACACGAGAATCAGGTTACTTTACCGGCTTTGCATTAACCTTGCAGCGGAGACACGGCCCAGTATCACGCGGCAGTCTAAGTTCTCCTATAGATTCAAGTCTTCCGTGTCCAACTCTGCTTCGCTTCAATGGCGGGAGTAAAGAGTCGGGCTCGGAGTCCACTGACCCCCTAGGCTGAGGAGGTAACTCATTCGCGAACGGATACCCTATCGTTGACTCACGTCGATCTCTTGGTGGGTTGGCGGTGGCCAATGGGGGTAGGGAGGGAGGCACGGAAAGTCGCGGTAACGGAGCCGGTGAGCCTCGGTTGATGTGGTCGGTATTGAATAGCCGTGACGAAGTCTGATCTGGAAAAGTAATGGGCGGTATAGTACCAACTGAAAGGCCTGAGTCCCTCTTCGGAGGACTAGCGTGCTGCTTTATATGTTCGTCCCGGTCCTCTGAGTTAGAAAAACCATATATATAATACAAACATCGGTCATCCCAACACTTGAAAGAAGCCTGACGTCTTGATATAAGGGGTATCGTTTCTCTCATCCTCCATCCCCGAAATATGGGGTCATAAAATGAGATGTTTTTGTCCAGCCATGCATCGTAACCAGGTAGCGCGTCTTCCTGGCCGTATAGCTTTAAAGTATGTAAGAACTGAACATCGTGAAGGTCCAAGCCTATTCGCGACACCATATATATTAGGTAAGAGATAGTACGAGATGGCTAAGCTACATACCTTGGTCGATTAAGAAGCTTTCGATGCACTCGCATTTATATTGCAAAGCGCGAGCTTCCTCGATGTCAGATAATATGGGAATAGTCCCGGGCAGGTCTTGAATTACGCATCAGAATTTGGGATGACACTAACGTCGCACCATGAGATTTTAAAATGGAGGCAACTCACTTTGACTTTTTACATAGGCCTCCAGTGCTCTGAGTTTCCGACGGAGCATGTCCAGCTCAAGCCTACTGTTAGGGAGATACTTGGCTGGGAGTAGGGCTGCTAGTTTCGCCTGGATTTCAGCTTGTTGTTCGAACAGCTGTCTAATCGTGGGGTCTAAAGACGGGTCAAAGCCGGGTGCGACTTGAGATTCCCGGGGAGCCTCGAGCAGGGAGCCGCGACGGTCGAGTCGAGGCTCTAACGAGTCGGCGGCCATTCTCCTGCGATTTGCGCCGCCAATTCTAGGTCGGACACGGTCCTATTAATACTTCTTTCGTCGTCTCCCCGGTTTTTAATCGGCCTGGGCCTCTGCGCCGCCGCACCTATAAAAGTAACGGAATCGGCGACTGTGCCGCAGCAAGCGGGCTGGACTAAGGCAAGGCCGCTCTCCGCCTCGTCCTCTCTCTCGCTTTCTCTCGCTCGCGCGCAGACTCACTTCCCGCTTGCGCGCGCGACTTGGCGGGACACATCAACTGCGGTTTACGGACGAAGAGTCAATCATAAACAAGATGTTCATGACGGAAACGTCGGCCAGGGTTGGAAGGGGTTAAAAAAAAAAAGTCAATGACTGCGCCTCGTGACGAAATGAGCCAATAGCAGCAGCAAATTTTAGAGATTGGCTGCAGGACGCCTATCGGGGGTGTTCGATGTCGCGAGGGGTGGACGTGAACTTAGAACATATGGGCCGTTTATTTTTGCCTTGTGGGGGGAAAGGAAAAGGATAAGGGAGGGAAATAATTTTTTTTCCTTTCCTTTTCCCGCGTGAGATGTCTCGGTATCAAGAGAGAAAATTGAGATAGCACTTTTTTTTTTGGCTTGAGGGCAAATTGGCTAATAACTTTTGGGGGGTCCTCGCGATCGAGGGAAAGCAGACTGATAGACGGGCGAGATACCTAGTAAAAAATGGCTGGCTACCGACAAGAAGGTGGGGCGACCACTACGACGGCAGATTACACACACATGGAGCCAGCTGCACCTGCACAATTATTTCCAGGGGACACAAGAAAAATTATGTACAGTACAGGCGAAGGGAAAAAGGCAAGCGCAGGGCCCAAAAAGAACTCGCACTTGTAGCTCCAAGTGACGGAAGTTGGAAGGGGGCGTGTAAGGCGGAAAAGCAAGGTGCAACGCCCTGCAGGGATTCTAGCTCCCGGGCTGCCGGGGTATTCGGGAGGTCGGTGCGGAGCGTTGACACTTGAGCTCGACAGGTATTTGAGTATGTACATCAGGTACCTGTCGTATCATTACACACTTACACGTAGATTAGCCTCGCCGAGCAAGGGAGCCCCTTCAGATAATATTGGTAATATCCCACTGGCCTGGTCAATTATAGGAATGGGATTACGAGCCCTGGAGCATGACGAACTATCTTCTGCTTCTAAAACAACCTAGAACGAGGCGGGAAAAAATAGTACAAAATAGGATCGCGGATGTGGACGTGGATTGCTGGAATGGAGACGGAGTCCCTTATTAGATACAGTGCATAATAACCATGCCTACTTAGTTAGGTAGGTACCGAGTACATATTAGTCTAGCATAAGTGAGAAGAAAAGGAAAAAAAAAATAAGGCCGTTGGAGGTCTGGTTATAGTGTAGTCAACTATGCTAAAGTGGACCTCAACTAATGTTCCAGCTAGAGCCCTGGTCAGGACCCATTCGGTAGGCGATTAATAAGATGAACTGAGGTGTTTCTTGCGTCGTCTTTCTTCCGACAACGTGCTACTGGGACCACCGTGTTAACTACTACCTTAATAGTTACACAGGATGCCGTGATTCTCTATCATTATCGATGTTACTACAGTCCTTAGTCTAGCTAGATTGTACATAGGGATCCAATATCATATCCATTCATAGGTAGTATGTTAGTAAGATCGCGGTAAATCCAATTGAACTACACCATCTATCCCTTTTTACTCGATAAATAGGGCCTTGTCGGACTTCCTTGGTTCGTCTTCACCTACAATACCGATAGTGAGCACTAGAGTAGCAGAGTAACAATGCTGGACTCACGCCACCTATCATTATCCGCCTATGTTGATTCAGGCGGCTAAGTATTGCTGACGAGCGAGGGTATATGATCTCCAATGCTGGGATAAGCCGAGGGCTATTGGCCACATACGTGGATTATAACGTGAGGTAGTACGCGGTTTTGCATCAACGGCAGCTGCATGCATGTCAGGCGGGAATCTTTCACAGTCCCGTCCAGAGCTGGCTCGGCTGGATGTCCAGCTCTGGTTTGACTCGGCGCTGATCAGTGCTAGTGCTCGCAGAGTGACTGCAACTTGAACATTGTTGAGCTGTGGTACGGTGACACAATGATATGAAAGCCGAAGAAAAAGTGACTAGGGTGCTAATGGACCAATGAAGGACACCGCCTAATCACGTCACCATTGACTCCATGCCAGTCAATTGCTCTTATCTACATCCGTACAGAGAGTAGTATTCAAACTAGTATGTAGATGGGTAAGTATCAGCTTCTTCGCTGTGTACTCTAACAACTTGACGTTAGGTGACAAGTCCGGGAGGTGCCATTTAAAAGAGTAGCACGTGTCACATCTTACCTGTGCTCATCTACATGGTAAGCCGTAATCAAAATCGAGATGCTCTACACTAGGTACCTAGGTACATGCTTTAGACATCACCCTTCATGTCTTTGGGTAAGAGCCGGAGCTTGAGCTTGGCACGGGATACTTCCTGATAGGTTGAAGGAAGTCGCCAGTAAGATGTGGTTGCGACATCAGCATGCAGCATCTTCTTATGCTTAAGATGCAGTCCACTGTCGTGAGTTATAGTAAATATGCACGTAGTAAGTATACTGGCAGGGCGGTTATCAGCACTCTAAGAGCTGATAGGTAGGCTCGTTCGATCATCCGTCGAACAGAATCTTCGGAGGCGCATCCGGAAAATCTACATATTGGATGTGGTAGATGATACATAGATCCATCGATGCGTCCGCCATAGCCCCCAACTTGGAGAACATCCATTTGCAGCCAGTAAAGCCTCAACGCCAGTGCACCCTAGCAGCCACCCGACCGCCTCAGCCCGGTAATTTATTGTTGCCGCTAAATTACAGCCTGGCATCAGCTCCAAACAACCGTCCATGCAAATTGTTTCGGCTGACCTTTCCCACATGCTCTAGACCATCATCCCACGCTTTCTTCCTCCGCTTCACCTCATCTTAGATTCTATTATCATGTTTTTTCCCACCCACCCTAATTTTAAAAAATGGTGCGGTTGCAATCGGTTCAGATGAAAATGGCCTTACCAAATCAACAATTATCCACAGGCCATAAGCGAGACCATATGTGTCTGAGGCGGGATCAGACAGCTTCAGAAACGGACAGGGTATGGGCTATTTGAAAGGAAATGAGGAAAAATGAAAAGAAAAAAAAAGAAGCCATGCGGAATTGAATCGGACGTCGACCATATGATCCAGCACATACATCGACACATTTGCTGATCACTTCCCAAGATAGAACGTCATGTTTCTTAAGTACGTTGATAAGTGCCGAGAGAGTCTAGGCGAAACCTCGTCTTGTTCACTGGGGTGCAGGCTATTATGTGTGGGCTAATTGATCGTTGCAGATGCAGGCTGCGTATCTTGTTTTTTTGTCTGTACTGACTTGCCTTAAGGGTATCTTCCCGTATACAGCAGTGCCATCAGAGTGGGAGAAGGAAAGTCAAGGGTTCCAGTGCCTGCTGAAACCTCTTCCCTTAATAAGCAGCGTGTAGTCGAACTCCGACTTTTGCCATTGCCGTTTAAGGAAAGCCGCCCCATTGCAGTATTCCCAGACGTAGATCTTTCTGCATGTCGGGTCATAAAAGGCGGCAGAGGTGTTAGGCAGGCCGATGTGGCCGATGTGGCCGATGTGGATGAGGTGGCAACGAGCGAAATCGCGTGCGCGAATGACAGATTTGCAAGGGCGGAGGTAGAAGCGGTCAAGACCAGGCAGCATGCAAGCTCACCAGCAGCAGACTGCTCTTCTGCTTCGAATCATGATGCCCAGAATTCGCTCGTCACACCTAGGATTGCGCGTCGCCAAGAAATCTCTGCAGGTGAATACATAGATGGACAAATGAACCAGATATTTCACTCATTAAGCAGACCGACTTGCTCAGATAGGTTGTGAATCGCGACAAGGTACGAAGAGATCGAGAGCCTTCTGAGAGAATATGAAGTTGCGGTTTGGCCCCAACCACCAAGCACTTTCCCGCTTCCCATCCATGGATCCCTCCCTTCGCCCCACTTAGATCCATTTGCAGCTCGAGATATTATCCACCGTCTGATTGGCTGATTGGCCGGCTTAAAGTGATACCCCACTGAACGCCTTGAGAAGGTTCGCACTTTCTTATCTGTGCGCTCGGGGCATCTGCGAAGCCTGCCGATTCCCTCAGCTCTTCCGTTCCTCTCTTCAGGTGGATGGGTACTTCGGTACATCCTTAGGTCCCTTAAGCTGATGGGTCGCGCCTCGGGGCTGCGATAAGGCGATAAGGCGGGCATTGCCAATATCTCCTGAAAGTTCTCAGCTTTGCCTTACTCTCAGCTGGCCCCCAAACCACAACGAAAAGGCCCGGCTACTTGCACAACGACGAGCCGCTAAATGGATGATGCTTGCGGGAATAGATAGAAACTCGATGGTCTTACATCGGCTACCTCAGAGTTCTTGGTATTCTTGACACCCATAACGTAGGCGCTTGGTGATGCTTGGTGATGTGACGACGCGCGCCGTTTCAGTCAGCATCAAGAGACGTGAACTTGGCAACGATGGAGATGAGAAAATCAGTGCTTGACTTGGTGGCCCAAGTGCTCATAAACTACGCAATTTCCTAATATCTCACTCGACATGACGTTGTTGTCCAATGACTACACTCCATTTTCCCTCCTTCTCAGGTTGAAACCCCGGACTATATCTCCCATGTTGCTCCTAGGAGGCCCCAAGAAATTCCTGATGACTCCTCCCTGGTATTTAAGGTCTCCTTATTGATATTTCTTACGCCTATAGTAGGTGCTTGATTTCTTCTTAAATCCAACCTACGTTCGTCATTACATTTTGACTCTATATATCCTATCCACCATCGTAGGTATGTCCTTTGGGAGCTCCCGCACTCCCTTAATCTTTTAACATACCTTATTTTGCTACAATATTACTGCTTTGGAAGTCATTTCGTAAGCATAGGCCATTTTGTATCGTTATCCGGACCATAACTCGTATATATTTAGATGGTAATTAACCTGAATGCTTTTAAACAGGTCATTCTCTTCCTATCATACACTTGAGAGCCCCTCTTCAACAGAGACGCAAGCATATCCAATAGAGCCAACATAAGGATTGAACATTTCCCTTCGTCCCGACTTGGAGCACATATGAACATTCACCTAGGTAGAATATCAACTGTGAATTTTATTGAAGTTAGTGAGCTGATGAGCGGGATAGTCCCGCGAACCTCATTGCATGATGACACGCCGCCGACTCCAGCAATCACGGCATCATAACCAGTCGCAAATCACGGAAAGCTATCAGAACCAACTCACCAGGGAAGTCGGGACACAATTCGAAGGCACGACCATGGACACCGCAGACATGTCCTCTGCCCTAGAAGAGCTACCAGACAACAACCAGACCGTCTCACCTTTCCTCCGAGCAGTGCTAGGTCGGACTGTCGCTACCGATGATGCTCAGAAGAGTCTCTTGGAGTCTGATGTAGTGGCAAGTTTGTCTCCCGCACATCGGAAATGAGGTATGACGGTGACCTTTATTAAGAGTTGATTGGCCTAGAGGTTAAGCTTCGGTTACCTCTTCGTATCTGGACGTTATCAAATGACTGGGCAGGCTTAATTACGTAAAACGGTTTCAAGAATGGGCCAGTGAAGAGGTCGGCGCTTATTCTAGCGAAGCTCTGATACGTGCACTTTAGCTACCCAGCTACTAGATATCCTAGCCCGTTGAGCATTTTCGCGATTCAGTAACCAGGTATTTATGCGTGAAGAGTCCAGCATAGTCAGACTTGTCTACGGCCGGTAACAATGCTTCCAAGAAAGCTCTTCTACCTAGCATCTAAGAGTATGGATCTATTGACACGTAGCTACGAGTGCGGCATACATTATTCTCATCCTAGGAATATCAGTCGAGAATTCCGAGCCCTAGTCACCATGTCAACTCTCTAGGATCATTCCTTACAAGTACTTTTGAGTTCCGTGATATGTTAACACTACACTGATTATGAACTCTTCAGGGCATTACCACTGAGAAGCGAAACAAAGCACCGGCGGACCCGAATGATACGCCTGCGACTCGCAAAGGGAGAAGATGCCGTATTCGTCAGATATCTGAGAGCCGAGAGCTACCGCATGAGTCAGGGCTACAGTCTAGGAATCTGTTGGAACTGGCAGGGAGGTCACCTGGCGCTCCCAACAATACAAAATGTGATGTATCATCGAAAATACATTCATATGTATGTTCTACATCGTCCAGCAGAAACGATTGAGAGGCCGTCGTTAGCCGTAAGGGAATTGGTTTCCCTGCTAATCAGTTCCATTGACCTCTTTAAAAGGAGGAAACGAGGCAGTCATCATCTTCCTCCCTTTCCGCTCCCCCTTTTGGTTCGTCTATAAAGGCGGCAGGGGATATGTACCGCGTAGGGCTACATACGGCTTACCTCATTCTGCATTCTGCAAGTCATGCCCGGCGATGCCGACATGACCTGAGCCGGTACCAGTTTCTTCCCAGGTGTGAGGTGTGAGGTTTCTCCGTTTAGTCTGCTCAAATTCTAAGGCTGGAGGCGCCGAGGCCTCCGTAGCTAGGTAGTGAGGTGGTCATATCTAGACGTATTATTGCTGGCAAGCGGGTATAAGGCGGTTTGAGATTTTGTAAGCAAGAGTCTTCGAGGAACGAAGTTGGTCATCCTATTTCCTATTTCCCTTTATTGAATATGATAGACTGGTTGCAGGATTTTCGGAAGGAGCCATCGGGGACAGCTGGCATGGCAACATACATATCTGCCAATGACTTAGATTCGTTGGATACGAAATCCAACATCCGTAGCTCGACACGCCGCATACCATTAAGGACGTCTGCTGTCAGGTTCATCTTTGTGTGGAGAGTCTTCTATATTGCCAGGGTGTTGAATCATCGTCGTCATTATCATCCTCAATGGGGGTTTCATTATTCAGCACACGCTAGAACTTCTCTCTAATGTTCGGGATCTCTATACTGTCTAGGTAGTCTGAGGTAATATAACATTGCTATTACAACGTCGTTAGTCTAATTCTCGTGTGGGCGAGAGCAACTCTAATATGTCCGGTATAATAATGGTGTGTATCAGGATGCTCTTCCAAGACTTTGCTCTCTCCCCTCTGGCAAAGCTGGATCTATTCCAGCTGTGCCCATCTCTTCTCCCGCAGCGACAACTCTTTCCCCGTATGGGCACCTTTTGTCGCTTCTCTCCATCCCCAGTATTCCCCCAGTCTAACCTCGGCATATTCAGCGTAGTCGAAATCGATGTGAGAAATGGTTGCCTGAATCATTGCCCATATTCCCCAATAGAAGCCGGGTACACCGCGGAACAAGTCTACTTCAGCAAGTAGCTTCTGTGACTCTGCTTCCTCATCTATACTGCCATGCTTCTTAGGTAGAAGACTGAAATAGCTGTGAATGTATTCCCGGATAAATTCTAGCCGCTGTGCACGGGTGGGTAATACGTTGTAGTCGCACTCGAAACCACCCCATTCCGCGAAGTGATTCGCCAGATCAAAGGCCGCGGGTGAAGGAGTAGCGTACTCGTAATCAATAAAACTGACTTCTTTCCGATGATTACTTTCCTCTTTAATGCCGTTGGACCCTTGAGGTTCAATAATGACGTTTCCACTTAAGAGGTCGCAATGCGCAAAAACAAGCTAATAATAACTATCGTTAGCATGTATTATCGTTAGGTTCCACCGTTAATATTACTTACGCCATTCTCCCCCAGACCAGACCGTTGGCTCAACTCTTCAATCAGCTTATTAAGCTCCTTCTGAAGGTTTGCCTGTCTTGTACGCTGCGCCTCTGTGTTCGTGGGAAGAGCGAAGATCCACTTCTGCATAACCGTCCATACGTTGGGAGACGGCTTCCCTGGTGCAGCATGTTCAATAGCCGTCTCATGAGAGCCATTAACCCCATTTGTATGCTCATGAGTCTCGAATATGCAGGGCACAGTGGCATGCCATTGAGCTAGTCTTCTTGCAACAGCCAGATATATTGGTGGTTCCCTCAGGTCCGACGGTGAAGTGACTGTGCCCCTGATATAGCGATATATCATCCCGTTGTCGAAGCGAGCCAGTAATTCTGGAGCGAGGCCATGGTTCATGAGTAACTCGTGGTTCTGGGTCTCGCGGTGTCGATCTATGAGCACGTCGGTCCCATGTCCATAGGCCCGCAGCAGAACCGCTTCTTTGTCTACTTCGTCTTTAGATAAACCCTCCTTCCTATTGACAGCCTTTAATAAGGTGTTTGTGATCCCATCTTTAAAGGATGTGAATTCAACTTTCGAGTCGGGTCCCGACCATTCGGGACGTAGGGTGAAGATGAGGGCGCGGGCAGAAGTATCGGGGTTCTCGCTATCGTAGGAAATAGGAATGTGTCGCAACTGGCCAAATTGGCCATTGGAGAGGTTAGATGAAGGCATGATTAACAAGGGATCGGTCGATTACTTGTTGCTTTTCTTGGAGACACAACATAAAGTCATCGAGGTGTCGTTGAATTCGGAGGATTTCTTTTGTTCTAGGGTACCTGGATTAATGGAAAATAGTTCACCGCCTGGTGGGCAAGCGATATAGGCAGATAGGTGGGTTGCGGCGCAAGGACAAAAATCAAAGAACAATCCAATAATAGGTAGCTAGGTAATCAACGAACGAAAGCACGGCGGTTGAAGGTGGTTTTAAGTAGAAAGCGATTGGTATAGCTAAGGTAAGTACATGTAGGGTAAGCAAGACCAAGGGCAAAACGTCATTGCCGGCCACGTGTAGATGAGGAGGGTATAACAAAGATGCGCGAAGGAAGTGATCACCGGGGAGTCGGCTAACGGCATAGGCCAGGGACCAACTAATTGATGGGACTAAAACCAGGGACAGCAGGGACAACAGGGGTTAGCTGCAGCCCTAGAGCGCCTGAATCTTGGGAACTGACGGTGGCAACATCCCATTGATATCTCAATCAGTTCTCAAATGACGGCGCCTTGCAGAAACAAAAGGCGCCATGCATGAACATGTACTTCTTAAGTTTAGGTGGGTTATAATAAAAGATAGGATACTCCGAAACAGAAAGAAATAAAAGAAGGTCTTACGGAGATCCCATCTGCGAAGCTTGGAATCATACCTCACAATCTGAAAACACTAGTCACGAGATCAATTACCCCTCTTGGTTTCAAAATAGAGACATGTGAAATCGAACTCTAAAATCGTTGATGAGAATAAGACATAAGGTTTGATGCTGACGCGGAATTCCGACTCGGGTCTACCTAGGTACATATAGATACATGTAGTTCAGCCTTAGTAAATGCAATTGTATTCGCTATGAAGCGTTCGATGATAAACCTGCTCAAACGCCTTCAACCCATTTTCCATATTGCATATATGAGTATACAGCTATTATATCAACCACAGTTTCCTAAGTCTGCGTACTTAATAATACAACTTCAACCAGAGTCAGATTCCTGCCAGGCAGTACAAGAGAAGAAGTGTCGCTCAAGTTGGTTCATTCTCGCCCATCTTCATTATCATTTCTGGACTTCAATCCCACCAAGTCTCGAAGACGTTGAACAAATGCGGCCCCCCAGTCTCCTATAGTAGCAGCCCACTCGTCCATTATATCGCTCCAAAACATGAGTAATCTGCTGAAAAAGAACAAACTCACGAAGGACACGCTGGCTATCACTGCAAACGCGTACCAATACGTCTTTCCCGTCCAATAAATGTACAGATCCTCGATCTGCACTGAGAAATAACTCGTCATGAAACTGATCGGTAGGAAGAATACGCTAAGTTTAGCGAGCAACGTCGCACTTCTGGTGAGCCTTGCTGTCGCCTGAGAATCCTTCTGCTGCGTCAGGTTGAAGTACTGTGTCAAAGTTTAGCCGTGGCCGAGATAAACAAGCTGTCATCCCTTACCGTTGTCGACAACGCAGCTATTTCTTCTAGGTATCCTTCGATGGTGTTCAGCATGAGATACTGAAGTCGATCTCCTAACCTATCGAAACGGCTTAGAGCTGAGTTCGTTAAAAACACCCTTCGGTCCTTATCGAATTGACTGTTCAGCTGTGAATCCGGTCTCCCAACCGTCATGATCTTGCTTATGAGATTCTTGTAATTCTCGAACAGGTGCTTAAACTCTCGAAGGTCCTTGCTCAGATAGTGTAACGTAGGTATGATCTCAGAGCTCTTGGAGACTTTATTCCAGTGCTATAACCATTAGCAACTATCCCACCAACTTAAGGGATTTCAACTTACTGTATTATCTAGAATTTTCCGAGTCTATCAGGTGAGAATTAGCGAACCCCCCTTCGGTAATACGAGGAAGCCAACCTACCATATCGTCTAGTTCTTCTTCTGCATTCTTGAGAGGGCCAGCTGCAACGTAGTCTTCGAACAAGTAGTAGAAAAGATTACTTGTCCCTTCATCGGCCAGATTTCCCGTGTCACTATTGTTGAAAATAGACATTCCTGTCTGTTGTCTACTTAGGTCTGTCCTGGACCTCTTGAGTGACTGTCGAACCGAGTTTTGAGCGAGCGGGTTGCCCTCATAACGCGGGAACCCTTTGGTGGATAGTTGCAGAAGAACATCCAGTGTGTGAGCTCTCATATATGCGAATTCAACATGACGCCAGTATTCCTTGTTTTCCTTGTCCGGCACCGGCTCAAATAATGGTTTCTCATGAATAGACAAGACGGTGTCTGGTTAAAGTATCAGTAACCACATGCGGATACGATGAAAGAAATGTCGAGCCTACGATTATTACATAGCGCGAGCCACTGCCAATGCTTAGGTGGCATTATACTAATCCGATGATGATGTTCATGTTCTGGCGTTGGCCGTTTATGCAGCCAATTGGCTCCGATGCAGAAGGCTTCCAGTCATGTTAGCATGGGGAAACCTGACGTTTGGAGAAGGACATGCCTTTTTGAGTTTGATCCGTGGAGAAATAATTTACTGTATCCTTAACCTGTAGATACAGAGCTATACTGTCGTTCATCTCTGTAGAGCCGAGGGGCTTCATCGGAAAGTTGCCATTCAGACCGTCGCCTTTCTCCAGGTCCCTAAACGATCGATCATGACGTGATGTGACTCTCTTCCTGTCCCTATGTCGTCTCGCTTCATCCTGTGGAGTTCGCCGCGTGGTCATCAAACCAAGTAACCTAGGCGAAAATCCGTATTTACTACCAATGGCCTTCATGACGTCTGTCTGCACACTAGGATCCCATACATTGCTATACATTGAGTCAGTATACACATTCTTATTGTCAAGGCATAACACATACATCCATCGGATCGGATAGTCTTTCTCATCAGGATTTTGATCAAGTAGTTCCTTCATGTCGTCAATACCAAGATCAAACGCAATGCGTGCTCTTTCGTATCCGAACTCGACGACAAAGTTGGTGCTTCTTTCATCCGTCACATGTAACTCAGCTCTCTTGAAGACTTCGTCTAGGTCGAAGTCTTCAAACGCAATCGCGAAGTCTCCGGAAGTGACCTCGTCGTTAGACGCCATCCCGGTGGATTAGCAGTTCCAGGCGGAGACTGCAACTACCTCGAAGTCAAAAGGAAACAGAACACGAATATAGGGTCTGAATGCATTGAAAGGAGTACTCTATTATCGCATTGTAAAAGACAAAATTGCAACGAGGCTACGGTATTGACTTAGATCTTCTATCAGCTTTCCAACGCCTGACCCAAATAGTTCCTCAAACGCAGGGTTGTGTTGAACAGGCGACACGCGCCGCAAGCTGCAGGTGACATGTCGGAATGGGTGGGGAACACGGACCATTGCCAAACGGCTGTAGACATGGGACCGGCGAACAGGCGGGTATATGGCGGACGGATCGTACAACTGTGCTAAAATCAAAAATTTTGATCCGCTAAACTTAATACGGTAGTAAGTTATTTTTAGCGCTGATAAGCCTGTACTTAAGAACTTCGTACGGATATTTAAATATTATGGCGGAGAGGCGCTAACAGGCGTTAGCGCCAAGAAAATCGCGCTAATTCTCGGATTTTATCCTTTTTTATTTGAAAATTAATAACTTGACGAATAATTATCCGATTTAGAAATAATTAATATTATTATAAAGTTAACTTAATTCCGGTTTTAATGGTTTTAGATGCACGATAATACGACTATTCTTCGTAAAGATATTAAATGTTGAAATAAAAAGGTGATTTTTACTGCAGGCTTCTACAGGGTAGGAGGCGTAAAACTCAGCATTTTTTTCAACCTTTAATATTTTAACGTTTAAATACTTTAAATAATAATAGCCTTACGTATAAACGTCGTATAAACTTAAAAAATATATCATTATAATAGTATATTTTTACTTAATTTAATACGCGTAATTAAATATTTCTATTAAATTCATTTACCAAGTAAATTAATTTAAGAAAAACGTTTTTTTAAAATAAAATTAATTATTAAAGTTTTTAACGTTTTATTTATTATTAAAATTATAATTACGTAATAATAAAAATCGTAATTAATATATAAAGAGATATGTTTAAATTATATGTAATTTAAAAGATAAGAAAATTAAATTAAAAAAATAAAAAAGTTAAATAATTAAAAGAAAAATAAAAAATTTAAAAAATAAATGATTAAAAATAATAAAAAATTAACATAATAACTTTAAACGAGATTTTACTTTTTTTACTTTTTTATTATTATTATTATTTTATTCCTTTAAGTTATTAATTTTTAATAATTAAAAAAACGTGCTTTCCGCGAGGAAAAATTTTAAAAATTAAAAATCTTCCTCGCGGAAAATACGTTTTTTATTAAATTATTAAAAATTAAATATTTATAAAAAAATAAAATAATAATAATAATAAAAAAGTAAAAAAAAGAAAATCTCGTTTAAAGTTATTATGTTAATTTTTTATTATTTTAATCATTTAATTTTATTTAATTTTATTTTTTATTTTTTATTTTTTATTTTTTATTTTTTATTTTTTATTTTTTATTTTTTATTTTTTATTTTTTATTTTTTATTTTTTATTTTTTATTTTTT